>CP025651.1:612990-1212990 GCA_003576665.1 Ipomoea trifida
ATAACTATTCAAATTACATGGATGTCATAATCTATACTATATATAAAAGTATTATCATCCTACCAAATCAGAACATTATTATTTTCTCCTAAATATGACAAGTGAATATTATAAACAGTCAGGAAGTAATATGAAGAAACTCACAAAATCCGGAGTAATAGGAAACAAAAGGAAACATATAACAGGAAACAAAGATGACATCGTTACTGCTGTCCATATTTTTTTAAATGGTTTTTCTTACCATGCACAAATCTAAGGGTCAAATAGGCCACCGAACTGCACACTAAAATGCAATTAGGCTACTGAACCTTAAAAAAAAAAACTACAATTGAGTATCTAAATTAACTCATTTCAATATTTCATGCAATTTGTCCAATTTGCAAATTTCTAAAAGGTCACCTCAAATTGAAATTAATTTTTTTAAAAAAAAACCTTAAAAATAATCTATACTATATGTAAAAGTAAAATTCTCCCATTTCATTTTCCCGCCCAAACTTTTGTAGTCAATTAATTAAATATTTTATTAGTCAAATAATTAATAAAGCTTATTTGGTAAGGAAATGTAAAATAGAAATTAACTAATATCTATTAATTGGTAGTATTGTTTCTGTATTCACGTATCAATACTATTAATAAAAGAGAAATTTCCCCCTTCAACTTTTTACGCACAAACTAATATTATTAATTAATTGGTTAAAAAATAATAATGTTTAATTAGTAACAAAATTTTATTTACCGAATAATTAAACCATTATAATTGTGAGAATAATAATGAAAACAAATTTTGCGTAATTTTATAAGAAAAAATAATTTATTAATTATTATTTACACCAATAATAATAATAATTCGAATACTTATCTATACTTCTATATTTATAATACTATTAATAAAAATAAAATCATCCTGTGTGAAATTTCCACCCAAACAATAGTAAAGATCAAATGGAAAAGAAAATTGATTTTACTAATTGATTGAAAATATAAAAAAAATCCTAATGAAAAAGGAAACAGAAATTTGGCAAATTATAAAAGGAAAATGATATTACTAATCGTTAATTACACTTTCCTTTTGAAAGAAATAAAAGGAAACCCTAAACCCTAAAAACTTTTAAAAGAAATAATTACAGCCAAAGGCCTTGTGGTCAAGCGGCATCCGGTGTACACTCTCATATGGAAGGGAGTGGGTTCGAGCCTCAGTGGAGGCATCTGTTGACTCTTTGTGCTTCAATAGGTTGAGAAAGTAGCTATGAACAGATACTACATTGTAACCGAGTCAGTAGCAAATATTTAAACTTAAAAAAAATAATTAAACATGGACTGTTCGATTTTTTATAATAATTACAATTAATTCATTCAAATATGAAAGAGGAAGAAAAAACTAAATGCGTGAAAATGAATATATACTTAAGGTATAAAAGTGTAATTGCACATTTATTAGTGTAATTGACTAATAATAATTGCATAATAATTATTATAGTAATTAAGCTAAACATTGGTTGTTGGATTTAGTTTTATAATAATTATAATTAAATTATTTCTCATTTTTCTCATATTTATTTCAGTAATAATATAAGTACATAAGTCATATATATTACATATCGATATTTTTAAGATAATTGTAGACAAACAAGTTATATATTATTCAATTAATTGAGTAATACTTTTGCAATAATCTTATAATCAAATAAATGTACACGTTTAATATTAGAATTTTTTATAATTTCATCTTTATTTTTGTTATCTAAATATATAATAAATAATTTATCAATGCATCGTACGGGTAATTGGACAATTATTTGCCCTAATTCAAGCAAGGAAAACATCAGGAAATATAATCGATCCAACCAATTTCATCAATTGCGCTATATAATATTCGATGTTATAATTTACATAATTGTATATTGATCCAAATATTCTTAAAATATTATAACAAATCCATTCCGTGCAACGCACGGGCGAAAATACTAGTTCGTAATAATAAAATGTTACAATTTTATATTTATTTTTGTAATTAACTAAATATTCGCCATGCATTAATATAATTAAATGAAACAAGGTAGCAATTTTTAACGGCTCTTGCTTATATCCACAAGAACGGAAGAGATATTTTATTAACTGTGATGATAATATATCAAAAGGTTAGAAACATCATATTTATAAATAACTAACTTAACGATACACCTATAAAATTAACATGTATAGTATTGCCGACGCGTTGTCCCCGCACTCCAGACCCACTCAATGAACTCAATTTAAGTTCAGACCTCAAAACAATAAGTATTATTGTTACTTAGAAGTAGCAACGGGGCGAGGAATATACTCCCCGTCCGCCTCCATAACGAGAAATTGGAAAAGTTTTTCATCCCGTCCCCACGGAAATTAGGCGGGGACAGGAACGTCGATCCCTAGTCAATGTGTTAAATTAGTACAATTTTTAAAAATAAAATTAAAAATTAAAAACCTTAGTCCTAATTTCAAAAATTAAAATACTTAAGTTTATAGTTATTCAATAATATTTAGTATATATATATATATATATATATATATATATATATATATATATATATATATATATATATAAAGAAATAAATGATATATATACCGTGTACGTAATAATAGACTAATAGATTTATCTTCCCCAATCATCTTATATTATATTATCAAGTGGCCATCCTCCACGTTTATGTGACAGATTTTTGTCCTCCCAACCCCAACAATATAATCTTAAATGCCAATCAAATTTCAAAAGGACTGCATGTATATACACACTTTTTGTCTACAAATAATCACTCTCTTAAAGAAATACAAAATAAATAAATAAATAAAATTACGAGAGCACATGAATTTAGGACAACATGCGTGTTTAATGCAATGTGAAAAATGTCAAAAAATATTGTTATCAAGTGATATATATATATAAATCTGTAACTTTGATCTAATTAACTAGAAAATTACAAGTTATTCTATTTTTAAATTTTGATATAATACGTTATTTCAAGAGTTTATATATATATATATATATATATATATATATATATATATATATATATATATATATATATATATATATATAATTGGTGTTCGTCATTTCAAGAGGTTTTTTTTTAATAAATTAATGAACATTCATAATTCACGTCACATCAACATTTACTAAAATTTTTGGTGAAATATTATGTCAATTTTACAAACTTTAATAAAATGTGTGTGCATATATATACACACACAAACACACGTACTACACACACATATATAAGTATATGCAGTAGACACATCACACATAACGTTCAACGCATGATTGGTTTGTGCATATACAACATACTACATTAACATTTAATGAATTTTTTAATCATATATACACACACACACACATACACACACACGTTGTACACACACACATATATATAAGTATATGCAGTAGACACGTCATGAATTACGTTACATGCCGCATTCAACACATGAATTGTTTGTGCATATATATATACAACGAACACACCAGGTCACATTAACATTTAATTAATATTCTTTTGTCAATCCACCAGACTCTCATCAAATATGTGTGTGCATATATACATAATGATGTGTATATATACACACATAGTACATTGCACATGTATATATAAGTATATCTGTATATACAATAGACACGTCACACATTACGTCACGTGCCGATCGAGTTCAACACATAGATGGATCGTTCGTGCATATACAGTAAAGAAGCAAAGAATCAAAACCAGCACCCAGCATCACTATTTGAGCGACAATAATCAATCTATCAGTATAAAGTAAATATAATCTTAAAACTTTTTCTTTAAAATGTGCTATGTCTTTTTGGTCACACGAAGCAACAACAACACAACAATGTCAAAAGTCATGGCCGGCCAATCTCAATCAATGAAAGTGGATATGAAAAGATTGAGGGGAAAGAAGCTTGGCTTAGCTAGCACTAAACTATATGGAACAAGAAAAGAGATAAGAAAGGGGGGGTTTTGAAAGTGAGATTTGGGGGACAGTGTGAAGATAACACGCCATGGAAGAGACTTGAGATGTTGACTGAGTTAGGGTTAGTGGACCCCTAATTAATGGGGGATTAACACATCTTACTAGAACCACACATGGGTGAGGAGATAACACAGCAATTTTGGTCCGGCAAAGACTTGACACCCACCACTGTTTTGTTTGGTGGATTGAGAAATCTTCTTTTGTTGTCATTTGGTTGCCCATCTTAATGATGATTTTAAGATTATTGTTACTACCTACGTATTCTAATCAACATTTTAATTTGTCCTATATATGGTTGGTTCCCATTAATAATTCATTACTTCACTCGTGTTATTGGATCATAACAGCTGGAGATCTCGCGATTTTTTATTGCTCAGTGGTCGAAACCCTAGGATGTTTTGTCGAAAATGGTCTTTCTAACCACTTGGGGCGTCACGAGAATTTCTAATTGTTACTTCCAACCACTCTGTTAAAAGTGGCTAGTAACATTGGCCAACAAAGTTGGTCTATAATTTTTAAATGGTTAAATGCTGAAGTGTCTTCTTATTTGAAAAAAAAAAAAAATCTTAAATTTTTGTTGGTAAAAAAAAAAAAAAGTGAATGAAAATGGCAAATTTTTCAACTGCGTATGGAATCCTCTAATTGGAAAGTTAGTCGGTTAGGATGTACCATCCCAACTAAAACCATTACTCATGAGTTTGAATCTCATTGTATGTATAGACGTATAGTGAAAGTATTTGTTATATAAGATTATTACATGTCTTCTATTGTTTTTTAGGAAAAGGCATTTGTTAAATGTTAAAGAATAAAGAAATCTGATTACAAAATTTTAAGTTACTCTGATCTTTAACTATACAATTTTTTTATTTTTTTTTTGTATAAATTAGTAGCATAGTCTATTTTTTTTTTAATTATACATACAGAAAGAATTGTCAAATAGCACCAATTGTATCTTTAAAGAGTCAAAGATGAACCGCGTTATAAAAATATTTCAACTTATAATCCGAATTGTGACGAGAATGAAATATAAATCATTCAATTTACACAAATATTAAAGCATATATATACAGGTGGTCCTAAATCCTCACTCCTATATATGCATGTATGGTTTGGGGGATTGAAGTTCCTACTTCCTAGTATTAGGTTTTAGTCACAAACTGCATTATTTTAACCTTAGCTCATTGGTATGATCATAGGTTGTGGTCCTCCATTTCTCTTTTATCTCTCTTTCCAAATTCTATTTCAGTCAAGACTTAGGCTTCATAGCCATTCTTCATATGGAATAAAAATTGGGTTATACAACTCTTCCACACCGACCTTAAAGAAACAAGTATACTTACTATTTTAGGTCATGTAAGTCCTATAGAGTAATCATTATCTCTTCTTTACCATGGTTTAATTTGGAGTTTAGACTTTAAACTTATAATTTATAGGATTATTTAATTCTTAACATACATGAGATATTGTTGAAATTGTCTAAGAGAAGTAAGACCAGTATAAATATGATTTTTTTTTTAAAAAAAATATCGAGATTCAAACTTATTACCTAAATTGAAGGATGTTGATGGAGATATACGATATAGGATGGTGGCCTGGCAACGGGACGGAGGCGGAGGCGGGGAATAGGGTCCTCGTCCCTGCCCCTAAATTCAATCCCTATTCCCGGTCCTTGCCCCATTCCCCGACGGGGATGGAGAATTACCCTATCCCCGTCTCTACGGAGATTTTTTAGGGGACGGGGATTTCCCGCCACAATTTTTTGGTCTATAAAATAATATATACTATTTTATTTATATAATTAATTTGTAAATTGATATATTTAAAAATCCAATTAGCCTAACATTCATCTAATTATCTTAAATAGAAATACGTACTACAAAATACTTCAAAACATTAAACAATACTTAAATATTAAAATTGTTCAAATGTTAAATCCTTAACAAAAATACCAATTACCAAATATCCAAAAGTCCCAAAGCTCCAAGTATCCAATCATAAATACATAAGAGCCAAAATATATACTAAATGTCTAAATATTCAAATTGTTCAAACCCCAAATATAAAAAATAAATATTTATATATTTGGGAAATCGGGATCAGGAACAGGTTTTGGAGTCCGAGATCGGTTCGCGGCGGGAAATGCCATCCCCGTCTCCTATGGGGATGGGAAAGCTCTCCCGATCCCCGCCCCCATACCCCAAAAAGATTTCCCCCGCCTCCCCTCCTCACTCCGTGTAAGGACCAATTTTTTCTGTCAGGATGGGGTTGAATTATCATCCTTAATACGATATGTAAATGGTCTATGAGGCATACATAATAATTCAAGAACCGTTCCCAACCCCAGAAGAGCGCCTCTCGACCTCCAAGGTTGGAATGTTTGATTCACTTAAATAGATCAATGACCTGTGAAATGTTTGCTCACCTATCCAATCCACTTTATTTAGTCATTTTACTGTAGACATGTGTGGTGTGACCAATCTGATTGCACTATGAATAACAGAATAAGCATCATGTGTCCCTCACCGGCGATATTCTTAGCATGTGTCCTCTGTGTATTATCCCTATATAAGCTATAAGTATTTAACATATCATTGGTACTGAGGAATCTACGATTAATAATACAACTTCTTTAACCTGTTTTAATATATTTGAACCATACATACTTTTATCTGGATAACAATTAAGGTTATCAAATGCTTCTCATTTAAACTAATAGTTGGATTGTACTAATCATATGGTTTAGATAAATAAACATATATGTTACTTTATAAATAAAAAAAATACATAATTTAATTTGGTTTTATAAAAAAATATCTAACCTGGCCTCTTCCCATTGGTGGGGGTGGACCTTTAGATCTTTTTAATAAACATGTTTTCCCTTTAATTTAAAGCACAAAAAACATATAAACATAATGGATGGTTTGAATTGAAAGACTATTTTGTGAAATGTAATTGCTTGACAAAATGCATGTGTGAAAAAGTTATGTAAGGTCAGAGGAATATGATTTTCACCTCTTCTTGTCTTGCTTTACAATGGCACATCTGCAAGGATTGAATGGCTATATTCCACTGACAATCTGCGCTGTGAACACCCTTTACAAGTCCCTTCAACATATACATAGATTATAAGGTATTTTTATGGTGTTAGATCATTTTTTTTTGGTACCAAATACAATTATATATACAAGCTATTTAAATGTTAAATTACTAGATATGGCTAATGTTTGTCTTCACAATATCTTATGCAATTAGACATATTATATGGTGTCAATCGTCACCTTATTAGAAATTCACAAAGTAATAAAATTTACAATTTTATTTTACATAATTTTAGAGATCGAGTTTTTATAGTGTATCATATCAAATTCATTATTTAAAAAACCCTATACTCATACCACTTATTGTTCATTAAAAACAGGATCAAAGAGATCAAGAATAGAAACCGAAAACGAAAAAACAGCCACCACAGGAGCAAACGAAGGAGATTTTATTAACGCTAATGATAAAACATCTAGCAGGGTTACAAGTATCAACAACCCTAATAGTACATTTACAAAATTACTCATGTACCGTACCACAGAAGCGACGTTGGCTTCACACCCGAATTCACCAAGTTCAAAACAGGTAGACAAGTGTTGTGCTTCAGTAGATTGAGAAAGTAGTTATGAATAGATACTACATTGTAACAGAGTCAGGAGTACTAATATATATATATATATATATATATATATATATATATATATATATATATATATATATAATTCTCATACCTAAACATAACATCATCTTCTTCAAACAAATGCATGGATTAGAAAGGTGGCAATGTGGTTTGCAAAAAAAATACGAATGATATGCCAAGTCTTATATATATCCAGCTAGCAATGTTAGGAAGATCGAAACTTTACGTCTCATCAATGTTGGTCGGGGGAGATATTCGCATTTTCTTTTTGGGGTAATTAATAATTGGAAATGTGTAATTACAGTACATCCATGTTGTTGTCCTCTTGTTATTTTATCCTCCACAATTGGATCCATATCCACTGTTTGATCAGGATAGATGAGGTGAAACATTCAGTCACTTCACAATATTTAGCTTTGCTGGATTTGCTTCTTCCAGTTTAACTGCTTATCCTTATCCTCCTCCTTTACCACATGATGCAAATTATAAGCCCCAGCAAGACTGATCTCATGAGTGGAGCAGAATTAATCTTATATTAGTCTTGACATAAGGTCTTCCTAGTGGGATTTAGTTCTCCTATCATGTGATTTGCAGATTAGAGATGATCGCATGAGTAGATCGAGCAGGATTAATCTCAAATCAGAGTCTTGATATAGGGTTTTCCTAGTGAGATTTAGCTCTCCTATGTGATTTGCAGACTAGGGATGGTTGCATGAGTGGAGCAGGATTAATCTCATATCAGAGTCTTAACATAGAGCGATTTAGCTCTCCTATGTGATTTGTAGACTAGGGATGACCGCATGATCGGTGGAGCAGGATTAATCTCATATCAATTGTTTTAATTGGCAAAACCCTACCAAACCTGGGCAGTTCATTTTGGGTCCATGATTTGTACTCCTACGGATGAGAAACTCATCTAACAACACATTTCAATTCTTTTAAAAAAGTTCAAAATCTATTTATAATTTTATATTAGTCCAAACTTATTACATTTATTTTCAGTTTGGACAACGACTTCTTTAAACCTTCCTCACCTCATAGTTATAAGTTTATTTTAGTGTTGAGTCTGGAAATTAGATTGACTCGATCGATTTACTTCCTCATAATCATAAATCAGACTTAAGGGATAGGTTCATCGAGTATGGAATATAGTCCGGCGAAAACATAAAATATGGGTTATCAAAACAAAAGTTATAAGTTTATGACACTAAGATTAGTTACAATATAACAATTGATGGAGATAATGAATTTATACAATATATATTAACTAATGGGTTAATATATAATAAAACTAAAAGAATAGATTGACATACATTCTCGACCGAACCCGTCACACATTATTTTTAGTGTGATTTGTTTTATATGATTGGTAAACTATCACGCAAAAACAAATCAAATTTACCAAATGTATATATACTGTCAATAATGACTACAAATTTTCATCCTAAACAAAAAAATAAAGAAAAGAAAAAAAGAAGACAAAACTGAAATTGGGATTCTGCGAGGTAGAGTTGGGGGCATGGAATGGGACCTTTGGGAACATTAGCGTGAAGTTGAAGCTTTGATGCATCTTCCGTTGCCAGGGCTCGAAAATCCTCGTATTTGTTTGCCATCATACACCTCAATCCGTACAAAACCTTTTTAATTTTTTTTTTTTTACTATCGACTCTATTACATTACATTGTAATATCTATTCAATATACTTTTTATCAGTTATAGTACAAAGAATCAATACCTCACCAGTCACCACAGAAGTTCGATCCTATGACATTCTCAAGAAGAGTTACAGAGACCTCAATTGACACCAAAATAATTAAAGAAAATAAATAAAGGAAACATGTATGTAATTGCATGGAGCATATTTTCTTTCCTATAATTAAGTTTATAATTTAAGTCTACTATAGCATGTATCCCTTTATTACATCTCACAAGCTATTTATACTATATAAACCATAAACACAACCATTTATCATGCAAATTTGCTTAGCCTCCCATGAACTCTAGATCCATTACAATGGATTGAGTCTTTTTGCTGGACCGAAAGATTCGGTTGCTAACATTAGATAACTCATGCTCTGAAGTATCCTTAACGTATTCTTTAAACTTTATCAAGCACTAAGTAACTCTTTTCTATGTCACCCATTTAGTTCGAGTGGCACTGAACAAGCAACTCCTACCTTGGATAGCTTCATTCACTTCAAACTTTTGTTGGCTGGCTAGAAGCTTATCAAGCACCAGGTAGTCTTCTTTTAAGTAGTTCTTTCTTATTACATATCACCTTCTCAACAATAACACTAAATGATATACATTTAAATCAAGATTATCGTAACTCCAACCGCAAAAAGCTAGCTCTAAAGTTGAAAATCAGATTTGACCAGTATCTCACCCATATTCTTGAATGAAGCAATATTTTATCAATCACCGAATTAGACTTGACTGACCTGATCTAGTCAACTCACACAAAAGGACTCAATCCATGAACTAGACTACACCTAATTATTTATATATATATATTAATCGTACTTGATACAACCAGTACGTTAAAATTTTACATTATTAATAATATAAAATATATGAAATATATAATTTTGTGAAATATACACTTGTAACATTATTACATACAAACATACATACATATATTACTATATTTTAGAATAAAAATAAGGTAAGGAGTACAAGTAAAGTGACGTGTGGGCAGTGGATCTTCGCACCACTAGTGCACGTGTTGGAGTAAAACTCACTTCGGAGCTTCTTCTCCTCCGGCCCCCCCAAGAATGGCTCAACTCTCAAGTTTACTTTTGTTCCTTTAAAATATTATTTTCCATCTGCAAATTAAAAGATATATAGTAAAATTATTATTTAAATATTGCAATGTATTGTGTATTCCCAATGTCTTTGTTTCTATTAATAAAAATTGTAATGTATTTTTTCAATATCTTTCCTCTCAATATGTTAAATCCGTAACCCCAAGAGTCATGGTCCATCAAAGCACCTGAAAAGACGTAAATCATTATAGCTTAGCTGAACATTTACGCTCTTCACTTTGAGAGATTGCTCCCACACCGCCGTTGATGAGACTCGATCACTGGTCTTTCTTCCCAATTTTTTTTCAATATTTTATTGGTTGAGTTTGTCGCGCATGATCTTTCTAGTGTAATTTATATCTGATCTCTTATGTGATTTGCAAACTATCCCATAGAAGCGATGTATATTTAGTCATACCCTCAGGTCTTCCTAGTGCAGTTTATATATTTTGTGTGGGTGCATGTCATCGACTTATCCGGTAATGACTACTAGTTTCATTGTATCAAAAAAAAAAAATTAATCTATTTGTTAAGTTAGTAATTTGCATTAATTGATAAGTTTTATTAAACACAAAATATAAAATTTTAAAAAATAAAACTTTAAATTATTACTGAAATAACAAGTAAATAATCAAACTATACAAATTTCAAGATCAAGAAACTAAATTTACATCATAGTCGTCACATCTAATGTACTAAAAGTTTTGTTACTCTAAAATTATGAGTATTAATTGAATGTCACTTTGTACTTATCTCATATTAATAAATTAATTTGAGTTTAATAAATAATAAAATATAAATAAATCAATAAAACTAGTTTAGAGAGACAACTTTCATTGAGAGAATAGTTCGAGAGTGAAGAATATTCTCTTAAATTATTTGTACATTTTTTTTTTCTAATGGCAGCAGCATTTTTGTCTTACAATTTTTGTTGGCATGACATCATCTTTTTAAAAATAAAACCCAAAAAAAAAAAAAAAATTGAAACAAGTGATTACAATTTTTTCTCATGTGACAAAGGTGGAATCGTCCACTCCGGGTGTTCCAACACCCCAGCCTGACAAAAACAATTAATTTGATCTACTGTCCATCATATAACTATTGTTTTTTACCACCATATAACCATATTATTGTCACAAATTAAAATGTTTTTTTTTTGAATTTAGATTGTGAAAATATAATGAACTGTAAATTCATGATTACTTTCCTACTTTAACAGTGTTCTTTAATTTGTAATGATGACTTTGACCACTTCAATTTTCTGCTGTTATTTGAGTCTTAATGAGGCTTCATAGTTCATATCAACCTTCAAAGTCTCCTTTGTGGTGCGTATTAATTGCAAGAAGTTTCCAAGAATAATCTCCTCCATAAGTCATACTTCACTGTCCTCCACACACCATAATAATAATAATAATAATAATAATAATAATAATAATAATAATAATAATAGTCCGCATGAGCAACTCAACTGGTCACAAAGGTGAAATTTGAGAGTAAAGACCAGGAATCGAGTCTTACTAACGACAGTGAGGGGACTCTTTGTGCGCAATAAACAAAGGTCTACCTTTAGTTGAGCATGTCAAATGGCCACAGGAGTACAGTGAAGTTTGGAAGCAAAGACTAGGGATCGAGTTTCACCAGCAGCCGTGTGTGAGCAACCTCTCAAAGTGAGGAGGACTCCTTGTGCGCAGCAAGCAAAAATCTAGCTTCAGTTGAGTTACCATGATTTGCATCCCCAAATGCTTTGTCGGACCGGGACGTGAGAGGCCCTTAGGTTAGGTTTTCAACCCTTTGAGAGGAAAATAATAATAACAATAATTCATAATTTCACCTCAATTGGATCATTATCTCCATCACCTTAAACATTTTTAGTTGAAATCAAACACCCCATTTATCCTCAAATTCCTTAAATTTTGAGTAAAATGATTAAATTGACATATGTAATGATGGGCTTAATCGATGTGAAAATAAAAGCAAATAGCTAAAAGTATTAAAGTGATAATAAAAATATTTGAATCCTAACGCACTCATACATTTATATTCATCATAATCACAGTTGTCATTACTATATAAAGCTTATGATAGATTTTACAAATTTTGATAATGTGGGACCAAAACAACCAAGCATAGAGTATATATAACAGTATATTATAATTATCGAGTAAAAAATATTTTTTTTTAATAAAAAGGGAAGAAAGTGCCCAAAAGACTAAACTACAACTAATGCATATATATGGCAAAGTTGACGAACACTCATGCAATTGTCCTATAAAAAGGGGATCGAGAGGCAAATTCGTTCGTACTGACTCTATTATATTGTAGTATCTATTTATATGATTAAATGTGATCAAATTAAAAGTCGAAGATCAACTTAAAAATGAACTTTTCTCTTAAGATTACATAAATTAACTCACAAATATATGCTCCTTATCACCAGGGTGTACATCTCAACTGTACTGGTTGACTAACTAATTAATCTAAAGAAATTAGTAATTTTGTTTCGTTGGCAATAGTGATAAATATGGAATTGAGTTTGTTGTGAACACTGGTGTACTTATATAGCATGTACACCATTGATACATATCCTAAAATAGTAAGATTTGTGATGTGTAACACTTTTTAAAAATACATAATGTAGTCTTAAAGGGTAGACATCATCAATTGAATAAACATTATTTAATTGTATATATATTTTTACTCAATTTTAATTTTCGAAATAATTCACAATAGCTACTTGAATTTTTAATTCTTAATAAACTTGACTGATGACATCAAATCCAATACTTTATGCTTAGACTTTTGACACAACCAAATCGTGCCGTAATCTCTATAAGACTTTAATTTGTGATACATAATAATTAATATAATGATTTCTAATTTACACAATTAATAATTAAAAATCTCTTCTAAATCATACGTACTTTACAAGGACTCTAAAAAGAGAAACAATTAAAGTTTTTTTTTTTTTTAATAAAATCTAACGGATAATTATTTATTAATCGAATTTTTGTTCGTTTAAATTATAAACTTTTTAAGTAGAAATTTAATTTACGAAGAAAATATCAATAATTATACAACAATTTTTAAATTTTGTAATTACTAATTAATGTGACAAATTTAGAAATTTTTTTTTTCCACATTGGTATCAAAGTCTAGTCATATGAGAGTCATGAGATTAATTTAATTGAATCTCGCTCGATCCCATCTAAGATAATTTTTCAAATTCCAAATTAAAGGACTTCAACCTCGTGCTATAATTTTATAAATGAGTCTCGATTACTTCCATTCAAGGTAGTATTTTTAAGGGTGAAATCAAATTGAGTTAAGCCTAAATAGTCAAAATTTGAAACTTGACAAATTAAAACTCAAGCACAACTTGAGTTCGGTCAAATTATATTTTTTGTAAAGCTCGACTTGACACAAGTTCAAACTATTCAAACTCAACTCGGATGAAAAAAATTAGAGAAATATTACTTTTTATTTTTTACACAAAAAGTATACAAATAAGCATTTTACAATCAAATATCATTTACAAATTAATATTACATTTTGATTATACAGATTTTATACTCCGAAATATATATTAGCCAAATATGTAATATAATGCGATGCTAACATTATATTTAAAAGATACTGGTCCAAATGAGTTCAGCACTTCTTGTGCTATCGGTGCGGATTGCACCATTAGGTATGCATAAATGCACCACACAGTATTCAGAAACACACTACTGTGAAATGCACCACAAAACGCACCACAAAACGCACCACACATAATGATGCATTTCCTAATACTTTATAATACATTTAAGCATACTTAATGATGCGCACCACACATAATGATGCATTTCCTAATACTTTATAATACATTTAAGCATACTTAATGGTGCGTGACCGCACAACCACACGGGAAGCATTGTTCGCACGGGAGCTTGACCCATATTTAAAATATATGAAAAAAAAAAGTTCAACTAAAGTCTTGAAATGCTCAAGTGGAGAGTTAAAATACTCAAATGTAACCAGAAAATTACAAGTTTGATTATTATTAATATTATTTTTTTTATCGAGATTGTTGCACTTTTTTGAGTAATCCATAAATTGTGGATTATTACAAACAAGCAGTGTCGTGATTAAGAATGATGTAAAATTTGTGAGAAAGATTGAGGGAATAAATGTCGAGTTTTAGAAGACATGGCAATTCTAACATCATCTTCCCCACTCTGCGTCAACTTCTATCTGTACCCTAATTCTAAACGCACAGACAAAATTCACCTTAGCTTGATTTACCCCTGCGATGGAGGAGGACTCTAAATGACCATTCTACCACTCCCCTCAGTACTCAATGCCCCCCCGCGCTTCGATGTATTCCTTTATTTTGTGTGTTTTTAATTTTTATTTCTTTATTATAATATATAATATATAAATATATATATAAATTTTACTCCAACTGTTTTTCATAAACTACAAAATCGCAAACGAAATAGATTCCTTTCTCTCTCTAATCTCCAAAGTCCAAAATCCTCAGTTTCAGAGCTCTTTCAGGTGCTTTCACACGCATACATACATTTTTTTTTTTTTTTTTGCTTTCTGTATACGTATGTGAATATATATGTACGTGTATGTATTGGTTTGTGTATGTATAGTTGTTGTATTGTCGATTGTATGAGTGACGGATTTTAGTTTGGAGCAGTGATTGTATATTTGTGTATATATATTGAGGAGGAGGAGGAGGAGAGTTAATGGCGATCGGGAGGCGGTGAGATTGGAGCGGGAGAGGGGAATTTGGTGGGGAGCGAATCGAAATGCGGGCCAGGGAGATGCATCCGCTGTGCTGCATAACGCTGGCGAGCGGGGCGATCGGAGACCGATCGCCGGAGCCGGCGGAGACGACGGCGATGCTGCTGCGGACTGGTTCGGCGGTGGTCGGATCTGATGCCAATGCGGGGGGATCCGAGGCGACTAGCGTCGCCGGCGTGTTGTTTAAGTGGACTAATTACCACAAGGGCTGGAGATCCCGATGGTTCAATCTCCGTAACGGCGTTTTATCGTATTCCAAAACTTGTCACCCGGACCACATCTCTTTCGCCGCCGCCGCCGACGACGTTAAGCTAATCGGCCACATCCCGTCCGCCGACGACTCCGGCCGCCGTAAACACCGCAAAACCATCCGCATTGTTCACCTCAAGGTATAAATTTAATTTGTGTGTGTATATACATGTTTGTGTATATGTGTCCTGTCGTTTGTGTGTATACACATTTGTCATTTGGCCCACTGGTCAGTGGGAACTCATACCCGCTGCGTGAACTGTGTGAGAGAGAAAATCAGAGCTCTGATAATATGAGATCGGGAAAATTTCCAGGAGTTTACAATCGGGGAAATCAAAATGAAGGATCGTCGTTTTGGTGGGTACATTACAGCAAACAGAAAACTTTCCCATATCGGCAGCACAATGAATGGGGCGCATTTACTCCGATTGCTGCTATTTCCATCTCAGTGAAAATTTTGTTGTCACCACTGCCACCTAATAGCATAGATATCTGAGTTTTGTAATCCGGCGGTCTTTGAATCTTCTTACCATTTTACCATTGGATTTAAGTATTTAACTGTTTGTTAATCTTTAGTTAGTCACATCACAGTAATTAGAGGATTGGCTTTATTTAGGTTTGGGCTTTAGGTTTTGTGGTAAAAGCCATGATTCGCGCTCTTAAAAAAGGAATTCCTGCGGTGTGATTGGGTTGATTTGCCTCTAGTTAACGGAGACCCTTTTACTTCATTTTCAAACTAGCAAAAAGCCCTTGTCAGCTTGGCTTCCTGTTTTTGTTATTTTTATTTTTATTTTTAATTTTTTTTGGCTGGGTTTCTTTAGTTCTCTTTGTTGACAAGTCTCCTCCTTTGCTTCTGTTGGCAAGAAAGCTATGTTCTTTTCTTGGTTAGAATTGTAAGCTTGATTCTGAAACAGTAAAGAATGGTGGAGAGATCTGTTTCTACCTTTTCTTTCTCCTACTATGTCTAGAACAAGTGTTTGTTTTTTTGCTATTTCACTTCATATTAGTCACCTCTAAGACGTCTGATTTTATGGGAGCTAAGTCAGTTTGAGCTTCAAATGGTTGGGTGATATTCCATGCTGCCATGCTGGCTTAGGTGAACTAGCCACCTCTCTGAAGGTTTTCTTGAACTACTAGGAATGGATGATGCTAATAACTGTTTGTCTGGAGCAAAACCAGTTTATTTTGTAATGAATACCGTTTTGATTGGCTTGGTGGTGCTTGTTCATCTGAAGCAGTATTCTGTTTAGGTCTATGCTTTACTGTTTCTGTCATGAGATGTTCATGTTATTGCTCTTTTATTTTTCCTTGTGTAGCCATCTCTTGTCTGGCAATGCTGACTTTAGCAAGCATTAATTTTTATTCATTTTTTGCTAGGCTAATTCTCATTATCCATATTGGAACAGAATTAATTGCATTTTTTGTTTGCACCTACTTCTTCTGTAGGTCTCATCATTTCGGGAGAGCAGGTCAGATGATAGGAGGTTTTACATATTTACAGCTACAAAGACTCTTCATTTAAGGACAAATTCAAGGAAAGAGAGAGAAGCTTGGATAGAAGCATTGGTTTCAACCAGAAATATCTTTATGCTTAGACCAGCCAATGATAATCTCTCCATTTTACCCAGGAGTGTATCTGTGTCAACTGAAAAGCTAAAGAAGCGTTTGCTTGATGAAGGAATCAATGAAGGACTAGTTAAGGATTGTGAGCAGATAATGCTTTCTGAATTTTCAGAAATCCAAGGTCAACTTCAATTTCTTTCTGAGGAGCGTTCAAATTTGTTAGACACTTTACAACAGTTAGAGGTAAATGATGTTAATACATGCATATTCCTTCCCCCCTCCCCCCTTTATAACCCCTCACTTTGTTTAAAACATCCATTATATTATTTTTGTGTAAAATGTTTTATAGTGAATACTTTTCCAAGCAACCTCACATATCTATGCCTGAATGCACAAAGCCTTTTCATGGATTAAAATACATATAAAACATTTTATGGCCCTTTTTTCTTCTTAACCCAAAAATATCCTTAAATCAACAAATGTACATTTATTGTGCAATACTTTCCATGAAGTGAACACCATTCATGAATGGGAAAAAGAGATAGAGAAGGACAAAGCTGTCAGATTTGAATGTTTGTTTTTAACTTTTTGAACTCTTGAATTTGGACCTGTTTGAGTGTTTGTTTTGATTCCTATTAAAAGCCAAGCACAACCCTACAGTAACCAAACTTATGGGCATGTTAAACATATTTCAAGTGCTTTTTTGGTTTAAAACTCCCTTTCTCAGGGTTAAAATTCATTTCAAAATATTCTTACCTGCATTAAGCACACTCCAACTTTGCTTCTGCAGGCAACCAATATTGAAACCGAGGCGTCTGGAGTTCCAGATGGTGACTACCAATTGTTAAAGCGTGAATACCCAAATTTAGGACGTGGAAAGTACAGTGGTAAGCTTAATTTCTGGTTTCCTCTACTTCAAAATACTCCTTGTTTTTTCAAATTGATATATCAGCTATCAGCATAGTGAAGTGAAATTTTATATACTGTAAAATTAATACTCTGTAGCTTATAGAATTTTAATTTCTAGGGAATTGATTGTGCTATGCAACTATGCCGCTTTCTTTATTTTCCTAATTTCTTCGTGCCCTTTACCCTTATTATTATTTTATTATTTTTTATTTCATTGTTTTGTTCATTCTTCCTTTGTATTCATTCATTCATCCTTTATTTCACTCATTAGACTTTACTGCTCAGTTTGGGCTCAAGGGAAATGGGTTTCGTATGTATTAGTCAATAGAACTTTGCAATTTGAGAATGTACTCACCTATAATTTGAGGTTAAAAAAAGTTGTTAAATGTTAGCAGCTACTATCTGGGCTCATTGCCAAAAAGGGAGTGAAATTGTACACTAAAACCTTAAAGATGAATATTTTTAATTTTTAAAGATTATATATCAATAACCAATATAGAGCTTAGCTTGTGTCCATTGGGACTTAACTATATAAATATAAAGTGCTTGTTCCTTCCATTCTAATTCCTCTTCAATCAATAAATCAACATTTCTTTTCACTTTATTTCCACTACCTATTCATCATTTTCCCAACCATTGCATTGCACATTGCGGTACTTGCCATCCATTTCAAATGGAAATATGATTTACTGTATCTTTCACTTGTTTTAGAATGGAGCACCACTGAATCATCTGATGATGTTGAGAAACAAGAGCTAGAGGAAGCATCAGATGAAGAGGAAGCTAGATTTTTTGACACTAATGACTACTTTCCTGAACCTTCTGTCAGCTGTGAGCTTGAAAAACCTACTAATGATATGATGCAAAAGAGTGCTGATAAGGATACTTCCATGTGTCTGCAAGTAGAAAGGCGAAAGAAACTCCCTGATCCAATTGAAAAAGAGAAGGGAGTTAGTTTATGGTCTATGATTAAAGACAATGTTGGAAAAGATCTGACACGAGTGTGTCTTCCAGTTTACTTTAATGAACCGTTATCATCCCTTCAGAGAAGCTTTGAAGACTTGGAGTACTCCTATCTTTTAGATAGGGCATACAAGCATGGGAAAGAGGTATGCTCATAATTGTGTCTTTGCCCTTTCGTAAAGACTAAAGAATGCACATTCTAGAAATTTTGATGGTTGAACTAATGAATTCTGTACTTGACTCTGCATGGCCATGAGTTTTGCTTTGCCACCTTTTCTTTAATTGAATCCATTTACTTACATTGACACTGATTTGAATAAATAATCTTTTGGTTTGTTTCTAAAATCTGTATTTCCATGTATTTGTTGATAAATTGGTCATCATGTTTTTCATTTAGGGGAACACTCTACAGAGGATTTTGAATGTTGCTGCTTTTGCTGTGTCTGGGTATGCATCAACTGAAGGCCGGCACTGTAAACCTTTCAATCCTTTGTTGGGAGAAACCTATGAGGCTGATTTTCCAGAGAAAGGAATCCGATTCTTCTCTGAGAAGGTATGTCCATTAAGCATAAGATGTGTGACCTAACTAGAGTAGGGATATACTTAGATTCTCTGTGAAGGCATATGCTAGCCTATTTAGATGATAAACTTTTTTTTTTTTTTTTTCCCTAAATTTAATATAGCAAAGTAGCAGAATGTTTTGGAGAGTTGTAATTTTCTTCTGTGTGATTGGTTGATTTAGGGAGACTAAATTTGAATCTGACAGAAGCTTGCACTTTGCTTCTTCTTAGGAAGAGTGGATCCACTATAATTTAAGTCTTAGTTGGTTTGTGTCTGCAAAAGCAAAAACAGAGTTGCAAAGAGAGAGAGAGAGAGGGGGGGTGGGGGGTGGGGGGTTCGGTTTGCTTGAGTTCTGAAATGTAGCTATCATTGTTCAACATATCAGGATAACTTGACAACTGTAGGTAAATTTGTATTGGTTTCAGCTCTGTGCAGCTATCTTTTACATCAACTTTTGAGAAACAATCCTGTCAGTGCTCATATACTGGGAGGCTGGGAGCCATGGCTCACATTTCTATGTGAGCCCCCCCCACCCCCCAAATGATGAAATTCCCAATAGGGACATATCAATAAAATTAGCTCACCTCATTATCCATTCATTGTCTTAGGGCTCATGTAGCAACAAGAGCCACATGGCTCTAAGTATAATTCACCCATTCATGTCGGGTGTTGTTTTTAGTCCTGAATTATGTTTTAGGGTAAGAATGAATATTGGAATATTAAGATATGCTGTAACATTGAATGCATCACTATAGAGAATGAAATTTGAATATCAATAAAAAAAATCTTGAGCAAAGTAACATGATGGAGATCTAAAATTTTAATGATTCTGAATGGGATTCTATTTTATTACTTTTACTTTGAAGCCTGTATTGATGCTAATGATCTGTGAAATTTTGAAACAGGTTAGTCACCACCCAACAGTTATTGCCTGTCATTGTGAAGGTAGAGGTTGGAAATTCTGGGGTGATAGTAACCTTAAATCCAAATTTTGGGGGAGATCAATTCAACTTGATCCTGTTGGAACTCTAACTTTAGAATTTGATGATGGGGAGATTTTTCAGTGGAGCAAGGTATGCAGGGGACATGGTCCTGCAGTGTAGCTCATTCCTTGATTTCTTAATGCCAACTGGCTTTCTTTATTTCCTACGATTAAATGGGTTTTGATGCTGTCCTCAGGTCACAACTGGTATATATAACCTTATCCTTGGCAAGATATACTGCGATCACCATGGGATAATGGATATACGCGGTAATCGCCAATACTCATGCAAATTGAAATTCAAAGAGCAATCTCTTCTTGATCGCAACCCTCACCAGGTAGGAGAATTGAAAGTTTTGCAATGTTGATACTATAAATTTTAATATTTCCGTTTTCCTGTGAACATATCCACACGTGTCGTGTTTATCTCATTTCTACACCTAGCATTTATTTGAACTAGCAACCAGAGTGACTTTGAAACTAAACTAACTATACAGGTTCATGGATTTGTTGAAGATGTCACGGGCACTAAAGTAGCTACGCTATTTGGCAAGTGGGACGAGAGCATATATTACTTGAATGGAGAATGGAATAGCAAGCCAAAAGATTTATCTGATGCATCATTATTGTGGAAAAGCAATAAGCCTCCACAGAACCTCACTCGATACAACATGTCTTCTTTTGCAATTACACTGAATGAGTTAACTCCAGGACTGAAGGTATATTATGATGGAGCAACCAACTAATTCTATATTTTAATTCAGTTTACTCTTATAGAGCTCTTCTTCTGACCCATGTATTTAATCATATATGAAGGAGAAGCTCCCACCTACCGACTCAAGACTAAGACCAGATCAGCGTTCTCTGGAGAACGGGGAATATGATAAAGCAAATGCAGAGAAACTGCGACTGGAGATGCGGCAGAGAATGGTATGTAGTGCTGCCTTTCATCCTATGTTCTGTTCCGCAATTTCATGATTTTTATTTGGGTTGACAACCTCTGTTAATCAGACATGGTTTTCAAACACATTTTACTTTCAACTATATTTGCCACGCCAAAATTTCCAAACGACACTTGTTTGTTCCACAGTCCAGGAAATTACAAGAAAATGGATGGAAGCCTAGATGGTTCGAAAGAGAAGGTGAAGATGGGACTTTCCGCTATGTTGGTGGATACTGGGAAACACGGGAGAATGGGAAATGGGATGGATGCCCAGATATATTCGGTCAAGTTGATCAAACTCTCATCAATTCTTTCGATGGATCCTGACTTTAAACGGGCTATACTCTAGTCCTGAACCTACCTCTTTTTCATCCCTGCCTGCATGCCAGCCAAAAGTTAGAGATTATATGCTTTGCACATTTCCCAGACCCTCATCCAACTAATACAAGGAATCAACACAGCTACACAGCATGCTGTGACAACACAAAAACCGTTGTCGAATTTTCTGAGTTGCTAGAGATAGTTGTCCAGGGTTGACTCAAGTCGATCGTGAAGAATGTTTGGATGGATGAATGAATGAATGAAGAAGTAAATCACTTCTTTGAATTGGTGGCCATAAGAAAAGAGTTGTGTTTTACATACCCCCAGTATGTCTTCTGGGGGGTCTTAGTTTTGTCAAATTTATCTCTTCTTATCCTAATATTCTTGATAGCTTTTCGTATATGTGTTTTAATTAGGTAATTTTAATTTGTGTATTCTCTTCCCCATTTAAATAAATGAAAACGAATTAATTGTACTGATGAGGCAACATTGTAGGCATTGTTGTACACATATTGCTACAAATCTATACAACAGAACCAAAGATCTTCCAGACAAACACAACACTTCTTATTTCTCTTTGAGTTTATACCTTTTTACACAAAGCTTACAAAAATAAAACAAAACCCAAAAAAACAAAAAATCCTTTCCTTTACTAAGGTTTGCCCTTTCACCTATGCCCATTAGCTAGGCCATTATCACCATTATGGTTATTATTCAATGAGAAATGTTTGGTTAGATTTGGTGCACAAAAGCAAACCAACTCGACGAAACAGCACTGGACACCTTTATACACGTCACTTTATTGATCTGGTGGGTCAACCAACTCACGAATCAT
Source organism: Ipomoea trifida (assembly GCA_003576665.1). Classification (NCBI taxonomy): domain Eukaryota; kingdom Viridiplantae; phylum Streptophyta; class Magnoliopsida; order Solanales; family Convolvulaceae; genus Ipomoea; species Ipomoea trifida. The sequence continues at coordinate 635,593 of CP025651.1, forward strand.
GAGCAAAGTAATAAGAGCGTGTCACGAGTAGAGTAACCGTCGGGTTACTCAACTCAGTGACCGCCCGCTATATGTGTCTCCTCCTCCAACTCTATCCCCATTTCAGCAAGCCTCTTCTCCTTGTAAACATAGCGTCTTGTACACCACAGGAAAGCCATCAAGTTCAAAGCGCTCATAATCGCTAACAGCCAATAGAAATCATACAACCTCCCCTGGTTAAGATGATCCGCCAGCCACGGCTTCTTCACCGTCACCTTATCCACAATCGTAACCAAAACCGAGCTAAAGAAAAGCCCTAATGCCACCGTGCTCAAGAACAGCCCAGTACTCATCGTCTTCATCCCCTTAGGACATTCCCTCAAGAAAAAATCAAGCTGCCCCACATACGTCAGTGCCTCCCCTGACCCCACAATCAAATATTGCGCCGCCAACCAAAAAACGCTCATTGGAACCGTCCCCGCCTTGTCCAGCGTGTGGGAACGTGCCACCCTTAGCCGCTTGATTTCCACCAACGCCGCTGCCATCATCCCCACTACGGACAGCGCGAGCCCGATGGCTATGCGCTGCAACGGACTCAGCCCCTGCGGGTTGTTCAGCACGCGCCGGAAAATGGGGACCATGATTCGGTCATAGCACATGATGGTGACTAGGATTCCTCCGACGTAAAACACGGCCATCGAGGCAGCTGGAACCTCGAACGATTTGCCCATGTGGCGGTCCATGGTGGCGGCTTGTGCCACAGAAAATGTCATCAACTGTGCGTGGATTGTCCAAAACATTATGGTGGTTGCCCACGTTGGTAACATTCTAATCACCTGTTTAACCTCTTCCACGTCTGTTAAAGTTGCTATGCTCCATTTGTTCACCTCGGTAACTCCCTCCTTGATTGCTGCCCTGTCCAGGAAACTACACAACATACCACAAATTCATCACAAAACAACCTTTTGTTATATTAATTTTTATTTAAATATAAAACTGACAGTCCCCACTAAGGCCCGCGGGCCGGGCCGGGCTTCTTTAGGCCCGTATTTTGGCAGTTTTTTTTGCCCGTCTGGCTAGACCGCTTCGACAACCCCAGTAAAATATGGGCTAGATGTATTGAAAAGAATTAAACGTCAAATCGAGAATCTCAACCCTTTCAAGGTGAATTTTTTTTTTTTTTTTTGGGTAACAAAGAAGCCTATAGTAGCTACTAAAAGGTGTGCAGTAGGTAAATTTTGGGCCTTGTAATTCTAGCCAACAAAAAACACATGGAGCTGAGGTAAACCAACTTAAGTTACTTCTAACTAGTCCACTGATGTACCTTTTGTAGTTCTTTGTTGACTAAAATTACAAGGTAGATTCACCTAGTGAATAATTTTGGGTTGCCTATAACTAATCAAATAAGAAAGCCAATAAACTCTTTCACCAGCCAAACTAACAACTTTATAGTTACTAAGTCGACGGCCAGACCAAACTTGGTAGAAGTTGTCCAAAATGAGGATATTTTATAAGCTAAATGAATAAAACGGCATAAAATTCAGTACTCACCGGAACTCTTTGCTATGAGGCATCTTGATTTTCTTATGCTCTTGATCCCCGGCGACATCATCAACATTGTAAAGAAGCTCCGGGTCAGACGGCAACTCCAACCGCCTTTTCCTCCACGCCGCCACATACACCGACGCAATCTGCGTCATGGGGCTCCCCACCAGCTTCTTAAACCGGTACCGCCTAGTCCCCGCCAAGAACAACATAAGCGCCGCCACAATAGCGCACGCGCACAACCCGTACCCCCACCGCCGTCCCACGTTGTCCTGGATATAAACCAGCACCGTAACGGCCAATAACGACCCCACGTTGATGAAAAAGATGAACCAACTAAAGAACTTCACCATCTGCCCCCTTTCTCGCTTGTCGGAATCGTCGAATTGGTCGGTCCCCAGCCCGGACACGCTGGATTTAAGGCCGCCGGTGCCCAGCGCCGTAAGGTATAGGGCTAAGTATAGGACCCCTAGCTGCCGGCCGCTCGCCGGCACACATGAACCGCTTTCCGGCGAACATTTTGGGGGTTGTAGGCTTGGGATTATTGTTGAGATGGTCAAAATCGTCACACCCTAACATAACATAAACAACACAAAATCATACGTGAAGACATTAAGGGTAGAATTGGAAAGCAGAAAAATGACTTTTGAAAAAACATTTTTTGAAATTTTTTTTTAAATATTTTATTTAGAATATAAAATATTTATAATAATATTATTTATCATTAAAAACAAAAACTAGTTTCAGGCCGGAAACCAGAGACAGGGAAAATCAGAGTTGTTTTGGTTTTCGACGGAAACCAGGTCCAGAGCTATGGTTTTCGGCAGAAACCATCTCACCGGAAACTTTGTTCTGAGTGTGACAGACCGTCAAATTTTGATGAAAATCATTTTCCGTCAAAATAACTAGAATTTTTCTAATTCCCTTTTGACTGAATTTTCTAATTGCATAACCACTAGAAACCCAGAAAATGAGTTTTCAAACGAAGCCTAAATAGTAGTTCTAATTTCATCTTCATGCATGCGTGCATCTATATATGTATGGGGAAAATCGAAAATGTACTAAATATATATATGTACTAAGTCAAAGGATAAAAAGTTGGTTCATGAATCATGAGATCATCATATACCAAAAGTGCTAAAGTGCATGTGCATCTATATATTTATTTATAGATTATGCATGCATATTTGCATGTGATACTTACTGCTGCCTGGACAGTTGTAAAGATTCCGATTGTTAAATACCTGTCAAAGGAAAAAAACAATGAAAACCAATAAGAACAAACTATATTGATTATTCTCAAGCATTTTAGCAAAAAATTATAACTAGTAGTGACGGTCTAATTTTTTTTGATGTTTTATACTTATATAATAATTAAAGTCACGTTTCAATGGTAGAAGACTGGACTCAGCTGATCGAGCAACTACCCAACAATTACAGTGTATAATAAATGTGTAAAACTGTAAGATAAAATATACTATAACTAAAAATCTCGTAATTATAGACCACTTAAAGGTCGAAACCCTATACTTTTCAATAAAAAAATAGTTTTTCAAACTAATTTTTTCATTAGTTAGTTGTTCTTCTTGAACACCCATTTTAAAAATAGTGGGTCTTGAAAACGACTTTTCTTGACAAAATTTTCACTACTTTGAAAACCTTTGTTCTTGTTTTCAACCACCAATAAAAAGTGGGGTTGAGTTGTCAAAAATACTATGGAGTGTTGGGAAAAGTTGAAAAAAAAATACTCTAAATTTCCATCCATAGAGTACTAGAAAGGATGATTAAAAAGTCTAGTTTGGAATTTTATGCAAAAGCCATCATTAAAAGCATCAAAATGTTTAACGTTTTTGGGGAGAGCATCAAATACCTTCCAAGAAAAGTGTCAGCAACGAAACCACCGAGGAGGGTGAGCATGAACGAGGCTCCAAGAAAGTTAGTAACGACGTTAGCGGCGCCGGCATTCCCCAAGTGCATAGTGCCCGTCAGATATGTCACCAGATTAATGCCAATGCCCAAAGTCGTCAGCCTTTCACAAGCCTCAACTCCTACAAAAAAACATATACATAGTTCAAATAACTGAAACTGCCCAGACAATCTTAACTAAGTTGGTCAGACTGTTGACTCGGTAATCATAAAGTTAGTTATAACTTATAAGCTAGTTCGATTTCAATTGGGACAACCTCTTAGCCTTGACTAAATTGCTGACTAAGATTACAAGGTGAGATCTGCCTAGTATACACCACTCTAGTGTGGTGATTACTGATTACAGGTTTCTCTTGTCATTTAAAGAAAATATATATAACAGTTGAAGTTGTGGGCATATCGAAAAGTAATAACGGTGAGACTACTTGTCTCAATCGTGAGACGGGTCATTTGTGTCATAAAACCCAACCAAAGATCAACTCATAACAGTAACTATACTGATTACGGGTTCCCTTGTCATTCAAAGAAAATATATATAACAGTTGAAACTGCAGACAAATTGAAAAGTAATAACTGTGAGACCACGTGTCTCATTCGTGAAACAGGTCATTTGGGTCATAAAAACCAACCAAAGATCAAGTCATAACAATAACTATAACCTAAATTTTGGTGACCCGACCTGTCTCACAGATTAAGACCTGTGAGACAATCTGACTCAAGTTTTTGCCAATAATAATATATATAAGCTGAGGGAATGAACCTAAAATCATGGCGGCGGCGATCCAGCCGCCGGAGGAGGAGCGGAGGGCGGGGCGGCCCTTGAAGTCCCAAGCATCGGCAAGAGGCTTTGCTTCGTCTCTTGTGTGAGGAAGTGAAGCCATTAAAATTGTTGCAGAGACTTATATCCTTCAAGAAGGGTTGAGGGAGCTGAGCTTAATTAGCTTGGTGGATTCAGTTGAATGCAATGGCCTTTTATAGCCTGGGGAATTGAAGGATCTCAGGGACTAGCAGCTATTTGTCAACTACCAAAAAATAAACAAACTTTGTTAATTAAAGAATCACAAAGGCCAGGGTACATTGGATGTTTATTGATTGAGCTGAGGTTGCTTGAATCACCTGATCTATTAGTTTAAAAATAACTATAATAGTCGCGGCTTAGTATAGTGGTTCGTTATCTGACTTGAAGTCACAACTGAAGGGGCAGTTGTGGGTTCGAATCTTCCACTGAAAATATGTGAGACCGTCTCACGAATCTCAATCCATGAGACGGGTCAGATCTTCCGTGAATGAGGTTAAAGATCTGACTCATTATTTAAAAAAAAAAAAAAAAAAAAGCCTGATCCATTAATTAAAAATTTGAGCCCGGATTAAGACCCGTGAGATGTTCTTAAAAGTGTTACCCTAATAATAATGATATAACACTAATGATTTAGAAAATTACTTACCACCCTTTCTTAATCTCACTAGTAATTTTTTAAAAATTTATTTTCTATTATGCAATTTTCAAAATTAAATAGTATCACTATATTAGAACTTAGACCACACAATAAGATTTCCTCTATCTATCTTTCGTGTCTCACTTATAAAGACTGCATGTTAGAAAGAATATGAATGGTATATAGTTCTTGAATACAATTACAGAGAATGAACTCCTATATATATGCAAACTATAACAGAAAGAAAATGAAAGACAATCAATGAGAATAATAATAAACCAAAAATACATAGCTAAAGTAAAGGTAGAATAAATACTAACATAGGTAGAATATATGCTTGAATATATGTTAACGGTGCACAATTCAATAAAGAATGATTAAATCATATTTGTACCAACAAACAAATTTTGTGACAAACAAAAATCTATTCGACTATCTGTAACAAAAATTGCTACAAAACTTCGATGAGTGTGTGAATTTGGGTAAAATTTGAATTTTGAGCTATTACGATGAACATTTCAATGATTGTTATAACAAACATAGGACAAAATTGATATGTTGTAAATGCTTTAGCACGTGTATGTGAAATTATTTTGGCTACTGATTGTATTAATGTGGTATGACCATGGTATATAGTTCCCAAACTGTACTTTCGAGCAGGCGGTGGTGTAAGGATCAACTACTCATCATGGGGTTACATCTTAAATTTCTTTCTTTCTAAAATATTATGCTGTCATTTCCCCTTAGGCTCTAGGCACAAATCAACTGACTAACCAATTCAAATCAAAGTTTACAAACTTTTCTTTACTAACAGACGCATGGTATATGATTCAAATACTCGCATACAAGCATTTGAAGACCTATTGACCAGTTAAGCCATATGTCGCAATTTACATCCTTCGCCAATCTTCTAGACAGGAGTAATAAATTAAAGAGTCTTTGCTAGTTGTGGTTCAAAGAGTCTTTAAATTTGTGGTTCACACTTATATGATGTGTGATCAATAAATACATAATTAAGGAGTGTTAAATAAGCTAGTTGTAAATTGCAACTCCTTTTAAGGGTTTGACTATTAAAAAAACTTTTTATGAGGTAAGCAAGTACTAGGTAAAGTAGGTATTGCAATACAACATCCCCAGATACTAACTTTAGGTTTATTATTATTGACAGGCACATGCTGCTACTCATACTACGGGCATAGGATCCAACGGCCACGGTTTTTAAGGTATACACTCCTTTTATTATTGGAATAAAGAAAGATGAGAGATAAATCCAAAACAGATTTATCCTGTGTATACTTTCATATCGTAATTATAACGTTTTTTTCTGTCATTTAAAAAAAAAATATTCACAACCTTACTATATGGTCACGAAAGACATGATTGAGTTTAAAATAAATTTTTTTTATTCACTTCAAGCCTTCAAATATGACATAAATCTATTTATAATAATGTTCTTTCTACGGTTTAAAATCACTTTTCATTTTCACTCATAATATATTGTGAGAATTAAAGAACTTTTTGTACTGATTAATTCTTTGTCATTTGGTTGAAAATTTTCAATATAATAATGGTGAAAATAGAAAAAAGAAATTAGACAACGAATATAGTATAATTTATTATTTGTTTGTTACTATTATAGATATAATCTCTTCATTATCATTATTATTCTGTTTCTTCATTTTCATTTGTCTCGATTGAAGAGTGACAATACATGCGAATTTTTATATAATAATGATATGTCAATTAGTAAAAATAAAAATTTTAAAATAATTTTAGAAAGTGAATATATGTTTAATTTATTTATTTGTTGCTATTATAGATAGTCTCGTCTTCATCATTATTATTCTGCTTCTTTGTTTTCAGTTGTCGATGGAATAGCGATAATAAATACTTTTTTTTTTCTTGTTAAAAGTAATAAATACTTTTAGAAAGTGAATATAAGTATATACTTTTTTTTTTTTGAAAAAAGTATTAAATACTTTTAGGAAATGAATATAGGTATTTTTTTTGAGTTCTATTGAGTATTGACTCTATTACAATGCAGTATTTGTTCGCCCCCACTGAGACTCGAATCCATTCCTTTTTATATATATAGGTGTGCACTGTGCAACAGGTGTCACTAGACCACAAGGTCCTAGCAAGTAATTATAAGTATAATTTATTTATTTATGACTATTCTGGATAGTCTCATCATCATATCATTATTATTATTAATTTTTTTTTTCTCACTTGTGGATTGAAGAGTACGTGACGATTACGTGCAGGTCTAACAATTTTTCAGCAGTCGGTCCCTGCTACTACAATCAATATTATTAATTTGATTAAAATATATTAATTGCTCCTAATAATGATGAATTTAGTATACGAAAAATGTCAAAATAAATATAATTACAAAAGACAGTATTGATAGATGTGTAAAAAATTATTTCTTAGGTTCTTTCACGAGCTCCAAAAGCCACTCCTCATATGTGAATTGACAAATGGAGAGTGGAATCATAAATTCTCCTTTAAAAAAAAAAAAATTTAGGGCTTAGCCATTTCCTTTTCATATTCTTCACAACTATGACATATGCAAACTTTTAGAAATGAATATTTTATATTTTAATTAGTCGATCCCATTGAAATACCGCACTCAAGTTAAGCCCCTAACTCGACAACAAAAGTTAACTCATGAGGATGGGGACCACCAGGTTCTACTATGTCGGCACCAGATAAGTGGATGGCTTAGCTCAGGATAGCTTTCATTTCAGACTCCTGACTCACCGAGTAGCCCTCTTCCAGGTAGCTCTTTCCCGCACCACACTCCGGTCTCTCAACAATAGAACCAAATGATACGACACTCAAGTCAAACCCCTAACTCTACCACAAAAATTAGGTCATGAGAGCAGGTTTAACTCAAGCTTAAATACCACTCCACAATTGTCGATGTTAGTTCATACCACATTACTAATGAATTGACCTAATAACTTAAAACACTTTCAAACTCTAGAATTAAATTGTGATATCTTTAAATTAAATCATACTAAACTAACTAAATTAAATCGTAATAATTATATGTTTGAATTGATAAGAATCAATTATCCCATCAATAAAATTTTAAGAGTACGTGTTACTCATATAATCATATAGCCGCCGGCGAAGAATCCTCGTCCACCAATATAACACATATGGTTGTTGTGTGTATATAGATATACATTAGGCTTTATGAATTTGAACTAATTAACCAATAAATTTTCTCCAAGTGTTGTATTGCAGTATTATGCCCATGGTTTTTTTTTTTTTTTTTTTTTTGAAAATAAATATATTGATTTGATGATATGATCATCACAAACTTAAGCAGTCGTTATACCGTGGACCATGGGTCATGGCTGATACTGCAGTTGTATGTGTTGAACGAATACTGCAGTTGTGTCGAAAGGGAACTGCAGTTGCGCGGAACAGAGGTCGTTTAATCCGTCTGAAACTGCAGTTGTGTTGAACAGATACTGCAGTTGTGTTGAACGGATGAACGGTCTCTGTTCCGCGCAACTTCAGTTTCCTTTCAACACAACTGCTGTATCTTTTCAACACAACTGTAGTATCCGTTCAACACAACTGCAGTTTCAGCCATGATCATGGTCCACAATATAATTTGCGAAACTCAAGTTGGATAAAAAGTCCTTAACATATTTAACTTGTAATCATACATAAATCTTATCCTGTTAGTCATCTTGAACGCTCTAATACATAGGGTTAAGATGTAGTCTATATTAACATTAAAATTCATACCTAAAACTTATGAATTGGTATAATTGAAATACTGTTATCTCACTTGCTATGTACTCTATACAATATTCTTGAAATCTCTGATATTGTTTATATTATGCTTTGCATTTATATTACCTGTTTTGATTGTTGGACACTTATTATTGCATCTTTTAATTTATTATTTTTTTCTTTTTATGGATTGAAGAGTGACGATTGCTGCCAGTCTCACAGTTTATCCCCTGTCGGTTCCTGCTCCTAAAGTCAATATTAATTTGATTTAAAATATGATGCTCCTAATAATATAATGTTGAAAATGTCAAATTACATTAACAAAGACAGAATCAAAACAGGTTTTTAAGAATATTTTATTAGGTTCTTTCACGAGCTCCAAAAGCCATTCCAAAGATGCGATGCGACAAATGGATAACGGAATCACAATTTCATATTCTTTTTTGAATAAAAAAAATAAAAAATAAAAAATATATTGGATTGAAGTCCAATTGAGACCAATAATTATGGATTATTATATTTGATTTTCTTAATATAAGCATGGCGTATAATGGATGGAAGAGGGGCTTCCTGGCCACATGGAACAAAAGTATTGTTTGTTCCCTAATACTACGTCACTAAATTAATGTTTTCTTATTAGTCATGTCGATTGATATGCAAAACTACATGCGCACAACCAAAGTTGGTTGACACCCATAACTATGGTCTTTCCATTAAAGCTATAGGGAGGTGCCGATCGAGATAACTCTCTCAAAATAGAGATCAATATAGATAAAATTATGTGTTTGTTCATTATAAGTATATAGTTAGTTTAGTATTATAAAGTACGTCGGTGGTATAATAACTCTGTATAAAGAGTCTTTATTAATCTTCTTTATATTGAGTAGATCGCTAGGTTTTATCATATAACTTCTATTCTTAGCTTAGCTTGGAGTATAACATACGGGGTGAAAGTATGAGTAAGCTTTGGGATAGATAACTCTCTTCAAATAGGGATCGATGTGGTAAAATTATGCTTCTCTTATACTTATATAGCTACTCTAATATTATAAAGTCGGTGGGTAACTCCGGCCATGTAAACCGTCTTTCTGAATCATCTTTATATTGATGAGATTCGTGCTTTTTATTATAGCATATGCTATTGAGAGTATGAGTAGGATAAGCGTTAGGATAACTCTCTTTAAACGGATCAATGTGGGTAAAATTATGAGGTCATTATAGTTATATAGTTAGTCTAGTATATTATAAAGTCGATGGTATAGTAACTCCATATAAAGGGTTTTTCTAAATCGTTGCCTTCATATTGAGGAAATCAGTACGTTCCATATGATGTTCCCATCAATATGTAACTCTTATTCAAGTAAAAGTTTGATCCATAACCTTTTAACATGGTGTAGTTTAATTTGCTCGCTAAAATTCAAATTGGATTATTTGATCACGGGTAGTGATTAAGTTTTTTTTTTTTTGTTTTTTGTTTTTTTTTGGAGTTGATAGCCTATGAGAGGTACGTTTAACTTATAATCTCATTATCAAAATTATACTTGGTGTTGTCATATGTGGCAAGAGGGCCGTTATGTTAGTTAATTTATTACAAATTGGCCTTTTAAGAACTCAATTATTGGCATTTTTTATTAAGAAAATCATTTGATTTGATGTCATCACGAAAATGTTGGTATGTGCACTTTAATTACAATGGTTGACCAAATAATACATCAATCGTTAATTGTGTTGCCTAATTTAATTTGTTGTGTTCAAGGTAATGAGCTGAGCTATCCATTGCATAGCAACCATGCATTTAGTCTAAATTTACAGCTCAACAATCCCATCATATCATGTTCGAACACCGAGAGTTTATCAATAACACATAACTTAATACTTTTTATTTAATGTATTTGGCGACGGACTAGATAGTCGAGTTCAATAAAAGTATTGGTGACTATTACATAAAGAAATAAAAATGTGATTTTGTGATAAGTTATAATTTTTCGTGTAACAATAGTTAAGTGCTTGATCAGACAATTGACATTAGAACATGCCAATAAGTTAGAAATAAATTTGTATTTTTGTTACTAGTTATATATAGCTTTTAGCATAATAATAACGAACTGATATTTCAATAGATATTTCATTGATTATAGTAATGTTTTTGTTTTGATTTTTGGCTATTAGTTCAACCATTTTAGCGCCCCCCCCCCCCCCCCNNCCCCCCCCCCCCCTAAAATAATCAAATTCAAAACAAAATGTTCAAAATACTCAAATTTATCAAACTCATCTTTCTTCATAGGATAGCAATTGATATTTCAAACTGAATTTGATAATATAGGAAAACCAAATAAATGATTAACCGTGATTGAGATGATAGTCAATAACTATAACGATCAAATATATAGTTATCACTATGTAAAAAGTTATAACTAATAGAAAAGACATAATGTTATTTAATTATACTTACGTAGCAGCTAACATCGTGTTTTGATAGTAGAATATTGAACTTGACTCTCCAAACCATCACCTAACAATAACTAAAAATGAAAATGTCATTATAGCTAAGGGATCAAAGTAAAATCAACACGAGTAGGTGTATAGTAGGCGGCGAATTTATAATTCTAGTATTAGAATATTTTGTTGGGCTAAACTATTTCTATTTTAAGAATTGTATTTTTTGTTCTTCTTTCTTTATATATATATATATATATATATATATATATATATATATATATATATATATATATATATATATATATATATATTTCGCCATTAATCTAATATTAGTCATTTTTTTTTTGAGTTATCAATATGGTGTGAAATAATGATAAAATGGTTTCAAACTATTATTTTGATTTATTGAGAAAGTCTATATAACACTATTTAAATGTGCACTTTAGGTGAAATAAGCCTAGTAGGTTTTAAACTATTATTGTCAGATTGATTTGGATAATGAAAAAAAAAAAAAAAAAAAAAAAACCTCAAACATAATACAAACAAATATCAATTGTGATTTGTGAGGATTCATCTTCAAGTTGTCGCATCACATTTTCCATATAAATCAGATCTGTTTTATTTTCTTGGATGGTCTCAATTCAAACATTTTTCTTAGTCATCTATCCACGATCGAATTTCCCCATCTCAAATTCCAATTTCCCCTTCTCATCATTTGAAGATTATAGTCAAACACAACTAGATATATAGAAAACATAAACTTTTGCATAGAATTAAACATTGTGATTATCAATGTATTATAATTATATAATTAATGAGTATCCCTAATAATCATTAATGTGCTTACTTCTTAAACGAAAGTTCCCGTAACCAACTTGGTTGTCGTGAGTGGCTGTGCACCCTTATCCCTTAAGAGAGGTTGAAAGTTTGAATCCCCTTTTGTATGCATCGAAAAAATCAATATGACCAGCACTGGACACCTTGTGGCCTGACCAAAAAAAAAAAAAAAAAAAAAAAAAAAAAAAAACAAGGTTCTCCACTCACAAGTCTATGGCCTCCAAGTGGCCTATTTGTTAGGATTATTTTATTATTTATATTTATTTTATTTGTTTGTTAGGATTAATTTATCATATTCTTAATAATTATCTTATTCATGTGGTTAATCTGCTTGTTAATGGCTATTTAAGGCCATTGTATGTTAATTGAAATATAAATTCATGATTCTTGCCATACAACTCGAATGACTAACTTAGAAATCTACACCGACTACACCACACAACCATCCTGAACAGATGGCTTGAGCATAGGTTAACCTATCATCTTTAACACTAGTCGAACCCTAAGAGTGTGTTTGGAAACCCAAAAAGTTAATTTTGAGAAATCATTTTTTGAGTTTCCTGACTTGAAAAAATAGGGCTGTTTTGGAGGAAAATGACTTCTGCCAAAATTTATCGGAAATCATTTTCCACATACCAATCACACACAACAGTCGGCCTCAACTCTCCCATATCTCAGCCTACCCAACTATACACTGATTTCCTCCAAAAATCATAGGCTTGATTTTCGGGGGGAAACCAGACCAGTAGCGTTATGGTTTTCGTTACGGATTTCCGCCGGAAACCAGATATTTTTTTTAAAAAAATTCTAAATAAAACAATTAATGTTTAATTATGCAATTCTACTCATTTTTTAAAAAATGAACCAAATACACCAAAACAGTTTTCCAGAATGCAACCAAAAACTATTTTTTGAAAAATGATTCATTTTCTTGGTTTCAAACACACCCTAAGATCATCAATACTCATCAAACTAAGTGAGTGTTATCCCAACACCACCTCTCACTTTTTGTGCCGTGAGATTTGTCAACACAAAGAAGTACATAGCAAGAAAACATTATGAGTAATAACCCAAATTGGTTTCCACAAAGCCAACATTGCATTTAACCATCGCTTGGATTCCCAACGCCCCAATACTTAGACAAATTATAGAAAATTTTGAAGAGATAATGCTTTAATGTAATTTAAATGCGCATCTAATACTCTGTTAATTTCTCCTTGTTGATAAGCTCTAAAATCTTAAAAATTAAGAAATCCCTCTGAAAGGAGTGACCGAGTGAATAGAGCATGATTCATTGATTCTCGTACTTAAAGTCACGAGTTTGATTTTGTCAATATCATCTTAGACTAGTCCGTCATACATTTTTTTTTTTTAATGTGATTTACCTCTCCTAAGCGTAATTTATCCGTAATATAGTGTCTATAGATTTTTCCCGCCACCCAAAACAGAAGAAGAAACCCAAATGTTTGTATTATACTACATAAAACATAAATCGTTGGGTTCTAGCCCAATAAATCATGATGATCCAAAATTTATTTGAAGTCAATATATGGGCTTAAGCTCATGCGCTGCTTCAATTATTAGAATAAGGTCCAAAGATTTCAACCCATATGCCTATTTCCCAAATTTCTCCATTGTTATGCATGGACCAAGATTCATATTAAATTGTGAATCCTAATACAAAAATTATGTACCTTTATGGGAAAGTAATACGTTTTGTGATCTTAATCGATAAATGATTATAATGAGGTAATTAAATTAAACTAAGTTGTGCACAATTAATTGACTCAACCTGTTAATTATGAATTCTTTCTCCAAAAAGTTGAATCCCCAGCCTACCCTACCCCGACAGAACTCAGTGACTCAACAGGCATGGTCTCTCAGTGTGCACAAGAGATTTGTCCACTATGAGTATAACCCCACGCTGTCGCTGCCGAGTTTCGAACCTTGGTCTCTTTCCCAAATACTACCTACTGAACCTGTTAATTATGGATTCTATTTTAATAGCATAGAAATGGTGTGACAAAATAAAATTAAGGTTAACTTGAATTAATTTGGGATGGTCCATAGAAGATCTAGGGCATGCACATCATCAACCACAGGAAATAACCTAATCTCTAACTCTCTCTTTCTCTCTCTATCCAACTAACCAAAAAAAGAAAAAAAGAAAGAAAATTCTCTCTCTGGAAACAACTTTGGCCGGTGATGCAGTGAAGATTATTGTAGGTTGCCTTGATGCAGCGTAGTGAAGATTGGGAAACTTGCGACACACGGAAAGGCATAGATAATGGTGAAGGAGGCGGATAACCATTCGCATTTGAATCTTCTATGCTACGCGCCGACGATGATCACCACGCACGGGATATGGCAGGGCGACAACCCTTTGGATTATTCTCTCCCTCTCTTTATTCTCCAGTTAACTATTATCGTGGTCACCACGCGCATTCTCGTCTTCGTCTTGAAACCCTTACGTCAACCCCGCGTCATCTCTGAGATTCTGGTAGGTCTGATCTGCCAGAGCGACTGCACAGAGCCCCTAAATTTTTTGTAATTATGAGTGTAACTTTAATGGAGGTGTTGCAGGGTGGAATAATATTGGGGCCGTCGGTGCTGGGGAGGAACAAGACGTTTGCGTTCATGGTGTTTCCCCTGAGAAGTGTGTTGATTCTTGAAACAATAGCGAATTTGGGGCTTCTGTACTTCCTTTTCCTGGTGGGATTGGAGATGGATCTGACGGTGATTCGCCGGACGGGAAAACAGGCGTTGGCCATCGCCATCTCCGGGATGGTTCTGCCGTTCCTAATCGGCGTTTCCTTCTCGTTCAGGATCACCAAGGAGACGCAGGTGATAAGGCAAGGTATTAATTAAGGAATAATAATATTTGTATGAATTGATTTAGTGTAGTTAGTTATATTTTCTTTCTGGGGGCTTCTCCTTAGGGACGTTCGTTCTGTTCCTGGGCGTGTCGTTGTGCATCACGGCGTTTCCCGTCTTGGCGAGGATCCTTGCGGAGCTGAAGCTCCTGAACACCGATCTCGGCAAGATCGCCATGTCCTCCGCGCTCATAAACGACGTCTGCGCGTGGGTGGTACTCGCCTTCGCCATCACCTTGGCCGAGAACGACACCATACCCTTGGCTACCTTATGGGTTTTCCTCTCTTGCGCCGCCTTCGTTTGCTTCTGCATCTTCGCCGTCCGGCCGTTGATCGAGATGGTTATCCAGCAGACCCCCGAAGGGGAAACCGTAAACGAGATATACATCTGCCTTATACTCTCCGGCGTTACGATCTCCGGCTTCGTGACCGACGCGATCGGGACGCATGCCGTTTTCGGGGCGTTCGTGTTCGGGTTAGTGATTCCCAACGGGCCGCTCAGCTTATCGCTTATAGAGAAATTGGAGGATTTCGTGTCGGGGCTGTTGTTGCCGCTGTTCTTCGCCACCAGCGGCCTCAAGACGGAGATCAACGCCATAAAGGACCTCGGGACGTGGTGCATTTTAGCCGTGGTCGTCATTCTTTCCTGTGCCGGAAAAGTCGCTGGAACTCTTCTCGTGGCTCTCTACTACAAAATGCCTTTTAAAGAAGGTCTTACTCTTGGTCTGCTCATGAATGCCAAAGGCCTTATTGAGATTATCGTTCTCAACGTTGGTAAAGACCAACAGGTAATCATATATATATATATATATATATATATTAACAAAAACAAATATTAGATCAAATTAACTTTAATTGGATTGTCTTGATCTTAAGTTTTCTATCTTGATAAAGAGATTTTCAACCACTCTTGACTAGGGGTGTAAATGAGTCGCGAGCAGGTCAAAGCTTGGCTCAAGCTCGAGATCTAATATCTTAGGCTCATGGCTCGTCGAGCTGTTCGAGAGCAATATATATATATATTATATGTATATTATTATAGTGTATTTTTAATTGAAACATGAATTTAAAATCAAACATATTAAATTTGACATCAAAATTGAGCATCAGTTCTCGAGCTCGAGCCGAGCCTTCCTTAACGAGCTCGAGCTCGAGTCATCCTAGGCTCGAGCTCAGCTCAGCTCATTTACACCCCTACTTTTGACTAGTGTTTAAAATACTCAACCGATTTTCACTCATAATTGAACGTCTTGTTTGGTAACATAGTTAACTTATCACCCAATTTTACTTATTTAACCACTATTAATCGTTTGAATTGGTTAAACATCAATATGAGTGTTTAATTAATCAGCTTCTTGTAATAACTTATTATTTCAAAATGCTAAAATTCAAAAAGTTGCTTCGGATCAACTTCTAAGAAGGTCATTTTGCATGTAATCAGTCATCAATTAACAATTAATTTACCAAATACTTTTCTACACTCCTCTAATGCTATCAACATGCAGGTACTAGATAGTGAGGCATTTGCGATAATGATAGTGGTGGCTTTGGTAATGACGGCAATCATCAGCCCACTGGTGACAATAGTGTACAAGCCAGCAAAAAAATTCATACCTTACAAAAGAAGATCAGTCCAAAGAACAAAACCCGACAGCGAATTCCGAATCTCGGTGTGCGTTCACACCCCAAGAAATGTCCCAACCATCATTAATCTCCTCGAAGCTACGAACCCCACCAAGAGATCCCCAATCTGCGTCTACGTCTGCCACCTCGTTGAGCTCACCGGCCGCGCCTCCGCCATGCTCATCGTCCACAACAACAGAAATGCCAACCGTCAGCCGCTCAACTGCACACAGGCGCAGTCCGACCACATCATCAACGCCTTCGAGAACTTTGAGCAGCACGCCGACGGCGGCGTCTCCGTCCAGCCCCACACCGTCATGTCCCCCTACTCCACCATGCACGAAGACATTTGCAGCTTCGCGGAGGATAAGCGCGTAGCGATTGTGATCATTCCGTTTCACAAACAACAAACGGTTGACGGTGGGATGGAGTCCACCAATCCAGTGTACCGTGCGATCAACCAGAACGTCCTAGCTAACGCGCCTTGCTCAGTCGGAATCCTCGTTGACCGAGGTTTAAGTGGCTCCACCCGGCTAGCTGCCAGCGAGGTATGAGATATTCACGAAATTAAATTAACTAAAGGTGTGTTTGGAAACTAAGAAAATAATTTGTTGCTGGATTTTCTGTCCAAATGTCGTCAGCGAAAAACAATTTCCTTTGACCGTGAAAAATCAAGCCAAAATTTTGAAAAACAACTTTCAGAATTTTTTTCTAAAGCTATTTTCCAGAAATGGCTTTAGTGAGATTTCGGCCAAAATGACCTAAGTCTCTCCTATTCGGCGGAACCCAGAGCAAATTGCTCTAGGTTTCCGGCAGAAATCAATCCGTCGAATTTTTTTTTTTTGTTTTTACTTTTCAAATAAACATTATTATTTTATATATTATTATAATTTTTTATATTCCAGGTTTCCCACCACGTGGCCGTTTTATTCTTCAGCGGACCGGACGATCGGGAGGCGTTAGCGTACGCGTGGAGAATGAGTGATCACCCTGGGATTAGTTTGACGGTTATGAGGTTTCTTCCCGGAGATTCCGCCGTAGAGCCATCGGAGAGCGATAGCATGAGGAATAATAACACTAAAACATCCGGAGTTCTAACGGTGGTGACGGACACGGACACGGACAGGGAGAAGCAGCTGGATGAGGACTACATAAACCAGTTCCGAGCAAAAACGGCCGACAACGAGACGGTGGCATACACGGAGGTGGTTATTAACAACGGCGAGGAAACGGTGGCGGCAATAAGGTCAATAGACAGTATGCACGACCTTTTCATAGTGGGTAGAGGTCAGGGTAACATTTCGCCGTTAACGGCGGGATTGACGGACTGGAGTGAGTGCCCGGAGCTGGGCGCCATCGGAGATTTATTGGCGTCAACGGACTTCGCCTCCACGGTGTCGGTTCTGGTGGTGCAACAATACGTCGAAATTGGGAACGATGCTGACTCGCTTTCCACGCCGGATACTCCGACGAACCAGAATGGGCCGTTCGACGGCGGTAGCTTCGCTAATAGACGGACTCCGACGGCAAGCGCATCGCTAGCTTACCACCCGCAGCCCTAAAAGGCGCCGACGATATTTTTGTTTATTTAAATTCTTTTTCAGTTTCATCATCTAATCAACTTTCTTCCTTGTAAATGATTCTGTCATATAAAATCATTCTTCTTAACCAACACTTACATATATATAACTGATTAGAGTGTGAAGTATATATATTATGTGGTCAAATTATCCTTACAAAATAATTTATTCTCAATTTTTAATTTATCAAATACAATTATTTCCACCATTACCAAAAAAATGGTGGGAATTAGTTTTTTCAGCCACTTTGCATATCAAAAAAATTCTTCCCTACTATTACCAACCATCGTTAAAAGTCATTGGTAACAATGGTCACCAACAGAAAGACGTAGGGAATCGTGATTAGTTAAATGAACTTTGAAGTTTGGATTTGTGATTTTTTTAAAGTTTTTATTATTTATGTATGGATATAATAATTTTTATTATTAATTGAAGAATGAAGTTAATTGCACGGAGCCAAGGACTTTGTAGTCCAGTGGCATCAAACCCTTCCTTTTATACGGGAGGTGGTGGGTTGCTTCAATAGGTTGAGAAAGTAGTTATGAACAGATACACCTGATAAAATAGGCTTTACACCCCTATTTATACAAGTTAGGAGGTATTTCTCCCTTTTTGTAACCCTAAGCTATCATAAATGCTTTAAGATTTCTTTCCTTATTACATTTGGAATATTTTCCTAATCTATTTTGATCTTCTTTCCATATCTCCAGCACAAAATCTGCAATTGCCTTCCATCTCCTTTAGGAAACTCCCAAACCACCTGCATTGCACCGCTTTATCCTTACCGACCTTCCCCTTCACTTGGCCATAGTTCCTAGGTTGGTCGGACCGCTTTCTCTCTTCCGAATATTAAATCCCGAGCCTTAGTCCTTCCCATCAGTCGTCTTTTCCTCTATTCCGAGTTCCAAGTACCGAGCCTTATCCCATATATCCCCCATCAGTAACCATAAGGTTCAAAATTCGACTTCAGTGAGAGGGTCTTATTTACCTTGTTGGTTTGAGTCGATAAACTATGGATAACCTAGATTGATTTATCTTCTTAGGGAGTTGTGATCATTTGATGACTATGATCACAATAAGATAGCGTTTATCCAATACACACCCTCAGGTAATGGTGGCTAGCGGTTTCCTGGTTACCCAAAAAAATCTTGTCACACGTTTTGAGAAAGGAATAAAATTTGTCATGTCATATTGTATTAAGGTAGGATAAAATTTTATTAAATATGCATATTTGGTGATACTTACCGCAATGATTGCCATGCCATGTCTAATGTTAACACAAGTTTTAATTGTAACAATGGAAGTCTTCGATCTGCACATGAATATGTACTAGGTTTTCGAAGAAGATGGAGAAGTCATAAATAATGTTTTTATTGCCAAATCAATAAGCAGATTCACAACCCTCTCTCAAATCAATAAGAAGAACATAGACTAAACAAAATAGGAAGCAATTAATTAAGAATACAACTAATCTCCGACAACTAGCTAGCTAGACAACATAAGCTAGAATGCTGAAGACTAAACACACCAAAAGCAAAGAAACTATAAAGAATGGAAGAAGAAGAAGAAGATAATAAGCTGTTGGCTTATTCGCATTTGAAGCCTTCTGGGACCTTCTTTCCACAGTTGTTGAGGACCAAGCTGAGGGAGAGGGGAACATTAAGGTTAATACCCAAGACATTGGCTTTAATGGCGGTGCAAAGGCAGACAGCGGCCTCAAGATCCACAAGACCGTCGAGGGCAGCAATGGGCCTTTGCAGGGCTACCGACAACAAGGTGGACCAAGTCGTTCAAGATGTTGGCACAGACCTTCAATTTAAGTGCATCATTAGGCAATCGTTATACCCTGCACCACGGTGCACATAGCAATGTGCACCACGTACGTAAAACGACGTCGTTTTGGTGTTAGTAGACGCGGACGCAAATGACTCAGAGAATTCATTATCTATAATACACATAATCATTATTTATAATACACAGAACATTTGTCTAGAATACACAGAATGTTTGCCCAGAATACACAGAATATTGACACAAAATACACAGATGTTAGTGGACGCGAATGACTCCAGGGAATTCATTATCTATAATACACATAATCATTATATAGAATACAAAGAATGTTTGCCTAGAATACACAGAATGTTTGCCCATAATACACAGAATATTGATGCCCATAATATACAGAACTCATCCTCCTAACATTCGAATGCACAAACACATCACAACTTGTGTTAACAACATGAATACACATAATATTTACATAAAATACACAGAACTCATCCTCCTAAACATTCGAATGCACAAACACATCACAACATGTGTTACTAACATGAAATCACAACATTGTGTTACTAACATGAATACACAGAACGGTTGCCTAGAATACACAGAATGATTGCATGAAATACACATAATATTAACATAAATACAGAGACCGGCTGAAACGGAAAACGTGATTTCCAAAAAAAGGACAATTAATTTACAATGCTCAAAACGACGTCGTTTAGGTACGTGGTGCACATTGCTATGTGCACCATGGTGCACAGTATAATTTGCCATCATTAGGGCATTTCGCCTTGCCATGGCCATGGCCGCCAGATGGGGGTGGTGGGCAAGGGACATTGGTGGAGCTAACCATTGTGAAGAAGAGGATGTTCAAAGTGAGGAGAAGGGCAAGTGATGTAACCTTAGCCATTTTTTTTTTCCAAATTGAACAAAGGGTACTTTCTTAGCTCAAAATATGGCTATTTGCTTAATTGGCTTTAGGCTTGGTGATTAGATTGATGCATTGAGCATAGTATTTATAGCTCAAAACTTTGGGCATCTTTACATTTTAAAAACAATTTGTTTTGGATGGTAATGGAGAAAAATAGAGAGATCCCATGTGAGGTAGCTTATTAGCATGGAAATTGAAGCTGGCAAAAGCAACTTGGAGATGATGAGCAAGGAATTATGGACTTTTTGGAGTTTTCTACATTTCACATCTATATATTGGTAATTAATTTGGAGATCCATCTGTAATTAAGGGGATCAGATCGAAAAGAAAGAGGAATAAACACTACATATCTCTATTATTACAAATTTGTTTGTTTCTGCATGTTACTAATATAATTATATAAAATTCTAACTAAATTTGCAATTTAATTATTGTTGGATGTAACTTAAAGACTACTATTACACATGATCACACCTTAAATTTGTGAAACTAATAATAACAATAATTGAAGTAGTAGTACTAGGATTGACAATACTACAATAGGTTGCTAATTGGCAATTAACTTCCTAGTAGATTACATTATTAAACTTTGCTCTCTCTCTCCCTCTCTCTCTCTGAATAGAATGAAAAACTAACATTAATAAGGATTGTGGGAAATGATGAGAAGACAACTAAAGAAGAGGAGGACAAACAAATCCAGGCGGAGGAGTGAGCCCACAAGTAGCAAGAACTTGCAGAGCCAGTGGAAGGAAAATGTTGAGGTTGAGAAGCTTTATTCTTATGGTGGTGCAAAGGCACACCGCCGCCTCTAGCTCCAATAGCCCTTGAAGCACCGGACAGCAAACATTCTCCACCGGATTCCCTATTCCGACGTGCACCAATCCGCCCAGAACGTCAAGACACAGCCCTAATTTCAGCGCGTTTATCGGGCATTTCGCCGCCGGCGGAGGGAAAATTCTCCCCCCGCCGCCGCCACCTCCGCCGCCGCCGCCCGGTGGGTTGATGATTGGAGGGTTGATAATCGGCGGCAGGATGCCCGGAGGGTTTATGATCGGCGGCAAGATGCCCGGAGGGTTTATGATCGGCGGCAGGACGCCGGGAGGGGGTAAAATGACCGGCGGGTTGACCACCGGCGGCGGATGTGGGCGGGGAGTTTTGGGTGGGTGTGGGCGAGGTTTGGGCGGGCTAGGGCGGTGGTAAGGCGGCGACGGCGACGGCAGACAGCCACCGCAGCCATAAACCGGCTGCGGCGCCATGCAAGCCATGAAAGCCATGCAAATGAAGAGCAAAGCTGAAACCTTGAAATGTAAGCATGTAAACCACATTGAAAAGTTAATGAAACCCATAGGAATTTAGGGTTTTGCACTTTTGAATCCAATTTTGTTTCTTCTTCTAAGAACAATTGTGAATCATATATAAGATTGATGGGAATGAAGAGTGTATATATAGGAGAAGAGTGGATTTGGCAACCCGTGACGAGAAGTACACGTATATAGTACGTGGTGATTAGGAGGATTGAAAGGTGAAGAAGCAGAGAGGTGAGACTGCAGAATTTTGGAGCATAGCATAAGCTACGTCGTTTTAATTACACGAACTTCAATACCTAATCCGTGACTTATGGCTCCTTTCAATCCGTGAAGACGACAGACTCTTTTTACTTTCACAAGGAAGTACAGTTCTCTGTTGTTTTGCACAGATTCTTAGGGTTCCCTGGTCCCTTACTACCCCATACATGTTTGTTTTCATACTTAAACTTAGAAATCTTATTGTTATCTACGGACTACTAATTAATTATTATTTGACTACCTGATTATAAGAAGGTAAATCAGTTTAAATTATTCATAATTGATAGACGTAAATCATAAAGATCAGCCAAAGACCTTGTGGTCTAGTGGCACCCGGTGATCTGGTTTACACTCTCACATTGATGATGGGAGTGAGTTTGAGCCTCAGTGCTTTTGTGGTGAGAGAGGGCTACCCGACGAGATGCTTGATAAGGTCACTATCTAGAGCGAAGTTGTCCATTCATCAAAAGGCTACCTGGTGCACCTAGTGCCGAGAAGAGTTCTAAGTCAATAGGTAACCTTGTAATTATCAACTTAACAATGCAACTGTTTGGATACCTTGGCCTTAGGGTGCCATAAGTAAGTAATAACATATTTGTTGGGCAACGTACACTTTTACTTAATTTTTCGATAATGTTAGCCTACCGTTTGACTACTCAGGTAACCGATCCATAAAACTAAAAAAATGTCACTTCAATTGTGCGGGTGCATGCCCTAAGTAGTTGTCTTTTAACATTAGGAGTTCATTTCACGAGTTATCATGTGAACCTAACTTTAATAAAACTAAAAAATTTCACTTCAATTATGAGGCCCTCCACTTACTATACCCCTATTTTAAAGTCTTGAAAGAATAGATATGTATCAACTATATATGGAACCTCCTACGACAAAAATTACAAGCTAAGAGCTTATCAATTCTCTTTAGATATATTGGTTTAAGTGTTAACATGTTAAATTATGTCCAAAGAAGAGATTTTATTTAAATGCATATATAAAAAGAGAATACAACTAAGTGACATTGTCCGCTTGGTCTCTCTGTTGGAAACCTTCACAATTTTAAAATGTACAACTACGAAAGGTTACATTTATAACTAATGACTCATAATGATCGAGAATTGTCTAAGGTGTCACATTTTCTTTTATATCATTATATTTTTGTTCTTTTGTCAACCAACTAAATTCATAGTGTATGTGTTGACTTGCACTAACTAAATGGTTGTGAATTCATTGATTTATGGGAAGTCTGTAGAATAGTTTGTGATCTTAACTGATAAATTATTACAATGAGGTAATTAAATTAGGTTAAGTTGTGCATAGTTGATTGACTCAACCTGTTAATTTTGGATTCGTCCTCCAAAAAGTTGAATCCCCAACCCTAATAACTCGACAAAGCATTTGAAAGGATGTTAATCACCATACACTCAGTAGACAGGGCCTAATGGCAGTGTGTAATTTGCACACTTTAGACATAATCCCAACACTGTGGTTACTGAGTTTCGAACCTTGGTCTCGTCCACAAATACTACCTACCGAACCTGTAAATTATGGATTATATCTTAATAGCATAGAAGTGGTGTGACAAAATGAAATAATTTGTGATGGTTTGTGTAGAAAAGTATTGACCATAGAAGATCTAGGGCATGCAAATCACCAACCACAGTAAAATAACCTAATCTCTAACTCTCTCTTTCTCTCTCTAGCCAATTAACCAAAAAAAAAAGAAAGAAAATTCTCTCTCTGGAAACAACTTTGGCCGGTGAGGCAGTGAAGATTGTAGGTTAATTATTGCCACAATATCCTTGATGCAGCGTAGTGAAGATTGGGAAACTTGCGACACACGGAAAGGCAAAATCGGAGAAATTGGTGAAGATGACGATGAAGAACCATTCGCAGATGAATCTTATGTGCTACGCGCCGACGATGATCACCACGCACGGGATATGGCAGGGCGACAACCCTTTGGATTATTCTCTCCCTCTCTTCATTCTCCAGTTAACCATGGTCGTGGTCACCACGCGCATCCTCGTCTTCATCTTGAAACCCTTACGTCAACCCCGCGTCATCTCTGAGATTCTCGTAAGTCTGATCTGCCAGAGCGACTGCACAGAGCCCCTAAATTTTTGTAATTACGAGTGTAACGTGTTAATGGGGGTGTTGCAGGGTGGAATAATATTGGGGCCGTCGGTGCTGGGGAGAAACCAGACGTTTGCGTTCATGGTGTTTCCCCTGAGGAGTGTGTTGGTTCTTGAAACAATGGCGAATTTGGGGCTTCTGTACTTCCTTTTCCTGGTGGGGTTGGAGATGGATCTCACGGTGATTCGCCGGACGGGGAAACGGGCGATGGCCATCGCCGTCTCCGGGATGATTCTGCCGTTCCTAATCGGCGTTTCCTTCTCCTTCACGCTCCACAAGGGGACGGAGTTGATGGAGAAAGGTATTAAGGAATAATATTTGTATGCTTTATTATATTGATTTAGGGATTTTAGTCTAGTTAGTTATATTTGGAAAAAGGATCAAATAGGACCCTATAGTTTATGTCAAAAGTCAATTAGGTTCTTAAATTTTTAAAAGGTACCATTAGGCTTTAAAAATGTCATTTTTAGTCAAATAAATCAAATTTATTGATTACCGGTAAAAAAAATTGCCGAAAACATCATTGGCGACCAGAAATTGTTCGCCTTCTCCTTCTCCTATGAGAAGGCGACTAGAAATAGTCACCTTCTCCGGGGAAAAGGGAACCAGAAAGGTTGCCTCCCGCCGAAGATGGTGACCGATAATGACGTCCCCGAATGCAGGAAACCGACACTAGTCACCGAACTGATAAAAATGACATGTTTTTGAACTTTATTGCCTCAATTTGACATGTTTGAGAGTCTATCTGTACCTTTTTAAAAGTTTAAGAATCTAATTAACTTTTAGCCTAAAATTTATGGGCCTATTTGAATTTTTTCCCGTTATATTTTCTATCCTGAACTAGTTTCATGTTAGGGACGTTCATTCTCTTCCTCGGTGTGGCGCTGTCCATCACGGCGTTCCCCGTCCTGGCGAGGATCCTGGCGGAGCTGAAGCTCCTCAACACCGATATCGGCAAGATCGCCATGTCCGCCGCGCTCATCAACGACGTCTGCGCGTGGGTGCTACTCGCCTTCGCCATCACCTTAGCCGAGAACGACACCATACCCTTTGCTATCCTATGGGTTTTCCTCTCCAGCGTCGCCTTCGTTTGCTTTTGCGTCTTTGTCGTCCGGCCGTTGATCGAAATGGTCATCCGGCAGACCCCCGAAGGGGAAACCATCAACGAGTTATACATCTGCCTTATACTCACCGGCGTTATGATCTCCGGCTTCGTGACCGACGCGATCGGGACCCACTCCGTTTTCGGGGCGTTCGTGTTCGGGTTAGTGATTCCGAACGGGTCACTCGGCCTGATGCTTATTGAGAGATTGGAGGATTTTGTGTCGGGGCTTTTGTTGCCGCTGTTCTTCGCCACCAGCGGCCTCAAGACGGAGATCACCGCCATAAAAGGCATCGAAACTTGGTTCATTTTAGCCGTTGTCATCATTCTTTCGTGTGCCGGAAAAGTCGCTGGAACTCTTCTCGTGGCTCTCTACTACAAAATGCCGTTTAACGAAGGTCTTACTCTTGGTCTGCTCATGAATGCCAAAGGCCTTATTGAAATGATTGTTCTCAACGTTGCTAAAGACCAAAGGGTAATCATATATTAACAAAAAGAAATATCAGATCAAATTAATTGTTTGACCAACTTTAATTTGATTATTTTGATCTTAAAGATAAGTTTCTATCTTGATAAAGAGATTTTCAACCACTTTTGACTGGTGTTTGAAATACTCAACCAATTTATAGGTCTTGTTTGATAATATAATTTCCTTATAAGCCAATTTTAGCTTATTTGACAACTATTAACTGTTTGACTTGGTTAAACAATCCATATGAGTGTTTGATTAATTAGATTTTTGTAACAACTTATTGCTCGAAAATACTAGAATTCAAAAAGATTCTTAAAACAGTTTTTTAATTAGCTTTTTGAAAAAGTCATTTTGTATGTAATCAGCCATCAGCTAATAACTAATTTACCGAACACTTTCCTACAATCAGCTAATGCTATCAATTTGTCAAACCCACTAAATTAATCAGCTAACAGTTATTTACCAAGCACCCCCAAAGTTTATAGTGAAGATGTTTGAGTTATTAGTTATTATGAATAATTAAAGTTGTTTTGCCATCTAAGTTGACTTGTACGGTTACCTTCTTGTGGTGTTCTTAGCCTACTAGGGTGATTGCGTGATTTTGTAACTCTATATAGTAAACTTTAACAACTAGAATTACAAGGCGAATTTCACTTGAAGTCCATATTTGGATAGTAACGGTGAAATCTTTCACAATGATTATTGGTTGATTATATTGTTGCATGTTGATTAATTAAAGCTAAGTGGTTCTATACATTGCATGCAGGTACTAGACAAGGAGTCATTTGCGATAATGATAGTGGTGGCAGTGGTAATGACGGCAATCATCAGCCCACTAGTGACAACAATCTACAAGCCCGCAAGAAAATTCATACCCTACAAAAGAAGAACTGTCCAACAAACAAAACCCGACAGCGAGTTTCGAATCTCGGTCTGCGTTCACACCCCACGAAGCGTCCCAACCATCATTAATCTCCTCGAAGCAACGAACCCCACCAAGAGATCCCCAATCTGCGTCTACGTCTGCCACCTCGTCGAGCTCACCGGTCGCGCCTCCGCCATGCTCATCGTCCACAACAACCGAAATGCCAGCCGCCAGGCGCTCAACTGCACGCAGGCCCAGTCCGACCACATCATCAACGCCTTTGAGAACTTCGAACAGCACGCCGGCGGCGGGGTATCCGTCCAACCCCTCACTGTCATCTCCCCCTACACCACCATGCACGAGGACATTTGCAGCTTCGCGGAGGATAAGCGCGTGGCGATTGTGATTATTCCGTTTCACAAACAGCAAACGGTCGACGGCGGGATGGAGTCGCCGAATCCGGCGTACCGTGCGATCAACCAGAATGTTCTGGCTAACGCGCCTTGCTCCGTAGGGATTCTCGTTGACCGAGGTTTAAGCGGTTCGGCCCGAGTAGCCACCAACCAAGTATGTATGAGATTTTGAGGGAATTAAGCTAATTGATTTAACTATTAAAGGGTAAAGATAAAAGAATAATATAATGGTCAAGAGAGAGAGTGTCTTAATATTGCATTAACTTATCAAAGTAGTACAAGAGATGTATTAACAAGACAAAATCATGTCCTAAATGAGGACAAACGACCCGATTTTTATTATTGGCATCCTTTGGTAATCGCTCTACACGAACTAAGAGTGCTCAGGATGGGTGGTTACGGCCGTCGCTTGATCGCGTCTTCGTCTATCACAGTCGACCCCACTAACCTAACCTCTTAGGATCATATCGGCCTTGGGGCCCGGGACTGATTACGTAGTCCACATAGTCCAGATCAATTCTGTCTTGGCGTCCATTTGGTTTGGTTCATTTAGGACCCATTCCTAATATATAAAGCTATCAAAGCGGGCTTAAGTTGTCCTACCCCGCCAAAGAGGTAAGGCGGCTTTGAATTTTATGGCCCGTATTTTGGCAATCTTTTGAGCTTGCCCCGTCAAAATGACAGGCTTTGGCGGGGTGGGCTTGGAGGGTCGATGGGGTCCCGCCAAGCCTGCTTAGTATGCATATATTTTTAATATTAGTGTATATATATATACACCATTTTATATAATTATATATATAAATATATGTTTATTTATTTATTTATACTAAAAAATATATTATTAATTAGTATATTGAATAAATTATTTGTTATTTGGCTGAGGCGGAGTTGGCCAACTTCATTTAGACCTAGATTTTGGCGAGCTTTTCAATCCGCCCTGCCATATGGCCGGTCCCGCTCTGCCGTCTCATTTCGACAGCTCTACTAATGAATGCATTTATGTCTTGGCATCCTTTCGGGTCGGGTGGAGATGGGCCAAAATCAAGAGATATTGTGATTTGAATTTATTTATTTATCTCTTAATTCTAGGTTTCCCACCACGTGGCCGTTTTATTCTTCGGAGGACCGGACGACCGGGAGGCGTTAGCGTACGGGTGGAGAATGAGCGATCACCCCGGGATTAGTTTAACGGTTATGCGTTTTGTTGCCGGAGATTCCGCCGTGGAGCCGTCAGAGAGCGCTAGCATGAGGCATAACAACTCCACTAAAAACTCGAGAGTTCTAACGGTCGTAACGGACACGGACCGAGAGAAACAGCTGGACGAGGACTACGTGAACCAGTTCCGAGCGAGAACGGCCGACAACGAGACGGTGGCGTACACGGAGGTGGTGGTTAACCACGGCGAGGAAACGGTGGCAACGATACGGTCAATAGACAGTATGCACGACCTTTTCATAGTGGGTAGAGGACAGGGCAACATTTCGCCGTTGACGGCAGGATTGACGGACTGGAGTGAGTGCCCAGAGCTGGGCGCCATTGGAGATTTAATGGCGTCGTCAGACTTCGCCTCCACGGTGTCGGTTCTGGTGGTGCAACAATACGTCGGAATTGGGAACGATGCTGACCCGCTTTCCACGCCAGATACTCCGACGAACCAGAATGGGCCGTTCGACGGTGGTAGCTTCGCTAATAGACGGACTCCGACGGGAAGAGCATCTCAGGCTTACCACCCGCAACCCTAAAAGGCCGGCCGGCGACATTTTTGTTTATTTAATTTCTTTTTTTCAGTTTAATTGTCTTATCAACTTTATTCCTTGTAAATGATTCTGTCATATAAAATCATTCTTTTTATGTTTTAACCAACACTTAGATAGTTACATATATATAATTGATTAGAGTGTGAAGTATATATGTGGTCAAATTATCCTTACAAAATTATTTATTCCCATTTTCTAATTTATCAAATACAATTATTTCCACCATTACCATAAAATGGTTGGAATTAGTCTTTTCAGCCACTTTGCATGTCCAAAAGGTTCTTCCTTACTATTACCAACTTAACCATCATCAAAAGTGATTGGTAAGAATGGTCACCAACAAAAACACGTAGGGAAACGTGATTAGTTAAATGAACTTAATTTGAAGTTTGGACTTGTGAATTTTTTAAACAAGTTTTTATCATTTATGTATGGATATAATAATTTTTATTATTAATTAAAGAATGAAGTTAAATAGGTCAAATTCGAGTTCATTTTCGAGCTTAAAGTTTGAGCATTTTCGAGCTTAAAGTTTGAGCAACTTTACTTGAGCTTGAGCTCAATTCGAGCCATGTCGAGTTGATCTTCGGCTCGAGTTCGAACACTCGGGCTCGAACTGCTCAAAAAAATGGCGAGCCGAATTTGAGCTTCATTTTTCAAGCTCAAGCTCAGCTGATTTGCACCCCTAGTTAAATCTATGTGCATGTTCACAAAGTTCTAATCACCATTGGTAAGAAAAAGTTATTAAAAAATGGATAATCTTCATTTCTTTTTTATTGACTAGAAAAGTTGGTACTTGGCAAATTTCTAACGCGGGACACCTAGAGAATAAAGTTTTGTCACATGGGGGCAACCCCAATCACAATAGTCAAGTTATTGGTTTGGTAACCACGAGGGGTTTGAAATTCGACTTCAGTGAGATCGAGAACCTTATTGACCTTCTTAATTGGTTTGATCCAATAAACTATGGACAACCTAGATTGGTTTATCTTCCTGCGGAGTTGTAGTCCTTTGATGACTAGGCCGGGTCACAAGACATGGTTTACTCATTACATACCCTCAAGTAATGATAACTGGCGATTTCCCTACTTACCCAAAAAATTCTTGTCACATGTCTTGGAAAGGAATAAAATTTGTCATGTCATATTGTATTAAGGTAGGATAAAATTTTATTAAATATGCATATTTGGTGATACTTACCGCAATGATTGCCATTCCATGTCTAATGTTAACACAAGTTTTAATTGTAACAATGGAAGTCTTCGATCTGCACATGAATATGTACTGGGTTTCCTAAGAAGATGGAGAAGTCATAAATAATGTTTTTTATTGCCAATTCAATAAGCAGATTCACAACCCTCTCTCAAATCAATAAGAAGAACATAGACTAATAAACAAAATAGGAAGCAATTAAGAATACAACATAATCTCCGACAACTAGCTAGACAACGTAACATAAGCTAGAATGCAGAAGACTAAACACACGAAAACCAAATTAAAGAAACTAAAAAGCATGGAAGAAGAAGAAGATAATAAGCTGTTGGATTATTCGCATTTGAAGCCTTCTGGCACCTTCTTTCCACAGTTGTTGAGGACCAAGCTGAGGGAGAGGGGAACATTAAGGTTAATACCCAAGACATTGGCTCTAATAGCGGTGCAAAGGCAGACAGCGGCCTCAAGATCCACAAGACCGTCAATGAGAGGGCAGCAATGGACCTTTGCAGGGCTGCCGACAACAAGGTGGACCAAGTCGTTCAAGAGGTTGGCACAGACCTTCAATTTAAGTGCATCTTTAGGGCATTTCGCATTGCATTGAGCATAGTATTATTTATAGCTCAAAACTTTGGGCATCTTTACATTTTAAAAACAATTTGTTTTGGATGGTAATGGAGAAAAATAGAGAGATCCCATGTGAGGTAGCTTATTAGCATGGAAATTGAAGCTGGCAAAAGCAACTTGGAGATGAGCAAGGAATTATGGACTTTATGGAGTTTTCTACATTTCACATCTATATATTGGTAATTAATTTGGAGATCTATCTGTAATTAAGGGGATCAGATCGAAAAGAAAGAGGAATAAACACGTACTACATATCTCTGATCTATTATTACAAATTTGTTTGTTTGTGCATGTTAGTAATTATATAAAATTCAAACTAATTTGCAATTTAATTATGGTTGGATGTAACTTAAAGACTATTAAACATGATCACACCTTAAATTTGTGAAACTAATAATAACAATAATTGAAGTAGTACTAAGATTGACAATAGGTTGCTAATTGGCAATTAACTTCCTAGTAGATTACATTATTAAACTTTGCACACCCTCTCCCTCTCCCTCTCTCTCTGAATATAATGAAAAACTAACATTGCATGCAATAAGGATTGTGGAAAATGAGAAGTAGACAACTAAAGAAGAGGATGAGTGAGGCCACCGGATTCCCTATTCCCACGTGCACCAATCCGCCCAGAACGTTGGTCTCTTCCACAAATACTGCCTATCGAACCTGTTAATTATGGATTCTATTTTCAGTTGTTATACCGTGGACCATAGGTAATGGCTGATACTGCAGTTGTGTTGAACTGATACTGCAGTTGTATTGAAAGGAAACTGCAGTTGCGCGGAACAGAGGTCATTTCATCCGTCTGTAAATGCACTTGTGTTGAACTGATACTGCAGTTGTGTTGAACGGATACTACAGTTGTGATGAATGGATACTGCAATTGTGTTAATGGATGAATGACCTCTGTTCCGCGTAACTGCAGTTTCCTTTCAACACAACCGCAGTATCTTTTCAACACAAATGCAGTATCCGTTCAACACAACTGCACTATCAGCCATGACCACGGTCCACCATATAATTTGCGTTCTATTTTAATAGCATAGAAGTGGTGTGACAAAATGAAATAAGGTTAACTAGAAATAATTTGTGATGGTTTGTGTAGAAAAGTATTGACCATAGAAGATCTAGGGCATGCAAATCATCAACCACAGGAAAATAACCTAATCCCTAATTCTCTTTCTTTCTCTCTCTAGCCAATTAACCAAAAAAAGAAAGAAAATTCTCTCTCTGGAAACAACTTTGGCCGGTGATGCAGCGTAGTGAAGATTGGGAAACTTGCGGCACACGGAAAGGCAGAAAGACGAAGATAGAAGAAGATGGCGGAGATAGTGGTGAAGGAGAAGAACCATGTGGAGGAGAATATTATATGCTACGCGCCGACGATGATCACCACGCACGGCATATGGCAGGGCGACAACCCTTTGGATTATTCTCTCCCTCTCTTCATTCTCCAGTTAACTATGGTCGTCGTCACCACGCGCATCCTCGTCTTCATCTTGAAACCCTTACGTCAACCCCGCGTCATCTCTGAGATTCTCGTGAGTCTCTGATCTGTCAGAGCGACTGCACAGAGCCCCTAAATTTTTTTATAATTACGAGCGTAACGTGTTAATGGGGGTGTTGCAGGGTGGAATAATATTGGGGCCTTCGGTGCTGGGGAGAAACAAGACGTTTGCGTTCATGGTGTTTCCCCTGAGAAGTGTGTTGGTTCTTGAAACAATGGCCAACTTGGGGCTTCTGTACTTCCTTTTCCTGGTGGGATTGGAGATGGATCTGACGGTGATTCGCCGGACGGGGAAACGGGCGATGGCCATCGCCATCTCCGGGATGGTTTTGCCGTTCCTAATCGGCGTTTCCTTCTCCTTCACGCTCCACAAGGGGACGCAGGTGATGAAGCAAGGTATTAAGATTTGGGAAAAGGGCCGAACTTTAATTGAAAAAGTCAATTAGTCCCCTAAATTTTTTAAAGGTGCAATTACACTCATCAACAATTCATTTTGATGCAATGAAACTCAAAAAATCAATTAATAGTCTTTTATCACAGGTCATTAGGATTCCGGCCACACTCCAACGAAATTTAAGACGAAAAAGTGACAGGCGAATAGCGAGCACACGGAGAACTTACAGAGAAGGCGACCAAGGCAAGAAGGCGACCTAGGGGTCGTCTTCTCTCCCCATATCTGGTTGAGAAGGCAACCACTGTGGTCGCCTTTTCCCAACCCTTTTCGCCGGAGAAGGTGACCTTGGTCGCCTTTTCTGTACCTAACTTCTCCGTGATTGGCGACCATTCGCCAATCACTTTTTCCACTTGAAATTTTGCCAGAGTGTGACTGGAACCCTAATGACATGTGATAGGGGGGTCTTTTACAGGGCGTTTGGTTGGGAGGAGGGAATTAGGGGAGAAAAGAATTGTAATTCGGTGGAATTGCAATTCAATGAATAAGGTAGGAATTACAATTACAGTGTTTGGTATGCAAGAATAGGAGTACAAGGAATTGAAAGGTAATAAATGACAAAATAACTAAAATGTCCTTATGTTGTAGTAGATGTAGTTGTAATAGTAGAAGAGTAATAATAATAATAATAATAATAATAATAATAATAATAATAATAATAATAATAATAATAATAATAATAATTCTTTCAAAATAATAATAATAATAATTCTTTCAAATAATTTAAAAAAAAAAAAAAAGACAAAGGGTATAAGAGGAGGGGCAAAATTGTCTTTACACCAACAAAATTGCCCCTCCTCTCCATTGAATTGCAATTCATGGGGGGTACCCATGAATTGCAATTCATCATTTGGAGGGAATTGCAATTCCGCGGAATTGCAATTCCCTCCAACCAAACAATGTAGTTTGGGAATTCATTGAATTACAATTCAATGAATTCCAATTCCCCCCAAACTACACCCAACCAAACACCCCCTTAGACCTCATTGTATCAAAACGAATTGTTAATGGGTGTAGTTGCATCTTTCAAAAGTTTAAGTGCTAATTGATTTTTCAGCTTAAGTTTGAGGATCTATTTGGTCCTTTTTCCCTTAAGATTTAGTTTAACTAGTTATATTTTCTCTCTTATTGTATTCTTCCGTGATTCATTGAATAAATATACACTCAAGGGACGTTCATTCTCTTCCTCGGTGTGGCGCTGTCCATCACGGCGTTCCCGGTTCTGGCGAGGATCCTGGCGGAGCTGAAGCTCCTCAACACCGATATCGGCAAGATCGCCATGTCCGCCGCGCTCATCAACGACGTTTGCGCGTGGGTGCTACTCGCCTTCGCCATCACCTTGGCCGAGAACGACACCATCCCCTTAGCTACCCTATGGGTTTTCCTCTCCAGCGTCGCCTTCGTTTGCTTCTGCGTCTTCGTCGTCCGGCCGTTGATCGAGATTGTTATCCGGCAGACCCCCGAAGGGGAGACCATAAATGAGTTCTACATCTACCTTATACTCACCGGCGTTATGATCTCCGGCTTCGTGACCGACGCGATCGGGACCCACTCCGTTTTCGGGGCGTTCGTGTTCGGGTTGGTGATTCCGAGCGGGTCGCTCGGCCTGACGCTTATAGAGAGATTGGAGGATTTTGTGTCGGGGCTTTTGTTGCCGCTGTTCTTCGCCACCAGCGGGCTCAAGACGGAGATCAGCGCCATAAAAGGCGTCGGAACGTGGTCCATTTTAGTCGTGGTCATCATTCTTTCCTGTGCCGGAAAAGTCGCCGGAACTCTTCTCGTGGCTCTCTACTACAAAATGCCTTTTAACGAAGGCCTTACTCTTGGTCTGCTCATGAATGCCAAAGGACTTATTGAGATGATCGTCCTTAACGTTGGTAAAGACCAAAAGGTAATCATTAACAAAAAGATTAATTTTCCTATCCTTTGACGGTTTAATTGAATTATTTCTTAAGGTTTCTATCTTGATAATGAGATTTTCAACCACTTTTGACTAATATTTAATTTGAAATACTCAACCAATTTTCACTCATAATTGGAAAACACAAAGTTTATATTGCAGATGTTTGAATTATTAGTTATGGATAATTAAGGTTGATTTGACATCTAAATTGACTTGTATGTTTACTTTCTTGTGGTATTCTTAAGGATGCCAATTGTACCCCTACTCAACGGGGAATCCAAACCCCTGCCCCGACAAGAACGAGAATTTGGACAAAAATAGGAGAATCGGGACGGGGATGAGGAGAATATTTAATTCCCCATTCGAGACGGGACTGGGATGGGGAGTACTCTCCCCGTATCGCCCCGTCCCATTTCTATACATATATATTGCATTTAGTAGTAAAATATTTAGTAGCATTTATGTTGAAGATGAATATATACTTAATTTTTATAAATTAAAAATGGGTTTCGGGATTCCCGTTCCCGGATAATCCCTGTGGGGATGGGTATAGGGGCGGGGATGGGAATTGCGGGAGAAAGTTGGGGGCAGGGATAGGGCCTGGGGGTATGCCCCGCCCAATAGTGTTCTTTGCCTATTAGGTTGATTGTCTGATTTTATAACTCCTTATAGTAAACTTTGCCAACTAGAATTACAAGGCGAATTTCGCTTAAAGCCTTGATTATGATATATAGTAACAGTTAACTCTTTTTCAATGATTGTTTGATTGTTGCATGCATGCAGGTACTAGATAGCGAGTCATTTGCGATAATGATAGTGGTGGCTGTGATAATGACGGCAATCATCAGCCCACTAGTGACAGCAATCTACAAGCCAGCAAGAAAATTCATACCCTACAAAAGAAGAACCGTCCAAAGAACAAAACCTGACAGTGAATTCCGAATCTCGGTCTGCGTTCACACCCCACGAAACGTCCCAACCATTATTAATCTCCTTGAAGCTTCCAACCCCACCAAGCAATCCCCCATTTGCGTCTACGTCTGCCACCTCGTCGAGCTCACCGGCCGTGCCTCCGCCATGCTCATCGTCCACAACAACCAAAATGCCGGCCGTCAGGCCCTCAACTGCACGCAGGCACAGTCCGACCACATCATCAACGCCTTCGAGAACTTCGAGCAGCACGCCGGCGGCGGCGTCTCCGTCCAACCGCTCACCGTCATCTCGCCCTACTCCACCATGCACGAAGACATTTGCAACTTCGCGGAGGATAAGCGCGTGGCGATTGTGATCATTCCGTTTCACAAACAGCAAACGGTCGACGGCGGGATGGAGTCCACCAATCCGGCGTACCGTGCGATCAACCAGAATGTTTTGGCTAACGCACCTTGCTCCGTCGGGATCCTCGTTGATCGAGGTTTAAGCGGTTCGACCCGAGTAGCCGCCAACCAGGTATGTATGAGATTTTGAGGAAATTAAGCTAACTGATTTAACTATTAAAGGGTAAAGATAAAAGAATAATATAATGGTCAAGAGAGAGATAGTGTATTAATATTGCATTAACTTATCAATGTAGTACAAGAGATGTATTAACAAGACAAAATCATGTCCTACATGAGGACAAACGACCTGATTTTTATTATTGGTATCCTTTTGTAATCGCTCTGTATGACTTAGAGCGCTCAGGACGGTTTGTTATGGCCCTTGTTTGATTGCATCCTCGTCCATTGCGAGTTGCGACCGACCCCACCGACCTGACTTCTTAGGGTCATATCGGCCTTGAATTGGGGCCCGTAACCGATTACGTTGTCTTGCCATTCCTTTGGCTCGGTTCACTCCGGACCCACCCTTAATATATAGGACCGTCAAAACGGACTTAACTCATCTCGCTCTGCCAAAGAGGCTGTAGGGTTTTGAATTTTATGGTTTGTATTTTGGTGAGCTTTTTAGCACACCCCACCAAAATGGGCATTGAAAGGGCGGGCTTGGAGTGCTAGCACCCGCAAATACCGTTTAGTATGTATATATTATTAATACTAGTGTGTGTGTGTGTGTATATATATATATATATATATATATATATATATATAATATACATAATTTTATATAATTATATATATATAAATATATGTTTATTTATTTATTTATATTGAAAAATGCATTAGTAAATAGTACATTGTATAAATTATATTGGGTAATAAATGAACAAATAATGTCTTTGATTATTTATTAAGACTTATTACTTTATTAATTATTATTGTGTTTAACAAATTACAAATGCTTAATATATGTTTAAACTACTCAAATTATTTTAGTATACACTTATTAACTTTTTCTCATTTAGACGCATATTTTGGTGAGCTTTTTAGCCCATTCCGCCATATGGTGGGCCCCGCTCCGCCGACTCGTTTGGACAACTCTATTAATACATGCATTTATGTCTTGTCATCCTTTCGGGTCGGGTGGAGATGGGCCATAATCAACTCAATCAAGGTATATTGTGATTTGAATTTAGATATTTATCTCTAATTCCAGGTTTCCCACCAAGTGGCCGTTTTATTCTTCGGCGGACCGGACGATAGGGAGGCGTTAGCGTACGGGTGGAGAATGAGCGATCACCCCGGGATTAGTCTAACGGTTATGCGTTTTGTTGCCGGAGATTCCGCCGTGGAGCCGTCGGAGAGCGGTAGCATGAGGAATAGCAAGAGCACTAAAAACTCGGGAGTTCTAACGGTGGTGACGGACACAGACCGGGAGAAGCAGCTGGACGAGGACTACCTAAACCAGTTCCAAGCGAGAACGGCCGACAACGAGATGGTGGCGTACACAGAGGTGGTGGTTAACCACGGCGAGGAAACGGTGGCGGCGATACGGTCAATAGACTGTATGCATGACCTTTTCATAGTGGGTAGAGGTCAGGGCAATATATCGCCGTTGACGGCGGGATTGACGGACTGGAGCGAGTGCCCGGAGCTGGGCGCCATTGGAGATTTAATGGCGTCGTCGGACTTCGCATCCACGGTGTCGGTTCTGGTGGTGCAACAATACGTGGGAATTGGGGACGATGCCGACCCACTTTCCACGCCGGATACTCCGACGAACCAGAATGGGCCGTTCGACGGCGGTAACTTTGCTAATAGACGGACTCCAACGGGAAGAGCATCGCAGGCTTACCACCCGCAACCCTAAAAGGCAGCCGGCTATATTTTTATTTATTTAATTTCTTTTTTTAGTTTCATCATCTTATCAACTTTCTTCCTTGTAAATGATTCTAAACCAGCACTTACATATATATAATTTATTAGAGTGTGAAGTATATATATGTGGTCAAATTATCCTTACAAAATTATTTATTCTCAATTTTTAATTTATCAAATACAATTATTTCCACCATTATTACCACAAAATGGTTGGAATTAGTCTTTTCAGCCACTTTGCATATCCAAAAAATTCTTCCTTACTATTACCGACCCTCATCAAATAAAAGTGAAACGTGATTAGTTAAATGAACTTTAATTTGTAGTTTCGACTCGTGAATTTTTTTAAAATTTTTCATTATTTATGTGTGGATACAATAATTTTTATTATTAATTGAAGCATGAATTTAAATAAGTCAAATTCGAGCTCAATCTCGAACTTAAAAATTCGAGCAACCTTACTTGAACTCAAACTCGAGCTCGAGCTCAATTCGAGCTTTGTTGAGTCGATCTTCACCTCGAGCTCGAGCTCAAGTTCGAACACTCGAACCAATCGAGTCGAGCTTGAGCTTCTAAAAAAATAGCTAGCCGAACTCAAGCTTTATTTTTCGAGCTCGAGGTCCGTGTTAGTAATTGAGCTTGAGTCACCCCGAGCTCAAACTCAACTCGTTTGCACCCCTAGTTAAATCTATGTGCATGTTCACATAGTTCTAACCACCATTGGTAAGAAAAATGTTTTTTTTAATCGCTATTGTTCATTTTTTTTATTGACAAGAAAAGTTGGTACTTGGCAAATTTCTAACGCCCGGCACACCTAGAGAATAAAGTTTGTCACATGGGGGTAACCCCAACTAAGGTGGTCAAGTTATTGGTTTTGTAATCACAAGGTTCCAAATTCGACTTCAGTGAGAGGGTTTTATTAACCTTCTTGGTTTGAGCCGATAAACTATGGGCAACCTTGATTGGTTTATCTCCTTGAGGAGTTGTGGTCCTTTGATGACTAGGTCACAAGACGAGAATTATTCTGTATCCACCCTCAAGTATTAATGATGACTAGCGGTTTCCCTGGTTACCCAAAAAATCTTGTCACATGTCATGAGAAAGGAAATTTGTCATCATCTCATATTGTATTAAGGTAGGATAAATTTTTATTAAATATGCATATTGGTTGATACTTATTACCGCAATGATTGCCATGTCTAATGTTAACACAAGTTTTAATTGTAACAATGGAAGTCTTCGATCTGCACATGAATATGTACTAGGTTTTCGAAGAAGATGGATAAGTCATAAATAATATTTTTATTGCCAATTAAATAAGCAGATTCACAACAACCCTCTCTCAAATCAATAAGAAGAACATAGACTAAACAAAATAGGAAGCAATTAAGAATACAACATCGATCTCCGACAACTAGCTAGCTAGACAACATAAGCTAGTTAGAATGCTGAAGACTAAACGCACGAAAACCAAACAAACTAAAAAGAATGGAAGAAGAAGAAGAAGATAATAATAAGCTATTGGCTTATTCGCATTTGAAGCCTTCTGGGACCTTCTTTCCACAGTTGTTGAGGACCAAGCTGAGGGAGAGGGGAACATTAAGGTTAATACCCAAGACATTGGCTTTAATGGCGGTGCAAAGGCAGACAGCGGCCTCAAGATCTACAAGACCGTCGATTAGAGGGCAGCAATGGGCCTTTGCAGGGCTACCGACAACAAGGTGGACCAAGTCGTTCAAGAGGTTGGCACAGACCTTCAATTTAAGTGCATCTTTAGGGCATTTCGCCTTGCCATGGCCGTGGCCGCCAGATGGGGGTGGTGGGCAAGGGACATTGGTGGAGCTAACCATTGTGAAGAAGAGGATGTTCAAAGTGAGAAGAAGGGTAAGTGATGCAACCTTAGCCATTTTTTTCCAAATTGAACAAAGTGTTTGTTTTTTTTAGCTCAAAATATGGCTATTTGCTTGGCTTTAGGCTAGCTTGGTGATTAGATTGATGCATTGAGCATAGTATTTATAGCTCAAAACTTTGGGCATCTTTACATTTTAAAAACAATTTGTTTTGGATGGTAATGGAGAAAAATAGAGAGATCCCATGTGAGGTAGCTTATTAGCATGGAAATTGAAGCTGGCAAAAGCAACTTGGAGATGAGCAAGGAATTATGGACTTTTTGGAGTTTTCTACATTTCACATATATATATTGGTAATTAGACAATTAGTTCTGAGATCTATCTGTAATTAAGGGGATCTGATCGAAAAGAAAGAGGAATAAACACTACATATCTCTATTATTACAAATTTGTTTGTTTGTGCATGTTAGTAATTATATAAAATTCTAACTAATTTGCAATTTAATTATTGTTGGACGGAGGCTTAGAGAGGCGAATCCAACGTTCTGACATCGAAACGTTAACTGTTGCGTAAGCATAAAATAAAATAAAATTACGCATTCGCTACTACTATAACTTTTGGCATAGTGGTATAAGTGTTTAATCAATGATCATACACGGGCAAGGGCATAGTGATAAGCGTTTGATTTGGCAATTGGAATAAGAGTTGTTATACAATTATGGTGTTTCAAATGCACAATAAGTATTCACATTGAGCGGGTGAATGCTGGACTTGATCCTATAGACCTATACTCAATAGAAAAATTTTCTAAGTCTTCCTTACAATATTTACAATGAACTTGATGAGATCTTTAATTTGTTAAAAGAAATTGAACCATTTGCACTTTTAAGTATCTATTTTGTGGTGTTTCAAAAAACTAAACAAAAAGGAAAAAATCTATTTTGTGAATGAAATTAATTGAGTATGAATGGAAGGGATTGTTGTAATCTAGTTAATAATGGTATATATTCATTATTTGATGGATGATACAATGTCTTATTTTCGATAAAATTATAATATGTTCATTATTAATGATCTAAAAATTAAAAAATTGAAAAAGATAAGTGCGCATTGGTCTATGAATTTCTTAACCATTCTAAAGTGATTAGAAACGGTAATGACCTTTCTAATTAACCACTTTGCTATTCTATAAAATTCTTCATTAGTCGAAAGTGATGGGTGACACTGACCACTACCAAATCACCCCTATATAGTATTCAGAAAGTTAGAAAATTTTCTAATCACGTCTCCTTTTTTCTTTTTTTTTTTCGTTTTTTTTTTGGTTAATTAGAAAAAAATGGTTGAAAATTGTCAAGTTTCCAACCGGGAGCTCTCATCAAGGAGTAAAACTCTATCAATATAATCTTGATTTTCTCATGTTATA
Organism: Ipomoea trifida; assembly: GCA_003576665.1. Classification (NCBI taxonomy): domain Eukaryota; kingdom Viridiplantae; phylum Streptophyta; class Magnoliopsida; order Solanales; family Convolvulaceae; genus Ipomoea; species Ipomoea trifida. Next base: position 676,785 of record CP025651.1, read on the forward strand.
TATATCGAATTACAATAGCATAAAGTTTTCTTAAAATATGCATTTTTTGGTGATACGTACTTTAATTTCCCAAATGATTGTCTTGTTTATTGTAAACACAAGATTTAAACACGTGAATATGTACTAGGTTTTCGAAGAAGATGGAGTGGTCATAAAGAATGTATGTTTTTATTATATTGCAAATTCAATAAGCACATTCAAACCTTAATTCTCTCAAATGAATGAAAAGAACATGAACAATTTAACACAATAGGAAGCAAGATTACAGCACATCTCCGACAACTAGCCAAACAACATAAGCTAGAATGCTGAAGACTAAATTAAACACACCAAAACCAAAGAAACTAAAAAGAATAATGGAAGAAGGAGAAGAAGAAGATAATAAGCTGTTGTCTTATTCGCATTTGAAGCCTTCTGGGACCTTCTTTCCACAGTTGTTGAGGACCAAGCTGAGGGAGAGGGGAACATTAAGGTTAATACCCAAGACATTGGCTTTAATGGCGGTGCAAAGGCAGACAGCGGCCTCAAGATCCACAAGACCGTCGATGAGAGGGCAGCAATGGGCCTTTGCAGGGCTACCGACAACAAGGTGGACCAGGTCGTTCAAGAGGTTGGCACAGACCTTCAATTTAAGTGCATCTTTAGGGCATTTCGCCTTGCCATGGTGGTGACCATGGCCGTGGCCGCCCGATGGGGGTGGTGGGCAAGGGACATTGGTGGAGCTAACCATTGTGAAGAAGAGGATGTTCAAAGTGAGGAGAAGGGCAAGTGATGCAACCTTAGCCATTTTTTTCTAAATTGAACAAAGGGTTTTTTTTTTAGCTCAAAAAATGGCTATTTGCTTGGCTTAGCTTGAGGCTTGGTGATTAGATTGATGCATTTAGTATGGTATTTATAGTTGAAAACTTTGGGCATCTTTGCATTTTAAAAACAATTTTCTTTTGGAGGGTAATGGAGAAAAATAGAGAGATCACATGTGAGTTTATTAGGATGGAAATTTTAATTTAATGACAATAATTCAAGCTGGCAAAAGCAACTTGGTGATGATGATCAAGGAATTATGAACCTTGGAGGTTTCTACATTTCATTAGTTTATATGACATACGTATTCTCATACATACCCTTTACCATGTTTGAACTTCATATAATTGAATTAACAGTTTGCTTACTGTCACAGTCAAATTACTAGGTTACGATGTGTTTTTAGAACGGTCTCAGCCAAACTACTAGGTTACTGATGTGTTTTTAGTAATAGGCAACGATCTGCCCTCATGACTAAAATCTGTAATTAAATAAATATTAATTATATGGTAATAATCATCTATCCCACCTAACACATTACACAACACATGGAGATGTTTTGCAGGATTGGATGGAGAATTATATTGTACGTGAAGAATGACACTGCCAAGTTATTAATTAGAGTCAAATTTAAGTATCAAACACTGAAATTAGCGTGCTTGAATTGATTAGCCATAATTAATATAATCTATTAATTAAACATTATATTCTTTAAACATTTAAGTGCAGGCCAACAACAACGTTAAGATCCTTAGATGATCATGTAACCCTTTGATTTACGCAAATTATATTGTGGACCATGGTCTTTGTGGACCATGATCATGGCTGATACTGCAGTTATGTTGAACGGATACTGCAGTTGTACTGTGTTGAAAAGATACTGCAGTTGTGTTGAAAGGAAACTGCAGTTGCGCAGAACATAGGTTGTTCATCCGTTCAACACAACTGCAGTATCCTTTCAACACAACTGCAATATCCGTTGAACACAACTGCAGTATCAGTTCAACACAACTACAGTTCCAGACAGATGACACGGCCTCTGTTCCGCGCAACTGCAGTTTCCTTTCAACAGTATCCGTTCAACACAACTGTAGTATCAGTTCAACAAAACTACAGTATCAACCATGATCCATGGTCCACAATGCATTGTGGACCATGGTCCATTGTATAACTACTGCTCTAAAGCTTAAAACCTTATAATTATCAAGCAAATTAGTTACCAACTCTCCTTAAATGATCATGTGACTCTTGTCTATACGTCAAGCTATCTCAAATAAACAAGTAATATATATGTGTGTGTCCTAAATTTTATTTTAGTAGGACATAAAATTAAGTTAAATTTAATAAAGATCGAAAAAATGGAATATAAAGATGAAACAAATATTATTTTTTTTTTTGAAATAAAAGATGACACTAATATAATCATTCCATATCTTCATATTATCTGTCAAGAAGATCCAATCGAGCTGTCTCCCCCATGCAACCTCAGATACCATATTTAGTCAAGACAAAAGAACAGAGCTCATGCATGCCGTGTTGTACATTAGATTATAGTTTATACTTTATACTAAAATCGAGATTATGAGGCCCCGTGACAAACAGCATAATTGACAATTCATTTATAGTTGGAGTTGTTGTTCAAAGGGCCAAATGCCCACACATATAATAATGTACGTTCTATTATTGAACACTCAATAATAGTTTTTTATTTATTTATATTGAGCGACATCTAATAATTTTATTACCTTAAAATTAATTTAAATTTGGCTCAAACACTTTATTATTACCATTACACCAAAAGTTATAATAACTTGCTAGTAGCTAATACATAACTTTAGTCATAATCTGGTTTGATGTCAATTGTCAAATCAAGCGCTTATTATAGCTACTAACGATGACGTACATTTATTTCATTATACTTGTGTAACAATTAGCGTCTCGTTTCAATGGTAAGATGCTGGATTCAGCCCTCCAAACATCCGCCTAACAGATGGCCATGTGGTCAATTCAAATACTTAATGTGCAGTGTATGTAGGCTATACTATAAGAGTTTCTGACTTTATAGTACAGTTACATTTATAATCCACTTATCTAAGTATTCCAAACTATTAAATTAACATTCAATAATAGTTTTATTATATATTGAACAAAGGATGGCCATGTGGTCAAGTACTAAGTACTAACGTGTAGGCTATACTACAAGAGTATGTCTCTAACCTTATAATTGTATTAGTAACATCCTTACCAATTGCACTGATCGAGCTATTAGGTTAACCATTTTCATTGTTGAATAAAGCTGAAGCTGAAAAAATGGTGTTTGTTAGTTGAGTGATGGACTTTGAAAGAATCAAAGTGATTCTTCTTTCAGCTTAGAAGCCTTGATTTTGCAACGTAGCAGTTTCTCTCTCAATCGCTTTCAATACTTTAATTTGATCATAAGGAATCGAAAACTTAGGGTCCTCCTTTTATAGATGAGGAGGCCGGGGTGAGTACCATCTTGAAATTTGAATTTAATTTGTTCGTTGTCGATCACTCAACAAGTGATAGCTGCCACAATCCATAAAAATATGGTGCCAAATCCCTTTAATTGTGCAGCTTGTGAACCACATGGTAAGGACCGTTTCCGTTCAAAAGAGCTTGTTTACATATATATCACCAATTTGTCTTGTGTGTAGAGGTACTAGTAGGTGTCAGACAAATCAAGAAAAAAGGGAATGTATCAAGCAAAACAATTCGAGAGCAAAAAAATCTTTTTATTGTCATAAATCAGTCAAAAATAACACTGAACTCTCTCCCCCAGGGGTATTTATACATCTATTATGTTCATAAATGAACTCATAAATTCTACCAATTATTACACATGAATTTAAGAATGTAACAGACATCATTTAAATCTCCATTATTGAGGGGAAATCCAAGAGCCAACTACAAGCTACATTTACTCCGTAACTATCTTGCCACACTTTAAGCCCTCCCAACTTTCTTGGACCGACCGAGTGAATTGACCACCGAACCGACCAGGTATAACTATCAGTGAACATTGAGTACAATCGCTCAAGCCAGGAAAATCCATGCCCAATCTCCCAACCCATTAAGAGACACATTCTCTAATTCGACCTAGAATGGCACTTAAAACTTTAGTAAAACTTCTGCTCTTGAATTAGTTTTTATACTAAAGCCAATATCTTAACAAACAAAAGAAATATGGACTCCATTTATTCAAAGGTATATGTAAACAAGTACCATAATGATACAATATTCAAAAAAAAAAAACATCAATCTTCTCTTCTCTTCTCTTCTCCAAACTAATTTAAACTCCCAACTGGCGTTGCACTTCAAGGATGGTCTTCGCCGACGCCTGAAGTCGACGCTCTTCTTCTTCGCTTAGATGCACGTTAGTGACACCTAAGACGCCGCTCCTCCCCAGCTGCGCCGGCAGGCTGAGGAACACGTCACCGCCATCAATCCCGTAGAAACCCCGGGCCAGAACCGAGACCGGGTGGACCCGTCTCTGATCACGAAGTAAGGACCGAGCCAGGTTTGCCACGGAGTAGCCGATGGCCCACGAGGTGTAGCCTTTGAGACTTATAACCTCGTACGCACTGTGCACCACGTCTCGGTGGATGTTCTCTAACGCTTCTTTCTCGTACGCGATTTGTTGTCTTTCTAGGAAGCTCAGAACTGGCACCCCTCCTATGCTTATGCTTGACCACAGTGCCACTGAACTGTCCCCATGCTCCCCAACAATATATGCCTGCGCGCAGGTACATATATATGGTCAAAATTTAACAACCCATTATTTTGATAAGTATAAGGTCCAGAATTCAAACATAAAAGATGTAAACAAGTCTAGTGACTCAAGTTTGATAGGATAAATATATGAATTGTATAAAGTTTTTTTTTTCATTTTTGGTTTCACCACTATGAGATTATTTCCACATTTGATCTCCAACAATTTTTTTTTTTTTACATTTAATCTCACTATGATTAAATCTTTGCCATATTTGATCCATTCGACCTAATTTTGGATCACAGTTGACTTAATCTTAAAAGGAGGGAACATGCTCAGAGCTAGTATACCTCCCTCTACCTACGGTGTGCTTGCTCGGTATCCGACCAGGTCACATTGAAGAATCATTCCCGACCTTGACAACCTAAACGCTACGACCGAGCTAGAATCATGGTTCTAGACTTGTAGTAGTATTTTGTTGTGTTGGGATCAACCCCAACCTGTTTAGGTCGGGACAGTCATCCCGAGTATGGTTACTTGAGGATTTAGGCCTAGGCTCCTAACTTTAACCTGATCGCATCCCTCAGTGAGTGGTCAGGAATATTGATACACGTGGCTATCAATGCGTTGTTCCCGAACCAACCGAATGCATGCATGCCCGACACGTGTCAGACATGTCGAGAGCTCGACATGTGTCTCCCTTTCTCTACTATAAATACCGCATTTAATGCTAGAGGAGGGACTTTTGTCCCTAGGACCCTCTGACCTCACGTCTTAACCCGAGCTCAAGACTTAAACCAACAAGTGGACAATAATGGAACCTGAATACGATCTGACCTATCAGTTCGTACGTATTTGTGACTTCACAGCTTATTTAGACTATCAAGGGCAAAATTGATATTTTCTATAATTATTTTCTTAAACTTCCCCGGGGAGTGAAAATGACAATTTTACCCTTCAATATAAGTCGCTTGAAATTTGGTCACTGATAATTTATCTTAAAGGGTAAAATTGTCATTTTATTACTTTTTTTCTTAAATTTCTGTCTGGGTGATTGAAAATGACGATTTTACTCTTCAAATAAGTGACTTAGCTTGTCTAAAATTTAGTCACTAATGACTGAAAATTATGTCGAAAGGGATCAAATGTGACAAAAATTAAAAGTTTTGAGATCAAATATTTAAAAAAATTAATAGCCATGGACCAATATAAAAATAGTCTCAAAGCCCTTGGACTAATAGTATAAAAAAAAACTGGAATAGTATATATAGAACTATAGAAGAAGTCTCACCTGCACATCCTGAGCATTAACATCAAGGTGGTCAGCAATGAGGAACCGGAATCGGGAAGAGTCCAAGTTGGTGCCGGAGCCAATGACGCGGTTCGCCGGAAACCCCGAGAGCTTCCATGCCACGTAGGTCAGAATATCCACGGGGTTGGACACGATCATGAGAATACAATACCGGGAATACTTCACCAATTGAGGAATAATCTTCTTGAACAGCGCGCAGTTCCGCTCGATGAGGCCGAGGCGGCTCTCCCCGGGGTTCTGCCGCGCGCCGGCGGTGACGATCACGAGGTCCGACCCGGCCGTGACGGCGTAGTCTACCGAGGCGTGGATCTTGGTGCGCGGGAGGAACGCGGCGGCGTGCTGCAGGTCCAGCATCTCGCCGCGCACCTTGTCGGCCATGGCGTCGACGAGGGCCAGCTCGTCGGCGAGGTCCTGAGTAAGGACGGTCTGGGCGATCGCCATCCCGACGTTCCCCACGCCCACCACGGAGACCTTGGTGTGGCGCTTCGTGGGGGACGGCGGGGCCGCGTTGGGAATGGGCTTGAAGAACGTCTGGCTCAAGTCCAGCCCGCCCGGCCCGAATGAGGAAGAGGAAGAACTCTTATGCATGGTAACAAATTAACAATGGTGTTTATGTGAAGATGAAAATGGAAATAATGAAGCTTTGGTTTAAGTAGAGAGATTTGCTTAATTGGTTTCTTGGTGAAGGGGGAAGAAGGAGGATAGAGTGTTTATATAGAAGGAAGAAGCGAACCAATAAGACAAGAAGGGTCTTCGGTTTACAACTTTAATTTTCTCGAACGTCAACTGTATGCGTTTTCAGAATGATCAACGAGTCAAATACTACAATTCAATTCTTTGTTTTTTATATTCCTTTTATACCGACACTTTGTCCAAATCTTGACATGCATTTCAATTTTAAAATTTTAACGAAATGAAAATCTAAGAAATAATGTGTGTGAGTATATATATAAAATCCTTACTATTCTAGAAATCTAGAATCAATATATTATTTTCTTGACGTACACTTAAATTGGACAAATTATACCATTGAACAGGTTCTACCTTGCATTGTAGACCCTAGTCCAAAATTTAACTTTCAGTACACATTATGTACCTGTAATTGGTGTCAAAAAAATCTCGCATAAACACCGATTAATCAGCGAGGCGCTAGGCGACAGTCGACCACCTAGCGTATCACCATAATCGGTGGCCTAGGCAAGTCGACTAGGCCACCTAAGCATCGTCTAGGTCTCCTAGGCACCGTCTAGGCCGCCTAGTCAGCTGAATAGCTATAGTTTTAAAAAAAAAAATTGGTTATTTTACTCAAAACGAAATCGTTTGAATCATGATTCATGAATCCATATCACAAATATATACCAACATTGATATGATGGTGGATCGTTTGTGATGAAACAAGGGGCTGCTATCTGATATTTAGGTGATAACCTTTGACGCTTATTGTAAATCACATTTCCAAAAAGCTAGTAGGTATTATAAGCAAATTAAGATAGTTAAATATTAGAAAACCAAACCAAAATATCCCCAAAAATAAAACATTTAAAAGGAAAAAAAAATGTAAAATATTGACCGTATCGAATTTCAAAGGAGACAAAAGTTAAATGCCGTGAGTGATGGTGATGGGTTTCTGACTAATAAACGACAGAAGTGTAAACGTAAAAGTAAAACAATTGATCAAGTCTCTGGTTTCTTGTTTATGCGTAATTTGAGGTTAATTAATCTTTTATTTCTAGCTACGCACGTGTATGGTGGAACGTTTGGAATATGATTATAAATAAGTCCAACTGTCCAAGGAATGATTTCATAGGAATTCAATAATATTTTGAAAGAATATATATAGGAATTATTTATTCCACCAAAAAGTAATTCGATAACTTCTGTGGGCGGGCCGACGAGGTAATAGTAGTTCCATACTTTCCTTATGACTGACAATTATTGAGGATTTTATTGGACATTATAAAAATAAATAATAATTATTAATTCTTCTAAAGTGCACATAAATTGCATGTATGATAATTTTTTCCTATACCATGGATGGGCCACTTTTTGTTCAAAAAGTCACAACAATGAGAATGGTGTGATTTTTTAAAATATAATTTGAAAAATTAATAGATATATTTTTACTTAAAGATGGCCACGATTTCTCTCGAGTCTTTTTTAAGAGAGGATTTAATTTAAATTACTTAGGCTTAAGCCAAGTTCGATCTTCAACAATTATGATAGGTATGCGTTTTGTGGGTCATTGATGCATTTTTTTGTTGTGCGTTTCCTAACACAATTGGTGCGTTTTCCATACCTAATGATGCAGCCGCCCGCACGTTAAGGTCTGACCACATTTGAGCTCTCACACACACACACACACACACACACACACACACACACACACACACACACACACACACACACACACACACATATATATATATATATATATATATATATATATATATATATATATATATATATATATATATATATATATAGTTTATTTCATAACAACCCACTTATAGCAAAGCATTTGCTTTTTCTTGTCTCCCAATCTCCCTCTCTATATACTGTCAATATGTTTTGTAGAAACCAGGGGCAAAGACTACTTATCTTTTAGGTCATCCAATTTTTCTAATAAGACTTTAACTTATTTTCTTGTGGTTGGTGTTACCGTGTCAAACGCAGTACGGAGTTGGTGAATACTAATCACCAACGTAACAAATCCTTCAAACTTGTGTACTTTTGCCATCTACTTTTCAAAGGGAACTTCATATCAACTTATTTAGGTAAGATATTATCGACTCAAAATAACTCATATCCTTACAAAAATTACGAGTTCTTAATCTGGTATGAATGGTCGAGTGAGCAAAGCATAACTTTCGTTGGTAAAAGTCACGAGTTTTATTCGAGCTTATCAACACCATTTCAATCAAACTTATTACACAAAATCTTTTTAGTGCAGTTTACCTCACATGTATAGTTACATATTATTATACAAGAACGAGATTTACTTAATACACATCTTTTGATAATAGATGCTGATCGCACTCATTATCAAAAAAAAAAAAAAAAAAAAAAAAAAAAAAAAAAAAAAAACTTTGATTGCCATGCATATCTGCTTATAAATTATAACCCAGGTTGTTTTTCAGCCCATCACAAAATTCTTAACTACAGCATTCTGTCAAAATCAGCATATTCTCTTTTTATTTATTTATTTGGAGATGGATTACACGTATTAATTAGTTCATTGATCACAATAAGACAGATGTCTTATGAGGAAAGTCAAAATTGGAAATATCAGATGTCTTTTGTGAACTGTGAGCTATTACATGTTTTAGGAAGGATAATTGAATATAAATCTTAAAATAAAATATGAATATGAGGAAGAAAATAAATGGATACGAAGCATTTTTCATGTGAAATTTGTGACTTTTTTATGCATTGACAAATCAAATTCTCTTTAGAGTTATGGGTAATAGACCATACACTATGAGCCCACTCATTGACCCAAGAAAACATGAATTAACTTAGCCCAATTGGTGAAGCCCATTACAATGAACTAATGAAGGCTAGGGGTGTAAACAAGCCGAGCGGAGCTCGAGCTCGTTATGGAAGATTCTGCTTGAGCTCGAGCTCAATCGAACTCGAGAATTGATGCTTGAGTTCGAGCTCGATCTTGAGCTCAAGTTCGAGCTTGAATTTGAGTTCGAGTTCATGCTCGAATTCGAGGTTGAGTTTGATTTTGAGCTCAAATTTAATATTATATATGACTTGTCGAGCTACAAACCTAAGACATTAGAGCTCGAGCTCGACTCGATTGCTAAACGAGCCGCTCGAGCTCAAGCTCCATGGTGTAACTTTGTAATGCCTTCATTAGCCTAAGACATTTGACATTGTTATGCTTTTCACCACATAGGGTCGTTGTGTATTTTCTTCTTCTTCTTCTTCTTCTTCTTCTTCTTCTTCTTCTTCTTCTTCTTCTTCTTCTTCTTCTTCTTCTTTTTTTGTGTGTGTGTGTGACTTAAACAATAGGCTACTAAAATAGTTTAATTTGATTCTATTTTTGTTGCGCTAAGCTACAGACACATATAGAACATATTGTTATAGTCAGTGGATAGGTAGAACACCTATACCTTTTAGTGGCGAAAAAGGGTCCTCTCACACACGCCGATGGTTTCCTTTCAATTGTTTGACCCTAATATCAATTAGTGCCTTTTATATAGCTTCGCAGTAAATTCCGTTCTAGTGCATAAAATTTCATGAATTCCAAGAAAACGAACAAGTAACAGAAGTATTGACCCACCGTTGCCTTACCCATGGGATTGCTCCCTTCTCCAAGATACGTTTGCGATAGTGCCAACTCGACTGCACGTTGAATAGATAGACTTACTTTTGGGACTTTCCGGGGCCAAGTAGAAGGTTACAGAAATGGCAACTTCATAATCCTCACAGAATTAAAAAAGTTTACCCAATATACACTTTAGGATAGTGACGGTAGGATTTCCCTAAAAAAAAAAATGGTTTCTCTTTCTTTTGACCAAAAATCCATAAGATAAGTTTTTTTTTTTTTTTTTAAAAAAAAATCTAAAAATAAAACAATAGTACGTAGTATAAGAAAAACCAGACCTCAAAAGCCGCCGGCCGTTTAAGCTATCGACGGGAGAGAAAGAGCTCTCGAAGTGGAATCAATGGAGGCATTGGCGGAGCTGGAGCGAGTCCAGATCGGAATTCTCCGGCGAATATCGGACCTCGAACTCGCCCATCTACCCGACACCTTCTCTCAAAACCTCTCTATAACCTCTCCCAACGATTCCGCCGCCGACGACACCACTGAAGCCCGCCTCTCTACAATCCTCCGGGCAAATGGCGTCAGAGACTTCGCCTTCAAGCGCGTCGCTACCGATTATTACGACTGGCCTCTCGAAGCCCGCCGAGACGCCCTGGCTGCCGCTTCCATCGATCACCTCTGCAAAAGCATCGTTTTGGTACCTCCATTTCTAGCTTCCTTTATAGCTGCTATTCTCTCGTGTAGCATAAAATTGCCAATTCCTTCATTTTGTCTCAACCTGACTGTATAAATTACATATTCTAGAATTTGATGACAAAGAATGGAAGTCAAAATTAAGCCAGTAGAAATTCAGTAGTTTTAAGTTAAATGTATTGAAAGTTTAGAGAAGTGATTTAGTAAATAATGGGAAAAGATTGTGTCTTCACCCTTCATTTAGCAAATGCAGTGAGGTAGAATAGTTTTAGTGGGATAAAGACTTCACCTTTATGCTATATTATTGTCAAACATAGCAATCTTCAAGAGACTAAGGGGGTGTTTGTTAAATATCTAATAGCTATTAGCTGATTGGGTTAGTGGATTTGACTAGTTTGTAGCATTAGTTGATTGTAGAAAGATGTTTAGTAAAACAGTTGTTAGCTTATAGCGGATTATATGCAAAATGACTTTCTCAGACATTCTCAAAAAGCTTATCGAAAAAGTTGTTTTGAGTAGCTTTTTTAAATTTAGCATTTTGGAGCAATAAGTTGACAAGTTGTTACAAAAAGTTAATTAATCAAACACTTATATTGGTTGTTTAACCAAGTTAAACAGCTAATAATGGTCAAATAAGCCAAAATTAACTGATAAGCTAACTATGTTACCAAACAGGGCCAATATATGAGTTTCAGTTTGTTAGTCATCATCACACCTTGTAAGCTTGTACCGGGTTATATTGTGTGCTTTTAGCTTGTACAGGCGATTGACTTAGTAACCATAAGGTTACAATTCGACTCACGGGAGCAGTCTATTGGCCCTTTTGGTTTGAGCCGGTTAGCTACTGACAACCTAGGCTAGTTTACCTCCTTATGATCCTTCGCCGGCTAGGGTCACAAGGCGGGGTTTACCTAATGCACACCCTCGTGTAGTGGCTACGGTTTCCCTTGTCATCCAAAAACAAAAGTTTATGGCTTTATTGTCTATAAGAGGTTTTTCTTTGATGAAGCCATAGATTGTGGTGTATAGTGTTTTATGTTTGGCTCTCAATATGACTCGTATTGGATCTGAGGTATCTGATTGTTATGTGCTCTATGTCTGTATCTGCATAGTGTTGGGGTGAAAGAGAGGCATGCTCGTGAGCATATTAGACTGAAATGGCGCTTCATTCTTGTTGTAGAGCTGTTCTTGTATCCAAAGCTAGGTATTTGCTCGCTACTTCATTCTTCCTTCTGGTTGTAAAATTTGTCTTCTGAATGCAGGTAAATACTCAAGCACCAACGAGTGTAACTGATTGTAAGGATCGCAACAATTCAAAGTATTATCTTGTTGTTGTGCAGGTGAGTTTTATCGAGTTCTAATAGTTGCTTCCACTCTGAACATTACCGAGAGTAGAAGTACATTATAAATGATAATCTCCTGCATTTTCTTATTGCAGTATACTGCACGGTTTAATGCTGAGGCAGTGAAGAATTTTCTGTATACACTCAACGACGGCAAGATAGCAAAAAAGAAGTTTAACAGTAAGTTAGCATCTCTTGAACATTTCATGAAGTCTTATGTTAACAATTGAAGTGTGGGGATATGAAATTCTTATTGTTGCTTCAATATATTGAATTAGAACAATCGTTTTGGTTGCTTTCTGTACTTCACTATCATCTCTTGAGCATTTCACGAAGTCTTAGGCTAAGAATTGAAATGTGGGGATATGAATTTCTACAGTGAGGCTTGCTCCCGAGGAAATCTCGCAAAGTTTGACAGGTTATGGACACAATGCTGTAACGTGCGTTGGTATGAAAACAGACATTCCGGTAAGTAATCTTCTGGTTCTATTCCAACTTTAACTGGCATGGAAAGTTTGGTTATTCGATTAGCATTTGCTGTCTTTCTTGCATATAGCATGTGATTAAACAGGCAATGGGGTCCCGTTATTCTTCATCTTTATACATAAATGGGAACATTTGGCTTGTCTATCGTTCTCGGTCACCCCATTTTTGTGGAGATGAAGTCTTGTGCCATTGATTATGCCAGCTGTTAATGTTTCTTATTGTCCTGCAATCTGAAGCCTGTCAAAGTCTTCGCTTTATAACTGCTACCTCACGCCTAATCAACTAAGTTCTTGTTTGGAGTTTGGACCAGCTTAGTTCGGGGCTTATCTACTCCAAAGCTCAAACCCGAGTTCTTCTGGTTTAACTAAGTGCGTGTCTTGCCAGGTGATTTTGGATGAAGCTATTACAAAGCTCAAACCCGACTTCTTCTGGCTAGGCGGTGGAGAGGTTGATCTTAAACTGGGGATCAAGACTCCAGAATTCATCGACGCTGTTAAACCGTTCATTGTTAACTGCAGTGGTAGTTGATTGCTGTACAATGATGCCTCTGAAACATTATTTTCAGCAATTATAGAAGCACAAATTGGAACCAAGATGTTCATATCCCAATTGGAAAATGGGATTTCTGCCCTGGATATATTTTCAGTTCTTGAATCATCAGTCATCACAGATATTGGTCATTAAGTGCTTTGTTAGTCCAATAGGAAAAGTTGTAATTTTGGTCTCTAAATTATGAGTTGACACTTTAGTTCATCCCCTAATTGTCCAAATGAGTTAATGTTGTCTCTAACTTTTCTTAGTAGTGGCCATTATATTTTTATACTCCAATCATTGAGCCAATAGCTAAAAGTTTTTTCTTTTTTTCTTTTTACATATAACATTCATTATTCCTAACACCACAAGACTAATTTGGATGCGGTCCATGACTCGCCCGATCTCCGATCTTGTAGTTGCATTTGCAATTTGCTATGTTTATGAATACTTTTGAGTAACGAGGTAAACTCGTAGCAATTTGCTACACTTACGAAATGAGTTTGTGATTTTTTTTTTTGGTGAGTGACAAGGGAAATTGGTAGTCCCTTAGTCGAGAGTGTGCATTGAGTAAATTATGCTCCTATGTAATAGCACACAAATCATACACGAGAAATAAACTACAAGTTCAATCGATAAAGTGTAGGTAAGAATCAAACTCATGACTAGAGTTATGCTCTACCCATCCGATCACCCCTTTTGGGCATGAGTTCATTGACAAAAGATCACAAGAAGGTAAACGAACTTAGGTTTTTATAACTGATCAACTCAAATTAAGAATGTCACTAGACTGCTCTCACTGGCCGAAAGTCGAACTTGAAACCTTATGACATTTGTAATTTTAGTATGGAGGAATGGGGACAGGACACCCACGTCGTACGCATTTTCTTGTTCATTCACATAACATTTGATACAAACACGTAGTTTGAAGGACAGCCACTCAACCAACATTTTTATCAGTACCAGCTACAACTTGATTGCTCAACTTCCACTAAATACATACACGCATACATACTCACCACTGAAGGTTACGGGTGTGGATATATATATATATATATATATATATATATATATATATATATATATATATATATATATAGAATTATAATCATATGAGACAAGCTACTCAGGTAAGAAATGCGAACTAGTACGTGAGTGCACACAGTTTACAACGCGGATGCACACAGTCCGAAGTGTGTGCACTTAGCCTACATGAGTGCACACAGTTTAGGGTGTGTGCATTCGTGAAGTAGACTATGTGCACTCACGTTGTCGCACTGTCTCACCTAAAGTAGCTTGTCTCATATGAAGTCAACCCTATATATATATATATATATATATATATATATATATATATATATTAGCACTGCACAACAACGTTATTCAATTCGCATTCGAGTAAAAAGTAATTTTGTTTGACAATGATACAAGTTACCACTTTATATAATTAGAAACAATTTCACCGCCACTGGCATGGGATAATATCATCTGTTGTGGATGGGTGGTTTGCGGTGGGGTTGTGCATAGTCCATAACCACAGCGTCTTCCACGGGGTCATTGTCTCCGGTGGTGGTCACATCTTCTTCTGCACTCGGTGCTGTCGGAGATTCTAAGGTTGATCGTGCTCGTTTTTCTGATCCCTGCTATGAAAATGGATTTGTATGTATCTTGTAAGTCTATGCTATGCTCACACGAACAACTCAGTTGCTACTCATGTAATAAATTATTAGTAAAAAGGTAAGATTCAAATGGATTTGGTAATCACAGTGTGGCGTTACACACAATGTGGTGGCTCCTTATGAACACCCGACGACACTAGTTCTCTCACCAAGAGGTCACTTGTGATTTATCATACTCTCCACGATCTTGTCAAGTTAGAGAGTGAGGCCTATTGAGGTGATAAATTTCGCACTTTGTGTGCAAGTATCACATGGAGTTGAGAGAGGGGTTTACCTTGATTTCGAGGTTTTCATGCAAAAATTCTTGAAGAGAAAATGTCGCAACCTCATTTCCACCTGAAGTCCAAAGAACATATATAAGAAGCTGAAAAATCATTTATTTGTAACTAACTGACTCTATTACAACATAATATCTGTAGATTCGAATCTGTGATCCCCATTTGAGAGAGTCACGGAAGTATCATTGAGTTATGAGTTACTTGGCCATGAAAAATCTTGATGGGTATCTTATTCTCCCACAAAAAATGATAGGTATTTCAAACAAACTTTGATGGGTTGTCAAAAAAAATCTATTTGTTGTATGGCATAGGCCAAATAAATAATTCAACAACCTAACAAATATTGCCCAATACTCTAGATCACTTGCTAATCATTTTATCTTTTTATTTTGGTAATAAAACATCATGGTATGTACGTACTCATCAAACCCTAATTAACAAGGTAGAGGTGGAAAGAGGACATAGATTTTAGTAGTTTTAACTGCTTATTAGGATTTTCTAAGGTGAAAGATAGTATTTAGTACAATTATTTATTATTTTTTGTTATTGTATGAGATATTATCAATATTGGTGTCTAAGGTATAACCACCATATTATACATTATTGTATATGATATTATCTGTATCATACAAAGAATTATAAGTACGTATACTATACATATATGTTCTAAGTAAGATTTTTGGTTCTAGTCTGGTGAATTGAATGCAGTAACAATTGGCAAACATTAACATTATTTTGGGTTATGAGAGAAACATAGAATTACTATTCAAAAATGTGAAATGGGTAAGCCATGTTCTCGTGTAATAGGTTACAAATTAAATCACACACTAAACTCGACTCTAGGTTAATTAATCAGGAGTATAATGTGACAACATAGTAGATATATTCTAAAGCTCTCTATTCTCTAACTAGATTTTTCTTTAAAAAGAAAAAAAGCATATAATATTACTTTAAAAAAAAAAAACAAAAACAAAAACAAAAAATAGAAAACAAGCATATAATATTACTTAATTTGATACCTTTGTCTTCTTGATCATCAATCTTCTTGAAAGCCTCTATGGTTTCAGCCATGGAAACTGCACCATCCTCCATTATCGACAGCTTTGCACCCTGCAAAAAACCCTTTAATTAATTTATTCTCAATCCAATTCATTTATGGTTGATACTTTATATGCCTAGATATTCATCTTTGATTCATGGGAAAGCCTACAACTACTACCCTAAGTCGCATTCTGTGTGAAGTCCATCTTGTAATTCTATCTGGCCAAAAACTACTAGGAGATAAACCAGCTTAAGTTTCACATATCTAGCGCTGATCGACTCAAATCAAGAAGGCGAGTAGCCTTTATCCTAAAAGTAAAGTTGGTCTTGTGACCCTCCTAGTTAGTAAAGGATCAAGTAAACCAAGTAGGTTATCAATAACTGACTGGGTCACACAAAGAAGACGAATATATATGCATATTCATCTAATAAGTAAGAGGTTTGGAACTGAAATTGAACCACCTTGGCAGAGATGAGCAGACCATTTTCCTTATTATCATCAAACATTCCAAGTGGACGGGCAGTGCATGCATGCATGAGAGAAAAACACAGGAAGAGATACGCCACAAAAGACGACATTATATTCCTCAACCAACTAAACGATACAATGTTATGATGATGATGATCGATATATGTTGTTTTGATTATTATTTATAAGTAGCTAGGGGTGAAAAGGGGAGGGCAAATTAAGCATTGAATGCAGAATTTGATGATTTTAGGGGGGCTTACAGAGAACATGCAGGCTCTTACGTTGCCGGACAACGATAACAAATCCGAAGATCTTGATGGCCTCCCCTATGTCTCCTCTTCTTCCACTTTTGGGTCCCATGAAGGAGAAACCAGACAAGCTAGCACGTCAATGCATGTTATGACTATAACTTCTTGTTGTTGTTATTGTTGTTGATGCACCTTTCTAGGGTTTTGTGCATGCACATGCATGTCCATATCTCAATTTTACATGTCTATGTGTGGTAGATAGATTGTATTGTCTATCCAGAAAAAAAGTTGGCAGTCGAACTTGTAACTTCGTAGTTATCAAGTAAACAATAATAACCTAATCAATTTGGTTAAGGTTGCCCCAAACTCTTTTGTTCCTATCAATAATCACTTGTGGAGAAGTAACACTGATATGAATACATTGACGACCAGTAAAGGTAGTGAGACAAACACCTTAAACAATTTTTTCGTCACTTAAAAATTTTTATGAACTTTTACTTTAAATATACTCCGTATATTATATATATACTCTTACCACCACCTACCTAGTCACTCTTACCACCTATCTATCTATCTATCTACTCTTACCACTACCTAATACCTACCCCACAATCACCCTTATCTACCTACATATATGTATATATATATATATATATATATATATATATATATATATATATATCTAGTTCCCACTATAACTATATCCGTTACTATATTCTCTTACTTTACTCTCTGTCATATATTTTTCTATTCTTCATCTACTTAGGTCATCCCCATTAGTAATTTTTATAGGGATTTTGGAATAGTAAAAACTAAGAGGGTGATTGTGAGGGGTGTTTTTATGGGTATTTTTCTCCTGCAAAATAGGCTTAACTCAACTTGTAATGTTGAGAGTAAGTAGGTAGCAGGGTGGGACACAATGGAAATGGAAAGGAGGGACCAGAGATGGAGGATTGGTATGGAAGAAGGTGTATATGAGGGGACAATGATGCATGTCTATACCGGCCATTGAAGCCCACAAGTCACAACATATATATATAGACCCCAACCAAACTTGCCATGGGGCATGTAGTCCCATCCATGTGCCCCATCTCTTCTCAATATAATATAATGCATATTCATATTATTAGGAGACTGATACACCATGCATTATTCCAGAAGCAGCTTTGATGTGATACCTCACTTATTGTGAAATTTTTAATTGGAGTCATTATAATAGTAAATTTTTATTTGGGTGAGTTTCTGTGAGGCGAAAGAGAGAAAGTAGAGGAGACTGAAAATAAGAGTATGCCCTGCAAGTGAGGGTTTTTTGTGAGGCTAATTACAATCAGGCCAAATAAAATTTTCCGTGGGGGCAGTGGTGGGGAGGAGGATGACAATTTTCAAGATTCAAACCTTTGCCCTTTACTACGTGAGAATGTGCATCAACCAACTCAAGTAACTAATCAATTGTTTACTTTAATTTTATCTGTTTTCATATATTTATATCTAAAAATGTACTATATATATACACACATACACAAAGGTTATATATGGAGTGTGGGTGGGGTGAGTGGGGGCAGCTGCCCCCCACTGCCCCCATTGTGGCTCTGCCACTAGTTACAAGGGAGTAAAACCGAAATTGTAGTGTTGATGTATGTTTCACGTACCATTAGGTATGCAAAAACGCACCAATTGTGTTAGGAAACGCACAACAATGAAATACACTAACGCGCTACAAAACGCACTACACAAAAAAAAAAAAAAATTATGAATCATACCTCACCGCACCTAATGGTGCATTTTCGAACATTGTGTGGTGCGTTTATGTGTACCTAATGTTGCATTTTGTGATTATGCGTACCTGATAGTGTGCTTTGTGGTGCATTGGTGCACTAACCGCACGTTAAGACCTGACCGCATTTGAGCTGACATGTATATATAATGAGACCGGAAAAGTTACTAAATGAATAGAAGAATGGGTGAAGTTGGGTAGTTAGTTGGGTATAACGAACTGATGGTAAACCCTCCATTGTCTCTAAAAAGTACTGTAGCTGTATCAATCATCTGGTCCTTCAATTTTCAGTGTGTCCATTCTTGGTTTTGTTGTTCCTTGAACTAGGCTTTTCCAGCAGACAACCTTAATCAATTCCTTCATAACATCGTCATCTTCACTTGACATTTTCATTGCATTTGCCCTACGATCTGGTACTATACTAAATCGTAAAACAAAGAGAGCTGATTGAATAGTTTTAGTTATTTCAACTACAGAAGCATAAAGGGTCAATGGCCCTGTTTGATAAATTGGGTTGGCTGTTTGTGTTAGAAAGTATGATTTGTTGATAACGTTAGCTGATTGTAGAAAGTTGTTTGATAGATTAGCTGTTAGCTGATAGCTATTTGGTCTCAAAAAGCTAATTGAAAAGGTTGCTTTGAGTAGCCTTTTGAATTTAAGCATTTTGGAGTTACAAAAAGCTTATTAACCAAACAACTAATAGTGATCAAATAAGTCAAAATTGGCTGATAGGCTGATTATTTACCAAACAGGGCCAATATCATTCCCACTACAGCTTAAATCCATGACCTCCCAGCATATGAAAAAGTTACTTCGTGCCATTAGACTACGAAGTATATACTTTAATTTATAGAAAGTCAACAATCGTCATCTAGAAGTGTGCCTGATAATTCCAGTCAACAAATCTCGTGTAGGCACCGACCACTTCTATTGTGGTGTTTGTTTTTTTATTTGACTTCCATGCCTTCTAAAAAGGGTTATGATTAATATCCTTTTCTGATCTTTAATCTAAGCATACACTATTCAGTGTTACAAAAATCTCGTGTAGGCGCCGACCAGTCGCCTAGCGTATCACTATAATCGGTGGTCTAAGCGTCCGACTAGGTCGCCTAGGCGGGCGCTGACTAAACCGCCAAGTAGTTCGATTAACTATTTAAAAAGAAAATTGGCTATTTCACTCAAAACGACATCGTTTTGAGACATATAACCTTAAATTGTTCAAACTTAGATGTTTTTTAGGTTAATATTTAATATTTGAGTATTAACTATTAAAATATTAAATAATTTATAATTATTACTCTTAAAAATTAACAAATTTTAAAAAATAAAAAATACACGAACGTCTAGGTACTGATTAATCGCTGCCTAAACACCCTAGGCGAAGGCGCCCTCAAGCGCCCGATTTGCGCCTAGGGATTTTTTTTCAATCATGTAAGTGTTTACTTACTACTCAATAATTTAATATAATCAAATAAACATACCTTCTCAAATATTATAAATTATAATTATTTATAGATTAACCTTTAATTTTATTATTTAGATATATAATATGCAAAATTAATCCGTGCATCGCACGGGTAATTTACTAGTTTTTTTTTTTTTTGAAAGGGTTAGTCGTTATTATTTGAAACTCTGAATAGTATGGATTTTTAACTTACATCAGTGACATGCAATCCCAGTTTAGAAGCCATAGGCTCACTTTCTACTTGACCTGTAAAAGGCCTAAAATCCAATAAACGGCCCACGAGGACCAATAACTATACTCAAACTTTCTTTGAATTAAAAAAATAAATAAATAAATAAAAATTGCATGGTAAACCGTAATAAGAGTTTTTAAACACTTGATTACTTGGTGTTTTTTTTGTGAAGATTCAAATGGAGGGGGAAAACCCGACTAAGGGTGTGTTTGGTAGCCCGGAAAATGATTTCTGGAAATCATTTTCCGGGCTTTTGGTGTTTGGCAGTGCCTGGAAAATGCAGTCAACGGAAAACAATTTCCGTTGACCAAGGAAAATGAGGTCATTTTTCCGGAAAATGACTTCCGGATTTTTTGTCCGGAAGTCATTTTCCGGACTTGGCTTCAACAATTTTTTTGACCAAAATGGTCACATCTCTTACTTTTTAAAAGAAATATTATTATTTTATATATCATTATTATTATTTTATATTTTAAAAAATAATTAAAATGTAAAATCATACAATTTAATTCCATTTTTCAGAAAATTAACCAAACACACGAAGACAGTTTTCCATAATGCAACCAAACACCGGAAATGAAATTGTTTTCCGGAAAATGACTCATTTTCCAAAAAACATTTTCCAGAAGTCATTTTCCTACTTTCCAAACACACCCTAAGTATTTCTGTTGACTACACGAGACCGAGGCATACTCATAAAGTCATCGTTCAGAAGTCCAAAAATCTCAAGTTTCCAGTTGAGGCATCATTCGTAAGTCTCGAAGCCACTCAAGAACTTTCTTAACCAATCAATCTGCTACTCTGTTATGCTCTCGATATGCATGCAGAACCCGAACATCCCAATCTTTACTAATCCACCACTTACACTTGCTAATGATATTAATACTACACTAATAGCTATCAATTATCCACAAACATAATCAACTAGGTCTATTAATTAATTGCTAAAGACCCCAATATCGTTATTTAAGTGAAGTTTCATTGTTTGTACGTACTACGTAGTAGTCATCTCATTCAAATCCAAAAGACAATACAGTCTACGCTTTATTGTCCCATGCAGAAACTAAGCATTGTGCTTTACTTTTTTTATTCAACCTTTTGAAATATGTGAGGATTGTTGGATAATATATGGCAAGATTTAAATTTCATTTAAATAGTTATATCTAATTTTTTATATTTAGCTACAATTTTTTATTTTTGTATGGTAGATAACTATTACGTTCATATTACTCAAAAATGTTGAATGTCTTTTGTATTATATACATGACATGTTAGTAACTAATTTGTTTGGTTTTTTTAGGTGATAAAGGAAATCCGCAATCACTATCTGATGGTCGGTGTTCACTGGGTAAATTTTGTTATGTAATAGCTCAAAAATCACACAAATCACAGATAAATCGCACTAGAAAGACCACATACGACGAGTTCAATTAAGAGGGTATTGACAATAACAGAAACTTAAAGATTAAAAATTTGTCGTCATGTCCCAACTCCTAAATCTCTCTCTCTTTCTAGCCATGAGATATTTGCTATGGTTATTGGTCTACCTTGAATATAGCTTCCCCACATATGATAATGAGTTGTGGTTTGGATAGGCATCACATGGGGCTAAGGATAAAACTAAGCCATCCTCAATGACATGTCAAATTCATGGGTTTCACCAAACATACTCATACAGTAATTATACATCCCCCCCCCCCTCTCCCCACCCCCTTTCCATTTTTCTTTTTTCTCCACTCAAGTTCCCAAATTTTGGACTGCCCCCATTGTATATGGACAAAGGGCACACCTCTTTTTGGCCATTGTTTCCCCCCTTCTAGGCCCACCCACAATGTTCCCCATCACACTTGTTCACATCACTGCACCTTAGTACATGCATACAAAAAGAGTGAAACATGGAAAGAAATGAAATAGCAATGTTGTCATTGGCTTGCATGCAGTCAAATGTTGTTTTAGTGTGGTCTTTCACCCTTTTGTATAGTTGGGAGAAGAAAGATTGTGATCCATTCATGCGTTGATTAGTAAACCTATATATATGTGTGTGTATGTTTAGCCCTTAAAACATTTTAAGAGGACCATTTCTATTGTGGTGTTTGTTTTTTTATTTGACTTCCATGCCTTCTAGAAAGGGTTATGATTAATATCCTTTTCTGATCTTTACTCTAAGCCTACACTATTCAGTGTTGCAAAAATCTCGTGTAGGCGCCGACCAGTTGCCTAGCGTATCACCATAATCGGTGATCTAAGTGTCCGACTAGGTCGCCTAGGCGGGCGCCGACTAAGCCGCCAAGTAGGTCGATTAACTTTTCTTCTTTTTTTTAAAAAAAAAAATTAACTATTTCACTCAAAACGACATCGTTTTGAGACATATAACCTTAAATTGTTCAAACTTAGATGTTTTTTAGGTTAATATTAACTATTTGAGTATTAACTATTAAAGTATTAAATAATTTATAATTATTAGTCTTAAAAATTAACAAATTTTAAAAAATAAAAAATACACGAGCATCTAGGTGCTGATTAACCGCTGCCTAAACACCCTAAGCGAAGGCGCCCCAAGCGCCCGATTTGCGCCTAGGGACTTTTTTCAATCATGTAAGCTAGTGTTTACTGCTCAATAATTTAATATTGGATAATGTGTTTATAAGTGACAAATATTGATTAAGAGGCATTATTGAAACTATATATATAGTACATGTACCACATTCCTCGGGTCAAACAAACTATTTTCAATCGGTTGTAACTTCAGCGTGTGAGACTATGTTAAAGTGTGTTTAGGAGAATGATTAGAGTGACCAATTGTTTTAATGTAAACTTTTCAACTAAAATGGTAAAGGTTCAATATATCGGTACAAGTAAATCCTTTTAATTTTACTGTTATTACTTTAATTGTTCTCTTGAACACTCTCTTACATAAAATGAGAATAATGAAAAAGTGATATATTGGAACGCGTTAATATGCTTAAACTTGTGGGGTTTGTAAAGGTTGATTTATCTGAATAGTATAACTATTTTTTTAAAATTTTACAATGACGTTGAAAATATTGTGTAAGAGTAACAAATTGTCTTGATAGTTTTAGTGATAATGATATATTGAATGGTACAATCGAATTTTTTTTTGTCATTTTTATTATATAGGTCAATATCCACATTATTCATAAAAGTTTTTTGAGCATTCATTTTCCTCATTTGTCTATTATTTGTCATTTTTTTTTATTAATGTTTAACGGAATTAATAATAAGGTGGAAATATGGACAAAAGATAGATAAGGTGGAAAAGATTGGAGATCATGTGTGAACAAAGTGAAAAAAATGGGGACAAAATATTTTACTTTTTATTCCTAATTTTCCTCATTTGTCATTATTTTATTAATGTTTAATTGAATTAATAATGAGAAGACGTGAAAAATAATTAAAAAATTATAAATACTTAGAAATGAAGATAATTAAAAATTCACATCAAATTGAAAACATTGTTTTGAAAACGACGGTGGAGTAGATGAAGCATGGTTCTCATATATGAAGGCCACGAGTTTGGTTCTTGCCAATACTCTCTCGATCGAGCTCGTCACACAATGTCTTTCAAGTACGATTTGTCTCTTCTGTGTGATTTGCAAGTTATTCCAATAGTATGGCAAGAAAAATGAAACTTTTTTTTTATTCCAATAGTATGTCTATTATATATAAGAAAAATCTTACCAAAAAAAAAATTATATATAAGAAAAATGTTATTCGTTCTTATATTTATTACTTTAGTTTCATCATTTCCTAAACTGTACTGTGACATTATATTAGTTAGAGAAAGGAAGATTTTTTCTTTGGGACTACACGTCTACACATAAATTGATCAACCTCATTTTGAGTTAATAAAGAATATACGTATTCCTAGCTACAAGCGACACGTGACGCTCACTTACAAGTCAGTCACACCATGTTTTGGTGGTGAAGAGACTCGAAGGGTGTAACGGTTGAAAGGGTACTTTACGTGTTGCTTGTTCATCCGGAAAAAATCTACTTCGTGATTTAAAACGTCAATAACACACTACTAATAAAGTCGAAAACTAATCGATAATTATCATATAGGCTCCCTTATATCATCATCACTTATAATATAGATTCAATTAACAATACATGATTCATTATGTATAACACAAATTAAACACACAATGTATACAAACCTGTCGGTTATTGTACCTCTTCCGATGCAATGTATTTACAACTAATATCAACTTATCATTTTTCCAATACTTAACCGTCATCCTAACATTAAACTTTCTATTATACTATGATTAAAGACAACGAATTATCCAAACACAAATCGTTTAAAAGTTTGACTGGGACAAATTTTCTAAATAATTTTAGTGATAATTATTATACATTAAATAGGAAAAACGACTTTTGTTCTTTTGTCATTTTTAGTATGTCAATATCCCCATTGTTCATAAAATCTTTTTGGCATTCATTTTCCAATCACTAACTGTGTAACGAAATGTGGACAAAAAATATATAAGGTGGGAATTGGAAAAGATTGGAGACCATGTATGAACGAAGTGAAAAAATGGGACAAAATGTCTATTTTTTATTATTAATTTATCACGTTTTTTATTTTGTTTTGTCATTATTCTATTAGTGTTTAATGGGATTAATAATAATAATAAGATGAACATAAAGAATTGAACCTTTTAAATAATTGAGACATTATATACTAAGTTTGTGTAAATTAACTCGGAGTGTTTAATACAATGAACTAATATTTATACATAATTTAGAGCATCTAGTCGCTATTGAGTAGTAATGGAGGATTGACATGTGTAATTAAAGCTAGATTGTAAGTTAGAATCCCGAACAAGTATAAAAACTACCCTGAGCCGGGTAATAACGATATTTGTATGGTAATAAAGTCAATCAAGATAGAAGATCTAAATCTCCATAGATGTTATCGGACAAAAAGTCGATCAAGGCCTAAGCGACCAATTCTCCGTTAATATTACTGCCCTTGCTTTCCTTTCATCATGGACCAATGTCCACTTAGCATTATGGGAAAGTTGATCAAAACGATAAGGTATAATATTCATACCCGTAAGGTACAAAATTTTATAATAAAAGACACAAAAAATCACAACACAATACACGTACATATGTTATATATTTACTTAGCTTATTTTTCAAATCTGATTTAGGTACATAATTTGTATTCATAGACACAGAATTTCACGATACAAGATAAAAAATTCATATCGTAAGGCACAATTATTAATTTGTTTCAAGTACAAAATTTATAACTCACAATATAAAACACACCCATACACCGTGATCCACAGTACAATAAACTTTGGTGCATGATATAATGATTGCCTTTCGTCATATCATACTAGATCGAGGATCAGTGATTTAACCAAGGTAATAGTCCTATCCCCCTATCCCAACACGTAATTAGATAATTAAAAAATCAAAATCAAACAAATTAATGGCCAAAAAAGGGCAAAAACTCAAAACAAAACCTTAATCATGTGACTTGTTAAATGTAGTTGTCACAAATTAATTCGAGAAGCCGTCTGATATTGGCATGCTGCATGGCTTGATTGATGATGACTTTCTTTCCATTTCTATGTCACATTTTTTTACTTGTAATATTACGTGTCATCAATTGCGTGTCAATTACTTCCAAAATGATGGATTAGTTGAAAGGTTGGGCATGGAGAATTATAATTTCAAACCTCTTATCATTTTCTTAAATCAGTACAAATTTTGTCCCGAGATGAATAATTGAATAATTAGAGTATGATTCTCATATAAGAATGTCACAAATTCAATTCTTGTCAACATTCTCATATAATCTAGTATACTTTGACGAATTTTATTAGTAAATAATTATTAATCAACAACTAATTAATCAAAAAAAAATCACGTAATATTGTTGTTTGGATATTGTTGTGTATTTATCCATGGGTGGAGTTCGCAGACCTCGAGGAAATTGAATTGAATCCTAGTAAAAGGAGGAGACAGCGGTCAGACAAAGTAATGTTCTTTTCTTAAGCTTTAACTCAAACGTCTGACGCATTGAAAAGCTGCTCATAATATCTTGCAATGGTAAAAATACACAATCCCTGTGGGCATTCTAGTCAATTACTGCATTGTTTTGTATATTCAACAATTTAGAGTTAATACCCGATTTGATATGTCGCTATTAAGATTTCACCACTTTGATTATCGACTTTTAAACTGACTCAATTTGATCTCTAATTATACAATTTTTACCTAAAATAGTCCTTCGTCCGAACCAAAGTAGTCTTGATTATTATGACCATTTTGATTAACAATTGCATAGTTGGGAATGAAATTGAAAAGGCTTGAAAATTGAGGACCAAAGTCGGGGAATACTACTAGTCAATGGACCAAACAGGTATTAACTCAACAATTTATTATTATTAGTTTTTGTGATTTTTAGCAAAAATTAAAAAAAAAAATTAAGAAATCTGATCACCATTGTTCAAAATGTATATTACGCTAATACCAAAATATTATAAGTTTAATTTTTGTCAATACTATTCTAGTTGAGTCTGTTACACGGGATCTTCATAATCTAATTCACTTCTTTCTTTCTTTTTTTTTTTTTGTATAATTTACAAATTATTACATAAAAGTAAAAACTTTTAAATAATAACAACATATTTTCCAAAAAAACACAATACTCTACACACACTTCAACTCAAAAATAAAATAAAATTGCCCTCAATAGTAGTTATGGTGTGGATTTAATTTGTAAATTATTGTTGTGGAAATATAGTTTATAAGTTATTAGTGGATTAGCAAATTTAATATTTAGGTTTTAATGAAACCTTAATTTTAGTGACTATATTTGGATTTTAATTACAAATTTAATGACAAAATTTATACCACAAATAATTGATGGATTAATACCATAACAACGAGACTAAATGTGTTGTTATTTATAAGTAATCTTTGTCTCATCAAAATATTTTATGTTATTAGCATAGAAGTTTTACATAATGTTAAAATATGCAGTGTAATGGAAGAGGAGGTGCGAGCACTGAGCAAGCACCCAATGCCTTAAGTGAGTATAGGCCACAATATCGGTTTGTTATATATAGTTGAGTGGCTCAATTCAAGTTTAATTGGTTAAACGGTTAAATGGAAGCGACATATCTCAGCATCTCATAATAAAGTTGATAGAAATATGTAAATGAGAGTTAGAAGAGTAATGATATGTTTGAAGCGGTAGAAATTATTTCGGTGTCAGTTTCGATCCATCGGTTCACAGTTATGGGTTAAACCGTTAGTTCAAGTTTTTTTTTTTAATTTAAAAAAATCTATTTTCTTTGCGCCTGAATCCATTCCAACTAAGTCCATACTTTTCTTTTAAAAAAATTCCCGATTCAAAACCCTCAACCAGCAATTTTGATTCTTGATTTTAATAAATCGATTTTGAGTTTCGATTATGAACCGTAACCTTTTGAATTCCATTTATGAACTAGAATCAGAACCGGAATCACCCCTACAATTTTAATTTACTTACTATAGTGTCTAGTTCGGTTCAAACTGAATCATGATCATTCCTAAAATTTCTTTCTTTTTTTTGTTTTGTTTTCTCCCCTCAAGCGGCTAAATAGTGCAATAAAATGAAGATTAGGGGTGGAGTTTGCAATTAATTGTAAATGAATTTTATATGTTAGGCCCTTGCACTCATCATAATTTATACACGTGAGGACCACAAAATGCAGGATTGCAGCTTTAGCTGGGGGTGTGTGATCTCTTTTGGACAAAAGAGCCCCTGGATAACAAAAACCCAAAGGATAATAATAATTAAAAAATATATTGAAAACATTGCAGCTTTTTTTTCAAAATGACAAAACAGTCCTACTGTGCTATCACAGTATCATTACAGTACGTTTTACCATCCTCGCCTTTCCAAACGCGGCTTTGAGCCTTTGATAAAGTGAAAAATTTCGGTATTTAAATATTATAATTATAATTTCATTTTTATCAATACTTTTCTAATTGAGTCATTAAATAAGGTTTAGTATGTCTTTTTTTTTTTTTTATTTATTTTATTTATTTTATTTGTGAGCTATTATACATTAACGAGATTTATACAATCGTTGAATTGTGAGCTAGTATATAGGAGTGGGATTTATGTAACTGTTGAATAGGGTCTAGTACGTTTGTCGCTGTTATGTGATTTGCTAGCTACAAAGTATTATACAGAAACATAATTTACACCGTGCACACCATTAAATAGTAACTATGAGTTTTCTCATTATTAAAAAAAAAATACAGTAATATTTAATTAATGGTAACTACTAGCCAGTAGCCAGGACCAAACCGCCAATTTTAGCTCAAGTAGGCAAAATTACATCATTTGCCCTCTTTTTAACGTATCGTGTGGTCTTTTCACTTTTTTTTTCCTTTTTTTTTTTTTTGAATACAACTGACCCTATTACATTGTAGTATCTGTTCATCTATACTTTTCTCAACCTGTTGAAGCACAAAGAGTCAATTTCGAGATCTCCTCGACTGAGACTCGAATTCATGACCTCCCATCTGAGGGTGGCCACTACATGCCAATTGAGCACAAGGTGCTTGGCGAGTCATTATTTATCTAAATTGACATAAACAATTATTTATCTAAATTGACATAAACGATTTTCAAGATAGGAAGTTTACAATTTTGCCCTATTGCATATCAAAAAACTAAAATATCTTTTTTTTTTTTTTTTTTTTAATCTCGTGATAATATTTGGATATTGGATATAAAATTAAAATTAAGTATATTCTTACTTAGGTTCCTATGTGCTTGCTGCCCATACCATTTGCAACTAACAAAAAGAGGTATTGGTTTTAGCCATTATAAACGAAAAGCCAAAGTCAACACCTTAGATCATAAACCCACAAATCACACGTTACAAGTTAAACTAAGAAAGTATTGACATAAATTAAATTTACGATTTTTTATATGATACTAACATCTATAAATCAATAATATGATAACTTCCAATATAAACATTATGCAATAATTAATATTTTTAACCAAAATTTTTAAAACTTAAACTTGTTAATTCAATTGAAAAACTCAACCACCAAAAGAAGTAATAGGTGTGGTGTTTTGCAAGATTGTAGGTGAGAATGGGCGAGTAGATTTCACTATTGGGCGGATGTGTGACAAGCATATACATTGATCGTAGAGCTATTTATCGTGATCTATATATGGTTTGGACCATGAGACATAAAGATGTAGTATTAAAGAGCTTCTCAAATTTGGATTTCGTGGTCACCCCTCATCCTGGTTTCGTGAAGATCAACACGGATGGAGCCATGAAGTCAAGCATGAGTCTAGCTAGTGCTGGGGGTCTTATCAGAGACCATCTCGGCAACTGGATCATAGGTTTCAGCTCTAACATTGGTCGGACTAACAGCTTCATGGCGGAGCTGTGGGGTTTTAGAGAGGGACTCATCCTTGCCAAGGATCAAGGCTTCGAGAAAGTTGTGGTTGAGACAGATTCTGAGACTATGATCCATGTTCTGGGAAGGGAAGCAGATTCTACTCTTCAGTCGAACACCCTCATCATGGACTGCAAACGCCTTCTAAGCCAATTCCAGGACATTAAGATCCTTCATGTCCTCCGAGAAGGGAATCAATGCGCCGACTTCCTTGCCAACCTGGGCCAAGAGTCACCTTGGGGTACTACCGTGCTCGATCGTCCGCCTGATAAGTTAAGGGAGCTTCTCCATCGCGATTCCCTGCATGTTTCTACGTGTAGACAACGCTAGTTCTTAGGACCTTCGGGTCCTTCCATCTCACAAAAAAAAAATCAAGTGAATATTGAATAATTGTGCAAATGATGAGCAAGAGAGACCTATTTTATCATATTCTAACAGTCATTTGATACCCAATGTACTCTTTAACCAACAAAAATACACGTTTTACGCACTTTGCCCATTGAAATTAAGTTCATTTTAACTATAGATGATCTTAGAGTGATTGTAATTGATTAAACCGACTTGGGTAGGCCGAATCAAATAACCCGATAATAATAAATAAATGGATAATACAAAAATGACAATTGATGTGGATAATATAATGGGAAAGACAATGAATGTGTATCAGACGCACAATATTGTATTGATAGTAATGTTGTAGGATGATTACAAGGGATGTGTAATGCTATTACAATAGATTTGATGATTAGACCGTAGAAATGAAGTAGATGTCTTAACAAGACAACCACGCCACTATTTATGCTTGAGAATCTCCTAACCGTCACCCTAAAAGAGAAGAATTCGTTATAACGGTCTTGATTGTGCATAAACTCCCGCCAGGGCCAAAGCTGAGGCCTCCAATCGAGCACAGACTGGGGCATAGCCGACGCCTAGGTCGAGCACAACCTGGGGCCTAGCCAAGGCCTAGGCTAGGCGTGACCTGGGTTGAGCATGGGGCTCCACCCCGAGGCCTCGAGTCCATTCGAACTCTTCTTACACTACTCTTCCAAGATGGTTTGGTTCCAGGTCCATTTTTAATATGTCCATCATATTGATTTTATTCATTAATTCAATTTTGACTAAAATTTACATGTCCCTAAATTAAAGGCAACACTTTAGATGAATTTGTCCCATTTGAGACCCAAATATGGGAGTAGTTTTTACAGTCCCAGCACGGTAAATACAGCGAAATTTAGGGCGAGAGAAGTGGAGGGTAAAACTTTTGTTGCCTTTTTATGATGTCCGCAGCCAGCAGAGAACTGAGCAGAAGGGTACACAGCACAGAACAGTAATACTATTGAAACACAAAAAGTGGTGTAGCCTAGCAACTAGCAAGCTAGGCAACCCAGAACTGTATAAAAACCAAGAAAATCAAAGAAAAGAAAGCCTAGCCAGCAACCTTGCCTAGGGAGTTGGGATATAGACTCAGAAAAGACCCAAAAAAAGAGTGAAAGATTACAATTTTCAGGGTGAAGGGTGAAGGGTAAGGTATGGTGTAGAGAGAATGGAGCTCCTGCAATGGTGGTATGGCTAAGTTTACAGGGAAAAAAAGATGCCCAGAGTGTAAAGCTCAGAGCTTTGAAGCCTTTGAGTGTTTTCTCCCATTGAAGAAGCTTTTTTGCTAGGGGGGAAACCTCTTTTTTGTGGTTTTGTTTCTCCTGGATCTCTATTGCTCTTGAGATTTGGTATTGGGTTCTGGGGATTTTTTTTTTTTTTTTTGCTCTGGTTTTTGCATTTGCAGATGATAGGAATGCAGTATAATAGCAATAGCTTGCAGGGGAAAAGTGTTCTTGAAGTTTCTCGGTTTGGGTCTGCAATTTCTCCCTCCTTGGTGCCCTCAGATGCGGCCAAGCTCAAGAAAAATGGCGGCTTTAGCAGCAGTGAACCGGTTTCTGTTCTTGATACAAGGAGCCCTAGCCCCTCCACTTCCACCTCGGCTATGGAGGCTAATCCTAATCCAGTCGGCCGGAAAGAAAAGAGCTTGGGAGAGCTTCACCCTGCGCCGGAGTGGAGTGAGGGGCCGGAAAAATTTGATCTTGGAATGGAAGATTGGGAGGGTTTGTTGCCGGAATCAGGCGGGTCGGACCAGTTTCTTCTCCGGTGGATCTCGGGCGACGTGGAGGACCCATCTTTAAGCTTGAAGCAGTTGCTGCAAGGAGGGAACCCTAGTGAGATCCATTGCAATGTGGGGTTTGGGGCTTCTGATTCTGGTAAATTTTCTTGAAATTTTTGTTTGGTTTATTCTGTTTTCCCTATTTATGCCTTTTAATTTCATTTCATTTCTGTTTGCAACTAATAATGGAGAAAGTGGTTTAATTTTAAACTCCCCCCTTGTCTCAGATAACTACAATGGTAACTCTCAAGGCCCAAATGTTAATTTCCCACTGGCAATTTTAGGGTCTGGTTTGAGTGTTCAAGAATTGCAAAATGAACAAAAGCCTCAGAATTTCAATTCCCCAGTATTGACTGAGCTTCAGAATGTTGTGACAATACCTAATGTGTTTAGCTCTGAACTGTATGGGATTCAGCAAGAGCAGCCCCCGTTAAAGCGGCAGAATTTGGGTGGTGTTTCGAGCTCGGGTTTTAGGGTTTCAGAAGGAGGTGTGTTTGTGAATCCGAGTAATGGGTTGTTGGTTAGGAAACAGGTGGAGTTAGGGCAATTGGAGCAGGCACAGATTGGGTGTGATCGGCCACCGGATATATTGTGTGTTCATCGGGGCGAGCAGGCGCCTTTGCTCGTGCCCAAGCGAGAGGCGGGATTTGGGAATGATAGCCTGCAGGAACAGCAGGCTGTGTATGATCATGTTTTTAAGGCGGCAGAGGTAATTCTGACCGGGGATTTCTTACACGCTGAAATGATATTGGCGCGGCTCAATCACCAGCTCTCTCCCGGGGTTAAACCCTTGGAGAGGGCGGCTTTTTACTTCAAAGAGGCTCTGCATTTGCCTCTTAGTATGCCCATCTCCGCTACCTCTCTGCCCCCGAGAATTCCTACACCGGTTGATGGCGTGTTCAAGATGGGTGCTTATAAGGTCTTTTCGGAGGTCTCACCGCTTATCCAATTCATGAATTTCACCTCCAATCAGGCAATTCTAGAGGCCGTTGATGGTGCAGAGTGCATTCACATCTTTGACTTCGATATTTCCTTTGGTGCCCAATGGTCGTCTTTCATGCAAGAGCTTCCTAGGAGGAATAGAAGAGCGCCTTCGCTGAAAATAACCGCCTTCGCCTCTCCTTCGACCCACCATCCCATCGAAATCAACCTTATGCATGAGAATTTGACCCAATTTGCTAATGAAGTCGGTGTTAAATTCGAGCTTGAAGTGGTGAACTTCGATTCTTTCGATCCGAGTTCTTATCCGGTATCTTCTTTCCGATCGTCCGAGAGTGAGGTGATTGCTGTGAATTTCCCGCTATGGTCCATTTCAAGCTACCGAGCAACGCTCCCTTTGCTGTTGCATTATATAAAGCAGCTTTCGCCCAAAGTCGTGGTTTCTCTCGACCGTGGATATGAACGAACCGAGCTCCCGTTCCCGCACCACCTCCTCAACGCCCTTCAGTACTTCGAGGCTCTTTTCAAGAGCATCGACGCTGGCAATGTGACACCTGAAGCATCAAACAAGATCGAAAGGTTCCTCTTCCAGCCTAGCATTGAGAGCATCGTGTTTGGGCACCTCCGTTTCCCCGACCAAATGCCTCCGTGGAGAAACCTCTTCGCATCTGCCGGGTTCCTACCACAGCCATTTAGTAACTTCGCCGAAACCCAAGCCGAATGTGTCGTGAAAAGAACCGAAACTCTGGGATTCCACGTGCAGAAGCACCACGCATCTCTCGCCCTATGCTGGCAAAATCGGGAGCTACTCTCGGCTACGGCTTGGAGGTGCTGAAGGCCTCTTTTATCATGGCAACGCAACTTAAAGTTTGCTCGTGGAAGTCGTGGAGGTGTTTAACCGTCCCATCTACTATTCGGTATCTTATGTGGAGTAATAAACTTGAAGTACGCTATTATTGCCTCGGTGTGCAGTGAGTTTTCTTCCTTCTGTCTATGTAGTGTTAACTGCAGACAAAAATATTGTCCATTAACTGATTATTTACCTGTAGGGTTATCTATTTGGACATCTTTTATGTACTGCCTATGAGTTAGTTAACTGCGATGTCTGTTAACAATATTTCTGAGGTTAAAACCAGTTGGGAAGTAGAAAGATTGATGTTCCAGTTGGTTTCAATGTATTGCTGTTTCCATATGTTCTTCCTAGGATGTTAGATAACTGTTTGTTGGTTTAGAGTGCTAGACTTGTAGTTTGTTGTGATTATTGTGTGTTTAATAGTACTATGTTACATTTCTGTACTAAAATGTGTTGGTTTGAGTCTACATGTATACTAACTGTTCCAAAGGAGCCCTTACTTTTACGAGGTTGCTCCTACGGTTGCTGCTGGTGAGATTCGACTCTTAGTCTCTTATGATAAGTTTCACCTTGCGACTAGTTGAGCAACTTATGCAGGCTTTGTTGGATTAATCTAATCCTATAGATTTGGTCGCGGAAAGGCAACCAACTGGTCGCCTTCTGCCGGGGTATGGCGATCGACGACGGTTCTACCGTCGCCGGTTGCCGGAATTTCTCCAGAACAGTAAATGAGAGAACCGTCGTCGGTTGCCGGAATTTCTCCAGAACAGTTCATTTATCAGTTTTTAGGTTTTTTTTGCCTCAATTTAACAAGTTAAAGGGCTTTTTAAATGTTTAAGGGCTTAATGACTTTTCACCTAATGCTTAGGGGCTTATTTGACCATTTCTAACTTTCTATTTCTAAATTAAATTAATTGAATCAAAATATTTTTGATAAATCGTTCAGTTAACTTATTAAACAAAATATTTTAATAACATTTAAAAGTCCTTAAAATTTATAAATAAAAATTTTCAATCTCTAATGTTCATTGAACTTGTGATCATTATTCTTATGATTAGTTATAACTTATAATACATCCATTTAATCAAACCACATGGTTCATGTTTGATTGAGCAATTTGTTTAATAATGTCGCATCTGAAGTCAATTGTCTTGTTCAACCTTTTTACGTAGAATCGACTCTCTTTATTCTTTGTTGAGCATCTTTAATAATTCCCATATTTTTTTTTTTGACTATTTAATACGGAGTATTAGCTACTCTCTCTACCAACAAATAATTGTCTCTCAATAATTCCATTTATGATAAAAGAAAAAATCCGTAATCAATATCCGAGAGTGTACACTTGATAAAACCCCGCTTCTATGTAATATGTAAACTACATATGAGAAATAACAAAAATCCCTTTTGACTCTTAAATATCGGAAGGGTTAATCATTTTGTTACTGATGTTAACAATATATTTTTCTAACTATTTTATACTCCGCATAATCATTTTAATGCACTTTTTGTAAATATAAATTATCCCTAGAAGAGGTGGTCGAGTGGCTGAAACATAATTACTGTACTTGAATGGCCACTCGACGGACTATTTTGGGGGAAATATGAATTACAATCATAGTATAGCATACCACACAATAACTATAATGTTTGTTACTACAATCCTCTTTTCAAATCTTCCATGTGTTCTGTAAGTGTTTGCAAAACCTGAGAGAGAGAGAGAGAGTTAGTTGCTAGCAAAAGCAAGAACTTAGGTTGCAAGGCCTTTGAGATGCTAACCAATTTGGTATCCTTAAGTGCATCTTCCAACTTTTGGATTTTCTGCGGGCACAAACGATGTTTAAACAGATAGTGAGACTGATTGTCCACGTTTATTATTTTATATACATTATATACTCAACAAACACAAACGAGATGCAAAAGCTTACTGCATTCGTGTCATTAATGACGACTTCAATTCTCAAAACCTTTTCCATGAAACGTGGGTCAGACACTTGCGCTTTATTCAATTGCCCAATGCTCGGCTCTCTTTCCGGCATCACATCATACACGTCTTTAATCTGTACATTCTCCTACATTACGAAAAATTATTAACTTCTATCCTTCTCGAGCTATTCTAAAGATCGACAAATTTTTCCTTACTGCATCATCAAAGGTGTCTCTTGTAGCTGGAGGATTGTCACATTGCTCATCTGCCTCAAGCATGGCCTAGATGAAGATCAGATTTGTTATATAATATCAAGATTATATGAAAGATAATATGACATATCTTAAAAAACATTCAATTCAAACATGTTTTAGGAATAAAACCTGAAGGATGTCTGTAATTTCAGGATCATTCCATGGTCCTTTGTCACTTGAGAGGCAACCACCATGTTCAGAACATGTGCAGTTACCACCCAAGAATGTTGGAAGGTTGCTGCAAAACCAGCCAAATATATCTTATAAGAATAAACAAAAACCGCCATTATAACGAGCACAAGAACCTGATAATTGAAGGATGTGTTCCGTCTTTGATATATATGTACAGAAACTGTTAACTGTAAGTACATAATGTGTTAACTGAAGGTACAGAATTTTTGTATCAGGGTTCACAAATGCAATATGAACCCTGATTCATGGTATAACAATTGCGTATATATATATTCATCCAAGTAACATTCTTAAGGAACCTTAGTCATTACCTTGGATCAATAACTTCAACAAGGTTTTTAAGGTAGTTGTTCCCCAGCACCTGTAATTGTAACCTTGTGTTTTATGTCTCATTTCTCTCCAGGTTTTCCAGACAAACAGAATCAACTAAAAAGTCTAAGCTGATAGTTGGACTACACATTTATATTTTATATATTATATGCTCAACACCTGGATCTTCGCCAGCGTGCGTTGATCGAGAAAAGCCCTGATTGCTTTCCATAGAACCTTAAATCCAGATCCAGCATTGATAATGAACAGCCTATGCAGTGTCTGCAAATAAGTAGATGACATAATATGAACAAGTCTCTTAGCTGACAGTGTTAATACTTTGTTTCAGAGAATTAAACTTCACATTATATCCTTCAAAAGGCCTTGCATATATACCTCAGGATAATAATTGCTGTCTATCTTTTGAATTTCCAGGAAGAGATATCTTGCAGGTTTTGAAAAGTTAGACATCCCCTGTGCACAAAGTTGAGGCAATACTATATATGATTCTGCAATTGTTACAAGCTAATAGAAAGAAAGTGGATCGATGACGTAGTTATGAAAAATTACACTTTTGATCCTTTAAATGTTGCCTGTTATGTGATTCAACAATTTTTTTTTGAACACTATTGACTCGGTTACAATGTAGTATCTATTCATACATACTTTCTCAACCTACTGAAGAACAACGAGCCAACACTCAATAATTTAGTCCCTCACTATTATTAACTTCTAAAACTTCAGGCTTTCCATTGTTCCAAATGTTGTCAATTTGGTTGATTAGTTACCTTTCATTATTCTATTTGTTTTAGGGTTTTACTTGGTTGTTATTTTTATTTTTATTTAGAATTTCTCACACAACTCTCAATATCTCTTGATAACCCAACCTATATACTTCGTTAGTATCAATTACTATACATATATTGCTAATTTCATATGATTTTCTCCCTTGCTTAATTAGCCTTTAGAGTCTAGTGAAAGTCAAATGAAATTAGTAAAAGATACTCCGTAATTGATAATAACGAGGTATATGAGTTGACGGGATGAAAATTGGGAGTTGTGTGTGAAATTTCAAAAAAAAAAAAAAATCAAGCAAAACCATAAAACAAATGGAAGTTTAATGACAAGGTAACCTAGGGACCAAATAACAACGGTTTAGAATAATTGAGAAATTAAAATTTTAAAATTTAATGAAGGACGAAAGGGCTAAGTTGCACAACGTGCAACAGTTTAACGAACTAATAAAAGTGCGACTTTCCCTTTTAGTAATATAGAATGAATGGAAGAGATGAGAAGAGAAATGGGACAAAGTAAAGATTCTCACCACATCCTTAACATCTAAGATGCTTGTTGTGGAAGCAATATGCTTCTTGGCAGCAAGTGAACATGCAGGATACCTCAAATTCAGAGTCTTTTCTTGTTCAGAAATATGGTACTTAACAAATCTCTCAATTGTTGTCACTTCAAGAAGCTTATTGATATCCACCATGCCAACCCTATCAATGTAAATTGGTCTCCCATATCTATCTACTCCATGAAAACCATGTGGATAAAGCCCTTTAACCTCTCTATATTCTTCGTACTTAAACTCCTGCAAAGTTCAAAGATTCCCGTGTCACCTAAAAGTTTAACTGATAGTAAAACTGCACATTTACGGAAGCTGAAACTAACTTTGCAAATAGCATCAACACAAAACTCCTGCAAAGTTCAAAGGTTTCATATGGATTGAAACTTTAATTGAGATAATAAGATGCACATTTACGGAAGTTGAGACTAACTTTGAAGATAGCATCGACACGAAACTCCTCACGCCACTTGAGGTAATTGAGAAACATTTCTCTTGCTTTTACCATATCATAGTCCCTCATTCTAAGAAACCTGCAACCAAAACAACATAATGAAGCAGAACGTACTGCAAACTGCAATGAAGCAGAACGTTCTGCAAATTGCAATGAAGCAGAACGTTCTGCAAACTAAAAGTCTAAGTTGATAGTGTAAAAGCATACCGTAGGAGGGTATGATAGTCGAACTGCTTCCCCGAAAGGGGGATGTCGGGGAAGATAAAATCGCGAAAAGAATCGACTTTTTCTTGGTCTTTAGGATCATGGCTGCCCTGCAGAATCATCTGCAAACTCTTGCTCTTTCGCAGTCGCTTCTTGAAGGAGAATGAGAGCCTGCTCCTCTGCTGTTTTGGTGCCTTGTTGCTGTCTTCTTGTGGAGGTAAATACCAGTAAGTTTCAATGGGAGGATGCAGAATTTTATCTGTCTCTTTAGCTGATGATGATGACTGACCTTCTCTGCTGAGGTTTGAGGATTGTCTTCTGCTCCCTCCTATGAATATGTCCTTTAAGAATGCCTTTGGCTTATTCATGTATGCCTGCTTCAATCTGACTCTCCACAAAAAATTCTTTAACTGATCACCCATTAACCGTGGGTTTGGTTTGCGAAAAATATTTGAGGGGAAATGAAATTGAAATTCTATGGAAAAGAAATTATGGGAAAGATTAATTACATTGTTTGGTTGGTGGAAAATAACTGGAATATTGATTCCATTGTTTGGTTGGGTTTGGAATTACGAGGGTTAATGAGTATAAAGACAATTATACCTCTATACAATAACAACAACAACAATAATGTAATTAAGAAAAGCTGGTGAGGGCATAATTGTCCTACTTGTTTTTCATGGAAAACAAAATACCAAAAGGAGCCATGAAAAATGTTTTCCATGAACCAAACAAAGGAAAAACCAGTTTTCCTCAAATTCAAGGAAAACATTTTCCAGCGAACCAAACATGCCATAAAAGTTGTTGAAAATTCTAACCACTTTTTCTGATGGTTGAAAATTTTAGTAGGCTAACTATATAGTGTATTTCCTTAATTTTCAACCATTGATGATCCGATGAAAAATTAACCATGTTTGCTGTAATACCAAGAATTTTTATAAAGAACAAACTTACATAGTAATTGAGGCAAAGATGAAACCCAAATCTCCTAGCACATGCAAACTGTGATCTGACAGGAAATTTTATATGAAGATTAGGAAGGAAGAATGAGGCATTGTTGTTGAGGTTTGGGTATGAAATGGCAGGCTTTTGTTGTTAAAAAGATTACTACTATCCAAGATTGAGACAACAATGTTGTTTGGAATCGAATATTTGGAATGTTTGGCTGTCAAGCAACCCCATGAAACCTCCTTGCAGCTCAACTGTTAGTCTATAAACATGGTTACCAAACTAATAATTAACATGGAGTTCGAAGCTATGTATATATGCAGTAACGATTTTGGGAGAACGAGACCCAATCATGATTGAATTCGTTTTATATTAGAAAGGATGCAGATATAAGTGTAGTATAAAAAAAAAAAAAAAAGGAATAATAAAGAATTACTTCGGTATATTATAAGCACAAAATACATTTTCCTTTATGAGAGAAATGTATATTCCTCAAAGGGGTCAAATGTTTTTTTTTTTTAATGTTTTCATTGGACCATTAGACTTGGCCTAAGTATTTACGAATTTAGTACACTTGCTATATTAACTATTACCTTAAATCATGATACTGTCAAAAGACATTGATTCAAATGAAAGAGACTTAAATTTCGATGTAAACTATCATCATCGGTTTAGACTTTTAACTAAGATTGTAATTAGAAATTAGTTACAAAATTTCTAGGAAAAAAAAACATTTTTAAAATGCGAAAACGCTCACCCTAAAGAGCTTCCGTAGATTATAAATACCAACAAAACTGTTCTTAATTATCTATTCCACAATGGCAGTATACATAACTCAGCATCACCAGCATTGATGAATATTATTGTTTCTACTTTGAATACCCCCCCCCCCCCCCCCCCCCTTCTCTTTTCCTCAAGAATTCTCACATGGAAGTCAAATTGTGTGTTCTTCCTGGGGTATAATCAATTGCTCATAATCATCAACAGTCACCTGTACATTTAAGCATTCATTATTCATCAGTTCACATAGTACCCAAAATGGTAAATTGGTTATCGACTATCAATTCAATCAAAATGATCTTTCGGGTATGCAAAATTTACCCGATTTAGTTCTCTAGCGCAAGTAGCACTAGCAGAGGACTAAATTAGGTAAATTTTGTAAAGTCGAGGGGTCGTTTTGAGTGTATTGGTAGTCGAGGACCAGTTTGAGATTCTGGCATAGTTTAGGAACCATTTTGGGTATTAACTCGTGCATAAACTATGAAGTCGAGAAAATCCGGTGAAGATAAAAGCAGTGTTACCTCAAATTTATTGCCTCCAAATGTATATTCCACATATAACTGCTTAGGTTCTCCAGGACAAGGATCACAAAATCCCATTATTCCCGATTTCATGACGCCCTCGTGTAGCTGCATAGACGCAGTGTTTGGTTAGGAAGGGTCTATTGAAAAGATGGCAAGCGACCAAATTTTACCCGATTTTATTGAAAAGATGAGCAGAAGAGGAATACCGACCTTTAGTTGTCCAGAATCGTTCACCAGAAAATTCAAAGGTAGAGTGACATCCACGATTTGTGACGAGACCCCATCATCGGTTTCTGCAGTGTTTTTAGTTCGATCCTTCAGAACTTTACGGCTTCCATATACTGCTTTTGTTACAACAAGCCCGCCAGTTTCTAGCTGTCGAGTTCTTTTCCGGTTTGCAACATTCTCTAATAGTTGCTGGGCTTTCTCAGCAGCCGCTCTTGCCTCTCGAACCTACGCAGTTTTTTAACGGGGAATTAGGGTCGATGTGTAGAGCACTAGCACGAGCAGAGCATCTCGATGATCTTTCATCAAACTACAGGGAAGAAACAAAGAAATAGACCATTTATCATTTACCTGAGCACGAGTTTTTTCAGCGCTCTCCAACTCCCGCTGATTTTCCCATTTGAGAAAATACGGTTTCAGAATATATGTCTGCAAACATAAACGCAAGAGTTACGCAGGCAATGAAGTCATAACTTGACAGAGAATAAAACAAGAAACGTCATTGCCTAAAATACAGATACCAAATCGAATCTCAGATTTGGAAGAACGTGTGTATGCATCAATACGTGTTATTGTAACCCCTACTCGACATAAAATTGACCCGCAAAATATAACTATTGGAAGGACTACAAACCTTGAGTAGAAGGTATAATGACGTAGGAATGAAGAAGGCGCAAGTCGCAAACAAAGGGTTCAAGTGTCGGGAAATCAATATCTGCACTCAATAACATATCAAAAACTCAGAACTCAACCCAAAAAACATTATTTATAGAAGACAGGAGACTTGTTTAAAAAAAAAACGAGGAAGGGGAAAACTTCATTTAGACTCATATAGTACATAAACTTACAGGAACAATCAACCTTTGGCCTCCACGATGCAATTCAAGTTTCCAAAAGATACCCTAAAAATAGTAAAGATAAAACTAAAGTAAAAGAAATGAATATATAGTTAAAATTAACACCTATAAGTTCTGTAGTTAAAATACGGGTTTGGTTGGTTAAAAGAAGATGAAAGATCAAAGAAATGTAAAAAACAAAAGTGAGAGATCAAAAAGATTTGGGGGGAGAGAATGTCAAAGTGTCAATTCCGCTCTTTTCAGATAGAAACAAGTGCCCTATCCATTTCCCGTCTTTATCTTTGATCCTCTTTTGAGGAAAAAGGAGGGCGGGGGATGATTCTTCCTAGAGAAAGGAGGTTGTGGTAAGGGAATTTATTTTAGTCCACATACTTCTAAATACCTGAATTCCTATCGTATACAGCATTCGAACAGTGCTGAATTCCGATACTTTTCTTCCACCACCCACTTCCAATTCAAGTGCATTACTACAAAACGACAAAAAGAGTCATAACTTGCATTGCTGAAGCTTGAACTTTCATCCTCAAGAAGAGGGAGCAAAGCTTTAAAGCGAGAGAGAGAGAGAGAGAGAGAGAGAGAGAGAGTGTGCATACCTTCCAACTCTGCCAGCAATGCGCCCATGAGATTTTGAGGAAAAGCGGCGAGTGTAATGAGCTGTTGCCCCAAAGGAACCCACGCCAATCTACAGTAAAATAAAATTATATAGGAATGAAACAGTTAATAATTGGAAAAGTTCAATGCAATAGTAAACGTAGCCAATAACTTCAAATTAGTAACTTTAAATCTGTTATTCAGTTAAGTAAAAAAGGACATAACGATATTCCCCTAGATGAGGAAGGAAAGAATTAGAACCTTGATTTCTCCAGCAGCAGACATTTTCTGCTCTTTTTGCTGCCATCCAACAGCTACATGTGAATCTGGACCTAATACGAGCTGAATCTGGCAGGTAGACAAAAAAAAAAAAAACATTTTAATGTATAAATTAGCAACAGAAACCGACAAGGCATACTTAGGCAGTTAAGAACATCCGAGGTTTTCATGGTCCAAGAAAGTGTCTTCGCATTTAATATTAGTAAGCGGTAATATCAAGATAAAACCGGTTATTTGTCATCAAAACAAAATCTGGTCTAAAAGAGACTAATGAGTGTCAAGGACAAAAGCTTCACCATTGTCATATTTCAGTATTTCCGAATGGAATTAAAGAACACTAAGCATTGCGGGACTGATAGATGATTAGAACCTTACAGCGATAGAGAAAAGCTTACATTCCCATTTGCTGTATTCGAGAGTTGACGAGTCCAACTGTTGGAAAGATTAATGGAACCATCTCTTAAAGACATGGTAAGGCCCATTGCCGCAGTAGAGTGAGGAGTTAAGTGGCTGATGAGACAAAAGAGGTAGTCTATCTCGTTTAGTCAAGTATAATTCCAACATAGCATCATCAAACTAAAAGAAATCCATCTCACCGAGATGTTTGTACCCCTATTAAAGCCCGTAAACCAGCAGAGGCCATGAACTCTATGGAAGACACCGAAGACATCTGATGCTGAAAGAGAACAGATGCTGCACCACCACCAGCATTCCCGTTAACCGCTAAATTCCCACTAATAGCAATTGTATTGCTTTTGGATACCTGGGATTGAATTTCACTAGCCATAGCCATTCTGACAATCATATTAAAAAACAGAACGGGTAAGAAGAGAGATAGCAGAACCATAAGCTAATAGGACATGCACAAAGCAAATGATCATTCATCACAAACAACTAAAGACTTTATACAGTTAAATGCTTTTAGAATGACCTCACGAAATCCTAATACTTAAATGCAAAATTCCCGGCAGTGGACCTCAGCACATTTCTCAGTGTCAACTCGACCCACACAGCAAAGTAAATGATGAAAACGGACAAAAGCTGATATGTACCCTTTCATAATGCCATCACCCTCTAAAAACTGAGGCAATGACAAATTTGCTAGAATTGAACCAGAAGGTCGGACATGGACAGCAACCTTTTCTAGTTCCTTCTGGCGTCTTAGCCTCTCGAGCTCCTCCTTAATTTCTTCAGCTTTTTTCAGTTGCGGACCAAGTTCCAGACCAGAGCTCAGTCCTTCCATGCCATAAATGTCATATATCTGCCTCTTCGTTTCATCACACAAAATCTCATATGCTTGGCATATCCGTTGAAAATTCTCTGTCGCAATATCCTTCATCTGTAACACGAGTTAATCCATTTGCAAAGTTTGATTTTTACTATTCAGAAATTTTGATAATACCTTAAACAAGGAAATTAATGAATAAAGA
Source organism: Ipomoea trifida (assembly GCA_003576665.1). NCBI lineage: Eukaryota > Viridiplantae > Streptophyta > Magnoliopsida > Solanales > Convolvulaceae > Ipomoea > Ipomoea trifida. The sequence goes on from CP025651.1 coordinate 720,863, forward strand.
CAAGCTCTTTTTTCTTTCTTTCTACAAAAACTGAGGAAATACACTACATTACCCAGCAATATACAATACACATTGCAACATTCAGTTAGCTTTCAGCCTTTCACAGCAAAATAACTCAGATCAAATAGAAAAAAAAAAAAAAAAAAAAACTTTTTTTTAAATTCTACTTGTATACATAGGCAACAGGGGAACCTGAGGAGCTTGATATTTATCAGGATGATAGACTTGAGCCCATTGGCGATAAGCTTTACGGATTTCTTCAGTGGAGGCTTCAGGGGAAATGTTAAGCAGAGCGTAAAGCTCCCTGTTGGGCGGCGCATCCGCAGCAGACTCCTTCATTGCTGCCTGCAATCGAGATTCGATTTGCTGAATTTACAGTAAAAAAAAAAAAAGAAAATCTGAGATAGGGTTTAGGGTTTTTCCAATTGAGGAAGAAGACTGTAAGGCAGCTGGGACAGTTAGGTACGAGGATACTACGTTGATGTTTGCTTGACCAGACCGCCAAAGGCGCAACTGAAACAATTTACTAACATAATAATAATAATAAGGTAAATCAATTTAGATTATACTCCGTATATAATTGATTAGTTCTTTGTTTTTATTATTTTATTGATGGTATGCATAATAATTGATTCAGAAAAAAAAATTGAATTATATTAGAAAGAAAAGCTAGATTTGTGTCCCGTGGATGGATCGACTCTGTGACGAATTACCTGTTGATATATAACTTAAGTTTATATATATAAAAAAAACTTGAGTTAATATCAAATAAGTTCATACAATTCTATTATATTAGTTACATTCTCTGTTAAATTGATTGAAATTCATTTCTAATATTCATCAAAATTCATTGATCGAGTTCAATTTTGATTAGTGAATTTGCTAATTTTGACAAGTTTTACATCAGTCATTATTGCTAACATAAATTTGGACGTGTTAGAACAATAATTGAAAAATGAACATAAATTTTTGTTCGCCTAAGAGGTGTATGGAATTAGTAAGCGCTAAATTCATATTTTCCAATAATGGTACAATAAACAAGGAAAGACGATTTTGTCTAGACTTTTTTATTTATGAGAAAGCTCGTAGTCGTTACTTGAAGGTACGTTTTGGATGAAACTCGCATTGTTAAAAGATTATAATGAAGTAAAATAGTATAATAAGTTGCTCATAGCTTATAAGTTTATCCCCAATATGAGAAGTTGAAAATAAAAAATAAAAATGTTTGTAAGATGTTTAAATCTTAATTATGAAAAGTGCATGTTAAGTACGTTACACTACACAACACATAACTTTGAAGTATCAAAAACTCCAAATATAATTTAACTTATAAGAATACATAACACCATTATTAATTACATAAAAAGAAAAATTGCTTAAAATGCAAAGTAATCATACATCTAAATCATGCAATGCAATCATCTTTCATCTATATATGTATGTAGTTTCACTTCACTCTTTCCATTGCGTGAAGCCATTGATAACATACCCTTTTTATATGCATTTTAATTATTGTATTTATTTATTTCTTATCGATTCTTTTATTGAGAGAGGGGGATGAAATATCCAACTAAATAATTTATAAATAATTCATCTTTTTTACAAATTATTTAGTTAAGTATTTTATCCCGTCATTTCAAGGAAAGATTTTGTATTTGTTATGGATGAAATTAAGATTCTTGAGGTATAATTAATTAAGGAATTAGTCTCAAAATTAATGGCTAGCCAACAATAAACTGCAAATAAAATATGAAATGACACAATATTATTGCCATCAAGTCGATAGAAAAGAAATGTGATACACGGTATGAAGGTAAAAATCTTACTTATTGGTAACTGCGAACCTTATTTCAATTATGACAAACTTTTTAAAATCTACGGAGTAGATAATTGCATGTGGCATACCATATTAATCATGTAAATTCCTTATTGAGTCTCGTCCCTTTCTTCCTAGCCAATACATCTCTTCATAACCACTAGGCCTCTCGCGACCATTATTGAACCAAGTTTTATTTTGTGGACTAAGTCTTATGTTCCTCGAATCGCCACATAGCTTTCTCAACTCAGTACTTATGCCTTTGGCTGACCCAAATCTCGGGGTCATCGAGCAGAACCCATATCTCAACAATTATTGACATGTTTTGAGCAGTTTTATAATGTAAAGAGTGGTATGTACTCAATGAACATATATATGAGTAGAATTATAGGGTTTATAAGGAAGGTTTATTCAACTTTTATTTATATATTAAGCTGTTGATGAGTAAATCAAATCTTTATTATCAATGCAATCATACATTTGAAAACAGAAATGAGAAGAATATATTTATAGTAAAATAATATGTGGATCATCTTATCCAAAATTTTAAAAATAGAATAAAATCCTTTAAAGGATGGAGTTTCCAAATCTTTGTTCATGCCATGCATATATGGTGACATGTGAGTAGACATGAAGAAGTTTCAAGGAAATTTCCATTGGCCCCATAATTTGTCCTAAAATATGATGTGACTCATTTGTCAACACCATGCACCTCAAAGATGCCCAACAAAGCCAAGTGAGCAAAATTCTCAGCAAAACTAGTTCTAGCTATAATATTATTATAGATAGATTCTTTTTTTTTTTTTTTACAACAATGTTTAGCACTAGTATTAATCATATGGAATATCGAATATAATTGTGCATGTATGGTAATTATTCTATATAATAGACCACTATTCAAGTAAGTCCACCATTTTCCACGAATGATGTAGCGGAATCATGGCAATTAGGATCTCAAGACGCAGTAACACGACCAACACCTATGATGCAAGGAATAATAGACTTACATCACGATATCGTTTTCTTCCTCATTCTGATTTTGATTTTCGTATCATGGATCTTGGTTCGCGCGCCATGTAAACAGATATGAGTTATTACACTTCAGGGGGTTGCTTCCTACAAAGAACCGGGTTTGGCTCGTTGCCTTTGATTCTTTACCCATAGCATATAAAAACAAATGTGAGACAGTTTTATTTTAGATACGCTGTAGTTTCATTTATGGGATCCGTTAAAATGTTACCGCAGTCGTTTCTTTACTTAAAGATAGGACGCTATTTTTGGACAATGATCCACGGTATAACATTGATCATGAGTCCTATATATATGGATCGCTTTTGTTTTGTTTTGTTCTTTTTTAATCAAAAGTAAGGGCTAAAGGGGTCATTCAAGAATCAACTTTTTACAAATAGTTAACCGGTCGATAAAGCCTGAAAAAAGTGTTTTGTTGCCTTCCCTAACAACTTTAATTTACGGTGATTTATCTTTTCTACCCAGATTTTCCTGGTACAGTTGAGATTAGGTCAAATATTCTTTTCCTTTTTTGAGATTATTACATGCAACATTATTCAATAAATGTTTAATTTGTAATATTATATATAATATGATGAGTTGTTTCACTATTTGTGATCACCCTACCTACCCTAGCTAGCACTTAAATCTTCCATTGGAGTTTGCTAAAACCAACCAACTAAAACCTCACCTCCATTACACTTGTACTCTTCTGCAGCGGCGCCGGCGGGCTCTAATCCGGCCACCTTCAAAGCTGCCATTAATGGGGTTACATCTATTACTCATCGGAAAGCTTCATCTCTTCAAAGCTACCTCTCACTGTTTAAGTTCTGTGAGCTTTTTGTTATTGGGGCCGTTCGTTCTCAAACTGGTTTCGGGCTTAAAGCCCATTCGCCAGGTTTGCCATGAGATCGTCTACTCATTGCGCCTTTTTTTCTTCCAAATGGGGGAGATAACCTTCAATGCCGAGCCCGGCGCGGCGGCGCACGGCGGCGGAGCGCGGTGGCAGAGGGCTCTCCGGTTGGTCTGCGAGAGGCTGACACGTGCGAGGCATCCGCAGTTTCTTGAGACGGATGAGGAGAGTTTGCTTGATCTCTCCATGATTGCACTATGATTAAGGGCTTTGAATTATATTTGCTTAATTATAATTGCATGTATTATTTCTTCATCTTTTAGTTGTTTTTTCTTTTTGTATAATTTCTCCATAATTAACTTCTCCCCTCTTTATACTAAATCATGTTTAAATCAAGATTATTCTTTTCATATTTGCCTTTGGAATCAGATTCTAATCAAACTCTTTTCACTAAAATCAAGTACAATAGAACTCTTTTCAGTTAAACCATATTAATGTGAGGTATATTGATTAATTTTGGTATATAATCAAACTGTTTTTTCTTTCTTTCTTTTCTTTTTCTTTTCTTCTCCCGATGAAATCAAGATCAAGATATGTGAGTACACTAAACATTTTCCTTATAGACAAGATGAAACCAAGATCAAGATATGTGAGTACACTAAACATTTTCCTTATAGACAAAATATGTGAGTACGTACACATCAACAAAATTCTCGCTGAACAATGTGTTATACAACCATTAGTTAAGACTTAAACGTTTTTCTTTTTACATCAATCAAATCATGCCACATCAGCAAGCATGAATCACATTAATCAAGCCTTGGCACATTGACCAGCAAGAGTCTCATTGTGTGCTTAAGGGCATTATCCCCATTAGTGTTTTTGGATGTTGCAGGAGAAAAATTATGGGCTCCACCTAAAAACTTAATGAAGTTGTTTAGTGCGTGAGGCGCACCAGAAACGCCCAGCTGCGCGTGGAGCACATTAATCAAGCATTTTTTTTTCTTGAAAACTCTTTTTTTTTCTTCCCTCATCCTCTCCTACTTTCCTACTTGCCATCTAAAAATTTGTGCAAAAACTTATCTATTGAGGATGCTCTAAGGAGTGTTTTATGTGCCCAATAATACACCCAAATGGGCAGATACATCATACATTCATACATACAATCATTTCCAACTTTTGGCACTCATATCTGACGTGGATTGGTGCCACCAATCCTATCTTGCCACGTCAGGAATGATAGAATGAGTGTCAAAATGAGTACAAAACTAAGTGCATATATAATATAACTTCTTCCATACTTCAATAATTCTTGATATTTCATATATCATTCAACTATAGTTTCAGAAAATATTTCAGCCCTGCAACTGTAGTAGTGTTCTTCAAAGAAACTACTGTATAATAATTCACCAATTCTCACCAGTTTCAGAGGATTGAGGAGGAGGATGATAAAAACATAATAATGATATAAACCAATTCTTCAAAGAAATTGTATGATTCACCAATTCTTCAAGATTTAATTAAACCGCATTTGGAGCAAACCCAGTTTCTTGTGTATATCGCGCTATGGACTTTGAATCAAGGAAGACGGGCGCCACCAAACAGACAATATCTCTCACATAACACGGCAATTTTGCTGAGACTGGAGATTCTCCGGGGACCTGCAAGATAACGGGATGAATTGCTAAATTCCAAGTTGCATCACAAATGACAAGACAGGAGAAATTATAAGCATATGGTATATATATATATATATATATATATATATATATATATATATATATATGTACACGGAAGTTCAATTAAGTAGAAATACGTACAGCTGTGCAATACTCGACAAATCAAAATCTGGGGCGAGCTCGTGAACAATATCATTGGGAGGCTGGCCACACTCTTGCATTTTCTGCATTAGCTCAACAACCTTGGTGAAATTATCGGGCTCGGTGTCATAAACTCCAATTAGCTCTTTGATAAGTTCATACTGGTGCCTGTAACGATCATACTCTTCATTGCTTAATTTAGCTTTGTTTTCTTCTAACCATTTCGGATATCTTTCTTCAATTTCTTTCATAGGTTCGTGAAGAACTTCTTTAGATAAAAGCTGCTGCATCATCGTCTCCACAATAGATTCCATATCCTGGCAAATAAAATAGTTTTCAATTACAAGTATGTAAATGTTTTAAACAGAAGGACAGTGATCGAGAAGATGAGGTAGGACAGCAAAGCATAAAAATATGCAAAGAACTCTAAACGAGTTAGCCAAATCGTCAAATGCTAGTCTACGGCTTAAAGGCTTTCTTAAGAGGTCACACCCCATTTTTTGCTTGGCAATCTACGTTTTGTTTCGGGAATGCTTTCTACATTGATAGTATACACAAAGATTTGAGCTTAGATTTTAAGGTTTACTAGATCGTTAGTATACACAACCCCGAATAACAAATACCTTACACGACTCCAAAATGATCAGGTTAGTCATATTCTATTTTGTTAAACTCTATATAAAAGTCGAAAGCTAGGCCTCAAAGTTCACACACACGTATATATTTCTAGCTATGCATAACACAATGAAGCTTTGATAGTCTCTGCACGTGGCAGGACTCAATAAAACATTTTATTCTGTAGTTTACACACACACGGAAGTTCTAAATCATTAAGTTGTTAACTTAGCACAGATTAAAATCATATTCTATCAAATACAAGGAGAAACTCACATACTTCTATCTCAAAATATTGCTAGTTATTACAATTCAATTTGCTTCTTGTAGGTGGCAATTTTAGTTGATATTCACATAAGAATGCAGCACTTTGTAGCTAATAAAAAATAATTGCAAAAAAGCACTTATAATGTGTCATTTGAGGGTAGGCAAGACTATAGAGAAGGAGCTTTTGTGTCAGTTTTCCCGACAAGCATGAAGGAAAAAAAATCTATTCCATTCCACAGTACCGAAGAAAATATACTAATCAGTACCAAACTAAAGAATATGGAGCTAAAGAGCTAATTCTTATTCACATATTGTAATATTGTATATCCTAGAAATCTATAGATGCAAATGCAATGACAAGAAACAAAGGAAAATTCTTTCTCAAAGTACATCACTCAACATCAAAGCTACTCCTAGAATAAGAAACAGTCGAGACTCCTTCTACTTTCTAGAAAAGAGACATTGGTTCTCATAACAACACTATGAAACACTGTTAGTAGAGATCACAAGACTGTAAGAGAGTTCAAACATGTAAGGTTCAATGCCACTCTGGAGCTAAACCGAGAAATTTACCTGAGTCCCAGCAAGCTCCTCAAACTGCTTGACCCAATCCTCCACCATTGCATCAGTCCCAAAATTCTCACCACCGGCCTTCAACCCCGTGCTCGATTCTAACCCCTTTACAGCCTCCCTGGTCTGTTCTCTAAGCTTATCAAGAGCCTTGTTAACATGTGAATCCTTCAACTCCTTGGAATGCTTTTGCTTCCCCTTTTTCTTAGCTCTCAAATCTGGCAACCCCATCCCTAAACCTTGAACCTCCCCAGGCATACAAGTATCTTCTTTCTTCCCCTCTCCATCTTTACTTCTGCAACCCAAAATACAAACACTTCCACATTTTTATTCCATAACTTAAATATCAAACTTGCAAAATCCTATTAGTCCCAAAAGCATATATTGGAAACACACAAAACCAAAACAAAAATTCAGCAGAATCCTAACAGTTCCAAAACAATATACCCGTTGTTGTGCATATATATAAACATAAATGTGTTGTACAACTATCAGCTCAGGACAGAGCTCATCCTTCAATTTGGCATCGGGGCTATTGAGCATATAATATATAAATATAAATGTCCAATCCAACTATAGCATTTAGGGCTTAGGCTTTTAGCTGAGACAGAGCACACACTTCAATTCTGGCAACATAGAAAACCAAAACAAAAAAGTTCACACCTTTGAGCAGAAGAGGTGAGATTGAGGCTCTGAAAATCATCCAAAGCACCTGAAATCATACAATATGATGACTTAAATACTTCACCATAACTTCACAATGCATTCAAAATCATGTTTACACGCACACAAAGACGCTGAAGAATCACATAAAAGAAGAAAACTGAAAAGGGGTTGAGGGTTTTACTATCAAGGAGCTGGTCCAAATCATCGGATTGGTCGGCAGCCATGGATTTTTCCCAAATTTTCTCCTTCGTTCAGCAAAATTGATGAAAAAATCCAACCCTTTTGGTATCTGAATGCAATCAAAAGAGATTTACGGAGAGGTGTGAGCTGCGGTGTGCGTCATGAGTAGTGACGTCGTTTCTGGCGGAATAACCGATAACCACAACCGTCAATCCAAATTCTAAACAGAAAATTTTTGGAAAATATAAAGATAGAAATTAGGGAGTAAGAGCATCTTAATCCTTAATAATGAGGTCGTTTTTGTTTTTGAGAAATTTTTATGAGTTTGATTAGGAAAAGAGAAAATAGAAGAGAGGAAAAAAATAAAACAAATTTAATTTAAAAAAAAAAACAAAAAAAACAGATATACCTAAGGCTGAGTTCCGATTTGAAAAACCATTAATTAGAAGGAACTTAATTTTCTCTCATCAACATTTCTCCTCCATGTGGATATCTCCCCCTAAAAAATTGAACCGTGAAAAGAACACTGATGTGGATGCTCGAACAAATTTTTCCTTTTACATGTGATTTGGATGGAACCATTGAACTTCGTTCATGTGAACAACATTTCTTTATTAAATTAAGGAAAAATGATCACTTTTTGAATAACGAGATAAACACCTTATCTAATTATCCCGTGCCACAGACTAAATTGAAAAAGTGTTATGCTTTACTTACTCGACTACTCTGTTCAAGGCAACAAAAATTTAATATATTGGTCCATGAGTTATAAAGATTCAACAACATTCGAATAAGGAAAGTTGTGCCTACTCCTAGACATCATATTCTAGACATATTTTTAGGATGTAATCTAACGTTATCACCGTCAAACATAGTAATTAATCCCTCACTGAATTGTAAGCACCATCTGGTCGGATATAGTAATTAATCCCTCACTGAATTATAAGCACCAATTAGCCTGAGACCAACTAAAGATCAAGTTCTTGACAGATTATTCCAACCCCTCGCATGCATCTTGAGCCAGTCCACACTTCGTCCCTAGCCCGAATTCCTTATCCCGGCTATGCTGTTCCAACCTTATAGCACTCGCTCAAGTCCAACATTCCCATAATGATATCTGTTCATCTCAGAGAATCCAATACTAGGCAATTTTATTGGTAATATCTTCCAACAATAGTTTAAGGTTCTACAAGTATATAGGATGTTCTCTTCCTCAATAAATGAACAAATGAAATGTACATTTGTAACTGTTGACCATATTCCTTCATAAATTATGACATTACTCTTCAAATATCTATCACTAGAAGTAAACAATGGCAGTCAACACAACATAGGTAATGCAGAAACATGGGATTGATTGAGGATTGGTCGTGGGGGAATGAGATGTGAGCTTCTTTTTGGGCAACAGTGTTTGAGGTTTCTTTCAGAAACACCTCTCACTGTCTAAGAACTCAGTGCAGAGCTCATGCCCACATTGAACAAGAAGCAAAACTTAATATATATACATTCTTTCACTATCAGAGTTCGACTTCATGAAGATCCTCGCCAAAACTGCCACTTCTTGAGGAGTGCATTAAAGAGGTGTCGGGGGGCATGAATGGTGACGGAGGCATGCCCGGGACCTCACCGAGTAGTTTGGCGTTGGATTTATGTTCAGGAGATGTAGACTCGCTGAGAGCTCCACTCCAGGATGCTGTTCGCCGTGAGAGAACTTGAAAGGAACCGGGGACTGCTGGTGCCAACTTATTCGAGAGGTTTCCTGTGCTCCCAAATCTTTGAATAGTCATGTCTGATAGTGGGGGAGGAGACTGGAATGCATCATTGACATGGGGGAGAGGAGGGTGTTCGTTATTAGTGGTGATATCCTGTGTGCTGTCGATAGTACTATCAACTGGCTGTTCAGAAGAGGCGACTGGTGCAGGAACAAAAAACTTTTGGGTGGCGGGGTTTGCAGGTTTGGTTGAGGGAACGGAAGGGGAGTGGAACAAATTTGTCGCGTTACCACCACCTTTGTTGAAGGTATCCACGTACCTGAAAATGGTGAGGGTATCGTCAATTTCACTACTTCATTTGAGTTTCAATAACCCGATAACATTAACATTATACACTATTAGCTCCTTAGTTGTATGAAAATTAACGACCAAGAAAAAGAAAATCATAAATAGCAAATCCATAATCTGATTTTACCTTGACCGTACACTCGTTCTGCTACGTGCTGAAAACTGATTAGAAGTAGGTGGAAGTGGTGGCATTCCTGAACCACTGTCCCCCGGGGCTGGACTCTTCAATTCTGGAGTTCCATTGCTAGAACCTTCATTCTTTAGTGCACTCCGCAAGTTATACTCTGACGGTGCATTCCGCAAGTTATAATCTGATGCTCCATTCTGGAAAGAGGCAGCTGTTGGTGGGGGTGCAATTGTTGGTTCCTCGGCTGGTGGTTCAGCACCCTCCTCGACCCATCTTTTGAGTTTTTCGTCGTAATAGAATTTATTTTGGTCACCCAATTTTGCCTACAAAAGCAATGCAAAAGAAAGCGGAGAATAAAGTTTGTGAATTGTGATCACAATATATAGAAGATGCAAAGAAGAATGTTGCAGCAATAAATATCTTGCAGAATCACCTGGCGGCCTTGGCGAGATTTAAGGACTAATCCCACTGTTTTCTGAATAATCTGGGATCCAAAACTGAAGCGACTAAATCGTGACGTACCTCCTCCTGATGCATTTTCTTGCGTTGTTGTACTTGGGCTTGCATCTTTCGGAGGAGACTCAACCTTGCCCTATAAAGATTTACAAATCCATAATCTCTCTACCCAGGCACAGTTATAATTGACCAAAATCAACCATACAGTAGTCAGAAAGCACACCTGTAGGGAACTTCTTCCAAAGTCAGGTTCTGAGGCGCTTCTATTGTGAAATGTCTTTTTACTGCCATTAGCGTAATCACTTATTGGCTCCATAGATGTAGAAGGTACTAATGATGACATTGCCATAGTTGATTGGCTGTTTGAGACTCTAGGTCCCACAGACTGATGAATTTGTTCATTCGCTTGTGTATTGATACTTGAAGGTGCAGGTGGTGGTAGACCGCCAACAACACGGTGAGCAGTACTATCAAAAAGGTTAAGTAATTTACCCACAAATTTTGATGGGGCTAAATTTGCAGAGAATCCACCCTGTAAAACAAAAAGCTCCACCAGAGTTAACTCCACAGAGTTGATAAAGGACATTCCAATTAAGCAATGGAAATAACAAGGTACCTGCTGGTAAGTTTTTATCCTTTCTTCCAGTGAGGACGATAGTTGTCTCAACGTTTCAACTTCAGGAGCTCGACCAGTTTTGAGTGATTTCTGCAATGCTTGACTGTACCTGAATCAAATTAAATAACAGCAAGCAACCAGAAGTAATAAATTTTAATACTCTGTTCTCTGTACAAAACTGAGAAATAATAAAAGGTTTGCATAATATTGAAACACTTAAGGCTTGCTCACATACTTTAGTGCATCCGATATCTTCCCAACCTCGGCCAACATGTGAGCGTATACAAGCTTGTATGGTTGGAAGGGAAGAAGAACAAACTGAGAGTTCCCAAGAAGCTTTGAATATTCAAATAATTCGGTCCTCTATCCAAATATGCAATCAAATCGGTATATAGTTATTGAGTTATGCAATACCAACAAAATAAAAACCTTACAATTTCTTACTTGTAAAGTAAGCACAAAGCTTTTTTTTTTTTAAATGTCAAGTCAGTAGCACCTGAATGGCTTCTGGACTAGCATAAGTTCGGGGGAATTTCCAGTGATCTGCACCAACAAGACACAACCTAGCAGTGTCCGAATATGGTTCAAAATTTGCCTCTGCCACCAGATAGCAAATGTGTGCAGCAACAATCTGAATTGCATTTTATAAAGAGTAAAGAACCGAGTTAGGTTGGAAATAATCATCAAGAACAAGCAGACAATTTAGAGAGGTCCAAGGGTGAAGCATACATCATTTCTCTCTTTCCACAAACAATCTCCAAGGTGAATTAGCACCAGTTCATCATCCTTGGTTCTATTAGCAGTTATCACAGCCAAATTCTCTTCCCAATCATCTAACATGCCATTTGCACCAAACTAGAAGACAAGTGAAAAGAGAAGGAACAAATCCAATCATTCCAACCAAAGGTCAAGTGTCTATAACAAAGTCCCACAGGAACATCAGCTCATAAAAAATAATAACAATAATACCTGTGCAGGTTGCTGAGGGATATTTAGAGCACCAGGCATGACACCATCAGCCATAGTATCCGCAGAAAAGACAGCAGCTGGTTGACCAGCAATTAGTAGGCACAATGTCCTCAAAGGTGTCCCGGGGACTAGTTGTCGTAGTGCCAGTTGTTTCACAGTTTCACCATAGAACTACAATGAAAAGGAACAAAAGTCAGGAGAAAGAGAGGAAGATAGAGATAGAAGAATATACCTGAAAGAGAGCTTTTGTTATTCCCATTCCCTTTTTTGCTTTTAAGTTTATACTGTATTTTTCTGGGTCGGTGGGGTGGGTCATGAGTGTGTCCATAACTTACCTGCTCACCAAGTTGTGCCGCAAGAACAAGAGCAGGTCCCCATAACTGACCCTCTTGTGCACATTGTAATGCTTCTTTCTTTCTACCAGAAACCAGAAGACTTTGAACCTCTGTAGCAGTAGCCTAAAGCATATATTGGAAGAGAGAGTTGATGGGGAAGGTGCTAATTAAGACAATAATATATAAAAACAACAGCAAACTATTAAATAAGTTATATAAAGGACAAACCTGCATCTGTCCTTCAGACGGCAATTGTTGCACACAACGAATAGCGGCACCATATTGATTGAGTAGCACACTGCTTTTGGCAGATGCAAAAAGTTTCGCTACAGCGGTTTCCGGAGAATCACTTTCCTGTTAAATGAAAAACTCACCTTAACCCCAAATGGCTAAAATAGACTACATTAATCCAATTAAAACGGTTTCAATTAGAGTAACCAGAGATTCAATCAGCAGAAAGAATTCTGTAAACAAGTACTTAGACACAACTCACACAAGCTATCAGAAGCAAGTGACATCAGAAATTTGCATCAGAACCTAAGTGGTGCAAACCTTGTTACTATATGATTCACTTACTCTAGTGACAAAGTTGCAAGTATGAAAAGGTAAAAAACAAACAGACATATAACTAACCAAAAACAATTTGAAATATATATATATATATATATATATATATATATATATATATATATATATATATATATATATTAAAATTCCTTTGAATGCATATTTATGTCTATGATGTTAAATACTTCCAAATGAATGGAAAATGGTAAGCGTACTCTAAGGGAGTTTTCCACAAATCTGGATTCTATAGGAAGAAGAACAGATAAAGTAAAAAATCTTGCCCTTCTTATGGATCAATCAAAGCATGCCATGCCAGCAAGGAGTAAATAAGAAATAAAAAGTGGGAGTACATGAAGTATTAATCCAAATGAATCAAGTGCACTATGAATGGAGAATTATGGGGTGTTACCTTAATTGCAGCATCAGTACCAAATGGGGAACGGAGTTTTCCGTAATACTGACAACCTATTTTTAACAGAGATAGTAGCAACCTCAAAACTTCAACTTTCCTGTAATCCAAATCGGGAGATCCTGAATGCGCAATCCTGTCATCAATCCATTTGTTCAATTCCTTACTACCAACGCTTCCACCTACTAGTGGGCCAGGGAAGGATTGTCTGAACAGAGTTCGCAAATAACTGCATGTGCCAGTCCCAACACTTGAATCCACTCTCTCAGTCACAATGTCAATCAAGTCAAGCACAGATATAGAACCTCCTACAGGATTCTTCACATAATATACACAAATTCTTTCAGCATTCAGCTTTCAAGAAAATTAAAATGGAAACAAAAGCACACCAATGAAAATTAAAAATAAAAACAATTAGAGGACTAACCTCGTTCCCAAAAGAGGAGTTTCCTAAAGAACTATTATGTTTCATCAAAATAAGCTTTCCACCAAAACCAAAAGTAACCAAGGCGTGTGGGGGGCGCCCAGCAGATGACCTCTCCGCACCGGGAGCATAAGTGAACTGCTGAGTGCTTTGAAATGGTTGTGAGAAATTAAATGAATTGTGATTCCCAAAATATTCACTTGAGGAATGCTTGAGATCATTTTGCTCAATACTTGGTTGATGGAATTGTTGACTGAAGCTTCCCGGAGAAGCAAGGCCTTGTGACCTCGCTAATAATGGAAACTCACTTTGATTTTGATTTGCGTTCCCATGATATATACTTGTTTCCTCATAATTGTTTGTCATCGGCTGAGAAAACTGGTTGGTAGCAGAATAATTGTGCCCATAGTTGTTCTCCACTTGTTGGTTTCCCTTGTATTCTTGCATAGGCTCGCTATTAGCAACGCACTGAGTTTGCCATGTACTAGGTGTCTGTTGATTATAATGACCAAAAGATCCAGACCAGTTGTTGCCTAGAGCTTTACTACTAAACTGTTGACCGCTACTGGAATCAGCTTGTCCAAATGCACCATGAATCATTTGTTCATCATTTTGTGAAAAAGTCATGGATGAAGCAAAACCATTCTGATTTAGCTGATTCTCAGCTTCAATGGTTGATTGAGAAGACCTAGCATACGTATCAAGAGAACGCCATTCTTGAGCAATTGTATCATAATACCAGCCAGGGTAGTTAGGATCAAATATCATATGTGATGGGTAACCATTGTTTACTAATGAAGTCTGATTCCAATCAGTCACCATTTCATTGGCCTGTGAAACCTGATTCCAATTAGTGACATTTTCGGTTGTCCCACTCTCAGTTTGAGTCCCTGCAGCAGACTGAGCAGTTTGCTGCAGATATGAAATCTCCGTCTTCCCATTCTCCCAATTAGCAGGTAAACTAGGGTCATAGCTCCCCTGTACATTAGCTCCTGCCTCATAGTTATCCACTTGATACCACTGCCCAGTATTTGGATCATACTTCCATCCCGGATAAAGACTTTCCCAATACTGACTGCTATTCAGATTCTGGCCATCCACAGCTGGATCGGTAGCTGCACCATAGTCATAGTCTTGTTGATGATGTGCATAAGAATTAGAAGTATTTAAATATGCAGAATCATGCACTTGGTCAGCTGAAACAATCTTAGACTCTATATTCGTATTTATCTCAGCACCACCACCAACTTCATTAAAGAAGTCTGAGTAAGATCCAAAACCACCAGAATCACCATTAGAACCAGAACCAGCATTAAAAGCACTCCATCCCACCTCCTTCACACCTGAATGCCCAGATCCACTGCTATTATCAACTGCTGCATCAGAAGCAACTTCATTTGCTAAATTTCCATTACTACACTCACCCAAACTATTAAGACCAGCCGGATTCAGTGGGTCTAAGTCTAAGGAATCACTTGTCTTAACTACATTTTCCTCCACCAATGTCCCCGGTTTAACATCATCAGGAATAACTGCCCCTTCATCCCCACCATCTCCAATCCCAGTTTCCCAACCATCTGTTTCATTATTCCCATTAATATTATCATTGCTATCACTTAAACTCAGACTGGCAAAAGCCTTGACCTCATCAGATTCATCCCCATCAAGACTGGCCTGAACCGTCCCCGGCGCCACAGCCTTGAAATCACCATCATCCTCGTCATCCACCAGCTTGTCAAAGAAATCCTCATCCGTCTGATCCTCCACCTGAAATGGAGGATTCGAAGCCATCTGTTCAATTCACTCAAGCTCCAATCTTAACAAATCGCTACAGATTCCACAACACACTCAATTTCGAGCTTTCCCCAATCAGATCCGAGCTCAAAATCCAACGCCGCAAACCGACATCTAGGGTTCTTCAACTTCGAACAAGCCAAACCAAACCAAATCAAAACGAAAATTTTCAGAACAAAAACGCTTGCTCATATCAAAGCACCATAGAAAACGAAGAATCTAGAATTCAAACGCAGCACGTGAACTGATTAACTTACAGATCGAGATGCATGTTACCTCTGCAAATCCGGCGGCATGTACAAAACTTGTTCGTCTATGTCTCTATATACAAATTAACACACATATATATGTATATGTCGCATCTACAGACACAGGCGAAGTAAGACGAAAGACAACTCTATTTCACACAAGGATCTCAATTCTCAGAACACACGACCTCAACAACCCAGAAACACCATTTTTTTTTATCAGTATTACAGTAATTCTGTATTATTAATTACACCGCATTAAAGTATTTAACAACATTTTTATGTTTTTTATTTTTTGGAAGGAACTTTGACTTCCTGTCAAATTTTGCACGAAATCTAATTATATCATAGGATTTACAAGTTCGATTCTTGCTAATTCTAAACACTTTTTGAGCTGAGCATTTTTCTAACACAATACATATTATCGGAGGTTACATAAGATTTTCTCGTCACCAAAAAATAAAAGTTACTAAAATAAAGTTAAATTTAATTGTATGTTCTTTTTTTAAATGGTCAAATAAGTTATTATAATTTAAACAAAATGCAATAGATCATCTAACTTTAAAAATTAAAAAAAAAAAAGTGTAAATGATCCCCCAAAGCCAAACTCAATATTCAATTGCTCCCAATAAAAATGCTACATTCGAAATTTTAAAAAATAAATTTTTTTCTTTTTTATTTGGGATGACATAGATGAGTTCTAAATCTAAAAAATTAAATAATAAATAAATACTACATCGAAGACAACCGCATCAACTACCTTCATCTAGCCTTCTCCTTTGTTGTCTCCAACTACTAGAGACGAAAGTCTATTCACCTCATTCGTTTCCTACCTTAGACAAGCAGAAGTCGAAGACAAACAAATATCTCTATTTGATTGTCTTCAACAAAGACAATGATAAGGAATAACTAAATGGAGGCAATCCGATATAAGATATTTGGTTTGATTACACAAAATTAACTTGTTTAGGAGTCATTGTAATTTTGTTAAGTGATCAAATTGCAGTTTTGTGTATAGTTCAATAATACCTTTAAACCAGACAAAATTAAAATATAAGTCACAATACCTTACTTTTAGTCACTTGTAAAATGTAACACACCTAAAATGCAACACATATGAAGTTGTTCAACAAGTATACAATGACCAATGCAAGAACCATGTTGGATCTGAAAGATTATTTGCTATTTTATTGAAAATTTGACCTTTCCAAGGATTGTTCAAACTTCTATGAGTATATAGGATGTCGTTATCCTCAATAAATGAAAAAATGAAATGTACATTTGCATCTGCCTCGACCATATTCCTTCATAAATTATGGCAATACTCTGAAATAACAGGAGCTATGCTTTTCAAGGGACGAACAAAAACCCTATCACTAGAAGTGAACAATGGCTTTCAACAGAACATAGGTAATGAAAGAAGCCGTGTGGGGATTGGGCAACAGTGTTGTGGTTTCTTTCAGAAACACCACACCTCTCACTGTGTAAGAACTCGATGCAGAGCTCATGCCGATATTGAACTGTGACAAGAAGCAAAACTTAGTATATACATTCTTTCAGTATCAGAGTGCAACTTGATGGAGACCGTCGCCAAAACTGCCACTTCTTCTTGCGAAAGAAGTGTCGGTGGGCATGAATGATGATGGAGGCATGCCCAGTACCTCGCCGAGTGGTTTAATGTCGGATTTATATTCAGGAGATGAATCCTCGCTGAAACTTCCACTCCATGACGCTGTTCGCCGAGCATGAACTGGAAAGGAGACGGGGGCTGCGGCTGCTGCTGCTGCCACAGCATTATTTGAGAGGTTTCCTGTGCTACCAAATCTTTGTTTAGTCATGTCTGATGGTTGGAGAGGAGGCGGGAATGAATCATTGACGAGGGAGGGAGAAGGATTTTCATTATTAGGTGAAGTATCATGTATGCTGTCGGGGGAACTATCAACTGGCTGTTCAGAAGGGACAACTGGTGCAGGAACAAAAAACTTTTGGGTGGCGGGTTTGATTGAGGGGACAGCCGGCGAGTGGAACAAATTTGTTGTGTTACCACCACCCTTGTTGAAGGTATCCACATACCTGAAAAAGGTGAGAGTGTTGTCATTTCACTACTTTGTTTGAGTTTCAATAAGCCAATAGCAATAACATTACACATTTTAGCAGCTTAATGTCTTCTTTTTTTTTTAGGAGAAAAAGAATGTTGTGTGAGAAATAACCCCCAAGAAAAAAAAAATCACCAAATGCAACTCTATAATCTGAGCTTTACCTTGACCGTACACCCGTTCTGCTACGTGCTGAAAACTGATTAGAAGAAGTAGGTGGAAGTGGTGGCATTCCTGAACTGTCTACCGAAGCTGGACTCTTCAAGTCCGGAGTTCCATTACTAGAAGAACCTTCATTCTTCAGTGCATTCCGCAAATTATAATCTGAAGCTCCATTTTGGAAAGAGGCAGTTGTTGGAGGGGGTGCAACTGCTGCTTCCTCAGCTGGTGGTTCAGCACCTTCCTCAACCCATCTTTTGAGTTTTTCGTCATAATAGAATTTATTTTGTTCACCCAATTTTGCCTACAAGAGCAATGCAAACGGAAAGAGAAAATTAATACAGAAGATTAAGGTTTGTGAATTGTGATCGCATAATATAGAAGATGCAAAGGAGAATGTTGCAGCAATAAATATCTTGCAGAATCACCTGGCGACCTTGGCGAGATTTAAGGACTAATCCCATTGTTTTCTGAATGAACTGGGATCCAAAACTGAAGCGACTAAATCGAGACGTTCCTCCTCCTGATCCTGATGCATTTTCTTGCGTTGTACTTGGGCTTGGGCTTGGGTTTGCATCTTTCGGAGGAGACTCAACCTTGCCCTATAAAGATTTACAAATCCATAATCTCTCTACCCAGGCACAGTTATAATTGACCAAAATCAACCATACAGTAGTCAGAAAGCACACCTGTAGGGAACTTCTTCCAAAGTCAGGTTCTGAGGCGCTTCTATTGTGAAATGTCTTTTTACTGCCATTAGCGAAATCACTTATTGGTTCCATAGATGTTGAAGGTACTAATGATGACATTGCCATTGTTGATTGGCTGTTTGAGACTCTAGGTCCCGCAGACTGATGACTTTGTTCATTCGCTTGTGTATTCATACTTGAAGGTGCAGGTGGTGGTAGACCCCCAACAACACGGTGGGCAGTACTATCAAAAAGGTTAAGTAATTTACCCATAAATTTTGCTGGGGCTAAATTTGCAGAGAATCCACCCTGTAAAACAAAAGGCTCCACAAGAGTTACCTCCACAGAGTTGATAAAGGATGTTCCAATTAAGCAATGGAAATAACAAGGTACCTGCTGGTGAGTTCTTATCCTTTCTTCCAGTGAGGACGATAGTTGTCTCAATGTTTCAACTTCAGGAGCTCGACCAGTTTTGAGTGATTTCAGTAATGCTTGACTGTACCTGAATCAGATTAAATAACAGTAAGCAACCAGAAGTAATAAATTTTAACACTCTGTACAAAACTGAGAAATAATAAAAGGTTTGCATAATATTGAAACACTTAAGGCTTGCTCACATACTTTAGTGCATCCGCTATCTTCCCAACCTCAGCCAACATGTGAGCATATACAAGCTTGTACGGTTGGAAGGGAAGAAGAATAAACTGAGAGTTCCCAAGAAGCTTTGAATACTCAAATAATTCGGTCCTCTATCCGAATATGCAATCGAATCAGTATATAGTTATTGAGTTATGCAATACCACAGCAACAACAAAATGAAAACCTTACAATTTCTTATTTGTAAAGTAAGCACAATTTTTTTAAAAAAATGTCAAGTCAGTAGCACCTGAATGGCTTCTGGACTAGCATAAGTTCGGGGGAATTTCCAGTGATCTGCACCAACAAGACACAACCTAGCAGTGTCCGAATATGGTTCAAAATTTGCCTCTGCCACCAGATAGCAAATATGTGCAGCAACAATCTGCATTTCATTTTTAAAGAGTAAATAACCAAGTTAGGTTTGAAATAATCATCAAGAGCAAGCGGAAAGCAAAGAGAAGTCCAAGGGTGAAGCATACATCATTTCTCTCTTTCCATAAACAATCTCCAAGATGAATAAGCACCAGTTCATCATCCTTGGTTCTATTAGCAGTTATCATAGCCAAATTCTCTTCCCAATCATCTAGCATGCCATTTGCACCAAACTAGAAGAAAAGTAAAAAGAGAAGGAACAAATCCAATCATTTCAACCAAAGATATCCACACAAGTCTCTATAACAAAGTCCCCATAGGAACATCAGCTCATAAAAAATAATAACAACAATACCTGTGAAGGTTGCTGAGGGATATTTAGAGCACCAGGCATGGAAACATCAGCCAAAGTACCCGCAGAAAAGACAGCAGCTGGTTGACCAGCAATTAGTAGGCACAATGTCCTCAAAGGTGACCCTGGTACAAGTTGTCGAAGTGCCATTTGCTTCACAGTTTCAACATAGAACTACAATGATGAATAACCAAAAGTCAAGGGAGAGAGGAAGAGAGAGATAAAAGACTACACCTGAAAGAGAATTTTTACTCTTCTCATTCCCTTTTTTGCGTTTAGGTTTCTCTTAATTCAAGTGGGTGGGGTGGGTGTCGTGATAACTTACCTGCTCACCAAGTTGTGCAGCAAGAACAAGAGCAGGTCCCCACAACTGACCATCTTGTGCACATTGTAATGCTTCATTCTTTCTACCAGAAACCAAAAGACTTTGAACCTCTGCAGCAGTGGCCTAATGCAGATATTGGGAAAAAGAATTGATGAGAAAAGTGCTAATTGAGAGAATAATATATAAAAATAATGGAAATCTGTTAAATAATTTATATAAAAGACAAACCTGCATCTGCCCTTCAGAAGGCAATTGTTGCACACATTGAGTAGCGGCACCATATTGATTGAGTAGCACATTGCTTTTGGTAGATGCAAACAGTTTAGCAACTGCAGTTTCTGGAGCATCACTTTCCTGTTAAATGAAAAACTCACCTTAACCTCAAATGGCTTAAATAGACTACATTAATCCTATTACAAAAATTTCAATTAAAGTAACCAGAGACTCAATCAGCAGAAAGAATCCTGTAAATAAGTACTTAGATACAAGCTATCTGAAGCAAATGGCATTGGAAATTATTTATAAATACCAGAATCTTAGTGATGCACAAACCTTGTTACTTTAACCAACCAAAAATACTGAAAAAAGGAATATATTAAAAAATCCCCAGCTAGTTGTCTTTAGAGTTCAGATGTAATGCTATTTCTTTTTCATGTGTCAGACACAGTGTGTGACAGTTTCTGAATACATATTTATGACTATGATTTTAAATACTTCAAAATGAATCACGTGCACTATAAATGGACAATTATGCAGTGTTACCTTAATTGCAGTATCAGTACCAAACGGGGAACGGAGTTTTCCATAATACTGACAACCTATTTTTAACAAAGATAGTAGCAACCTCAAAACTTCAGCTTTCCTGTAA
This sequence comes from Ipomoea trifida, assembly GCA_003576665.1. NCBI lineage: Eukaryota > Viridiplantae > Streptophyta > Magnoliopsida > Solanales > Convolvulaceae > Ipomoea > Ipomoea trifida. Next base: position 742,163 of record CP025651.1, read on the forward strand.
TCCAAAACAGGAGATCCTGAATGTGAAACCCTGTCATCAATCCATTTGTTCAATTCCTTACTACCAACACTTCCACCTACTAGTGGGCCAGGGAAGGATTGTCGGCACAATGTTCTCAAATAACTGCTTGTGCCAGTCCCAACACTCGAATCCACTTTCTCAGTCACAATGTCCACCAAGTCCAGCACAGATATAGAACCTCCTCCAGAATTCTTCACATAATATACACAAATGCTTTCAGCATTCAATGTGATTCATTCAAGAAAATTAAAATGAAAAAAAAAAAAAAAAAACAAAAACAAAAACACACACACACACACACAAATAAAAATAATTAAATAGAAAAAATAAAAACAATTAGAGGACTAACCTCATTTCCAAAAGAGGAGTTTCCTAAAGAACTATTATGTTTCATCAAAATAAGCTTTCCACCAAAACCAAAAGTAACCAAGGTGTGTGGGGGACGCCCCGCAGATGACCTCTCTGCACTGGGAGCATAAGTGAACTGCTGAGAGCTTTGGAATGATGGTTGTGAGAAATTAAATGAATTTTGATTCCTAAAATATTCACTTGAGGAATGCTTGAGTTCATTTTGCTCAATGTTTGGTTGAAGGAATTGTTGACTGAAGCTTCCAGTAGAAGCAAGGCCTTGTGACCTTGCTAATAATGAAAACTCACTTTGACTTTGATTTGTGCTCCCATGATATATACTTGTTTCCCCATAATTATTTGTCATCGGCTGAGAAAACTGGTTGGTAGCAGAATAATCGTGCCCATAGTTGTTCTCCACTTGTTGGTTTCCCTTGTATTCTTGCATAGGCTCGCTATTAGCAACGCACTGAGTTTGCCATGTACTAGGTGTCTGTTGATTATAATGACCAAAAGATCCAGACCAATTGTTGCTGCCTAGAGCTTTACTACTAAACTGTTGACCGCTACTGGAATCAGCTTGTCCAAATGCACCATGAATCATTTGTTCATTATTTTGTGAAAAAGTCATGGATGAAGCAAAACCATTCTGATTTAGCTGATTCTCAGCTTCAATGGTTGATTGAGAAGACCTAGCATACGTGTCGAGAGAACGCCATTCTTGAGCAATTGTATCATAATACCAGCCAGGGTAGTTAGGATCAAATATCATATGTGATGGGTAGCCATTGTTTACTTGTGAAGCCTGATTCCAATCAGTCACCATGTTGTTGGCCTGTGAAACCTGATTCCAATTAATGACATTCTCAGTTGTCCCACTCTCAGCTTCAGTCCCTGCAACAGACTGAGCAGCAGTTTGCTGCAGATATGAAACCTGTGTCTTCCCATTCTCCCAATTAGCAGATAAATTAGCGCCATAGCTCCCTTGTACATTAGCTCCTGCAGCATAGCTATCCACTTGATACCACTGCCCAGTAATTGGATCGTACTTCCATCCCGGATAAAGATTTTCCCAATACTGACTGCTATTCAGATTCTGGCCATCCACAGCTGAATCGGCACCTGCACCATAGCTGTAGTTCTGTTGATATTGTGCATAAGAATTTGAAGTATCGTTTTGGGTCGAGGGGAGGGGGGCAACCCCAAAAGAAACCATTCCAGAATTTGAAGTATTTAAATATGCAGAATCAGGCACTTGGTCAGCTGAAACAATCTTAGGCTCAATATTCACATTTTCCTCAGCATCACCAGAACCCTCCCCCAATACAGTAAAAAAGTCTGAATAAGATCCAAAACCAGAATCGCCATTAGAACCAGGAACAGCATTAAAAGCACTCCACCCCACCTCCTTCACACCTGAATGCCCAGAACCACTGCTCTTATCAACTGCTACATCTGAGGTAATGTCATCCGCTAAATTTCCATTACTACACTCACCCGAACTATTAAGACCGGCAGAATTCAGTGGGTCTAAGGAAGCACTTCTATTAACTACATTTTCCTCAACCGATGATCCCGGTTTAACATCATCAGGAATAAGCATCCCTTCATCCCCACCATCTCCAATCCCAGTTTCCCAACCATCTGTTTCATTATTCCCATTAATATTATCATTGCTATCACTTAAACTCAGATTGGCAAAAGCCTTGACCTCATCGGATTCATCCCCATCCACACTCGCCAGCCCCGACGTCGGTGCCACAACCTTCAATTCCCCATTGTCGTCGTCATTCACCAGCTTGTCGAAGAAATCCTCGTCCGTCTGATCCTCCACATGAAATGGAGGATTCGAAGCCATCTGTTCAATTCACTAAATCTCTAACCTTACCAAATCGCTGCGGATTCCAAAACACACTCAAAATTCGAGCTAGCCCCGATCAGATCCGAGCTCAAAATCCAACGACACATGCAAACAAAATCCTCGCAATCCGACATCTAGGGTTCTTCAACTTCGAACAAACCAAAACAAAACGAAAATTCTCAGATAACAAAAACAAAAACGCTTGCTCAAATCAAAGTGCCATAGAAAACGAAGAATCAAAAATTCATACGCAGCACATGGACTAATTAACTTACAGATCGAGATGCATGTTATCTCTGCAAATCCGGCGCCATGATCACACGTATACACATTGGTTCGCCGTTCTATGCAACGTATCATAGTAAGACGAAAGACAACTCTATTTCCCACAATGATCTCAATTCTCTACTCATGCGATTATTCTTTTTCTTTTTTCTTTTTTCTTTATTACCGAGTGCTATTTCCTGTATTATTAATTATTTAAGTAACTTTCAAAAAAAAAATTATTTAAGTAATTTATTTTTGTGAAATAAATTAATTTCCATTTTTAATTTGTCAAATTTTTGTGCAAAAATGTATATAATATGATTGGTGCTATTATATAATTAAACTAATAAACCAGTTTGGTTGGAGTGAGTGACAATGCATTTTCATCCTTTAATAGATGTCGGGAGTTTGAACCTCGGTATGAAAAATTCAATTTAGCCAGCACTTTGTCCCTTAATTGGGTCGGCTCAGTGTGAGGCCAATACGACAATCGGTATCGGACCCTTGGTACGCGTTATGAGCGATTCGACCTTTTTGGATATCTTTCCTGACCATATCTATTACGAGCGAATCTTTTTGGATATCTTTCCTGACCATATCCGTTACCAGGCTTCCTGCCTTGTTTACTATGAGGTCACCGTCATCTCTCTGACTGACTCGAACTATTCTGATCAGGACCGACCTACCGACCTCTCCCATAGCGACTAGATTTCGTACTTTTAGGAGCATTTGGAGCACATGTATGGCCCCGCTTCCACCCCGTTGCACACTTATACATGGGTTCCACGTGCCCATCATACATGAATGCTGGAATTTGTCTCCTAGTCCCAACTATAAATACCCCATTACTTGCGGAGAGAGAGACTTTTGGTTGTTTCCGCACTATAGATATTAGCTCGGAGACCACTGACTCACTGTCACGTCGACCCGGCTACAAACCATAGCCTCAATAGAGTTTCCCGGCCCAGAGCCTAACCGAAAACGATCGGTATCGTAGACTGTAAGCCATACGCTCTGTATTTAACACATAAGTATAATCTTTGGGACACTCAAAGGTCTTGACCTCAACCCCAACAATGTTAAACTTAACAATCGGTAAACAAAGCCAAAGACCTTGTGGTCTAGTGACACCCGGTTGCACCCCCAATGGAAGGGGGTAAGTTCGAACTTCAGTGGATGCGATATTGGATCTTTGTACTTCATTTGGTTGGGAAAGTAACTATGAACAGATACTACATAAGTTTTTCTTAGACAAAAATTCAAATTAGTTATACCGTAGTAAGCAAAATAGCAAATATATTATATATGTATAAGTTAGATTATATGATACTACTAAAAAAGTAAAATACATTGGGATGCAGAATAAATAAGACAAAATTTTATTGTTGGAAAATAAAGTGGTCATCCTCCAATAAATATGTTGAATTTGCCAATAAATAGAAAGTTGTTGAGAGTTAGTATAGTTGCAACATCAAGGCAAACTCTTTTAGCTTTACAAGTGAGTGAGTGACGTGTCACTGCCATGTGGAGTACCATGAAGGTACGTCCGATTCTAAAATTCTAAAATTCGGAATCGTAATTAAAATTATATAAATCATATCTGCAACTTGACACTCACTTGAACAATATTTAATGTTGATTTATTTTTCAACAATCAATTCTCTAATTTTGTGATACTTGATATCAATATATGTGCCGACTCTATTCAATCACCTTGTCTGACCTTATTCTTAAAAAATTAAAAAAAAAAAAAAAAAAAAAAAAAAAAAGCCAAACATTTTATGTCTTATCTCTTACGTCCTATTCTTCGTACTTTTTTTTTTTTTTCGTTTTCATTGGTATTTGTGATTACTCTTTCGTGATTTTATTAGTGTTCGTATATTTTTCTCATTATGATTGGAGACACGTAAATAATACTTACACATATATAAACTCTGTGAGCAACGTGGACAGTAGTATGCCAACCTGGCGCTATGTCGGCGCAATGTTGGCAATAAACCAATGCGCATGCACATACATACAAATATACAATTAAAAAAAAATAAAGAATGATAAACCAGATCAAGTACTTGTTGTACTCATTGTGTGATTAGCTAGCTCATAATTGGCTGTCATACAAAAAGACCAAATTTAGTTTGTCCAATTTGGCTTAACCCCAACCATTAATCCTCCCATGTGGCTTCCATCTAACTATCTAAGCAACCCAAATCTTTATTTATTTATTTCTACTAGTTAAAGGTCAATCGTAAATTTAAACGTGCCGTAATGATAAAAAGTAAACGCAATTAGTAAATTTTCAAGCTTCCTTCAATTTTTCAAAAATGTTAGTAATTTTTGATCGATACATCATCAGAGGCTCAATTGATCAGTCAACTATCTTTGCTCTTTTCACTATCTTGTAAGAGCTGTGTTGGCTATGATACAGGTAATTTTGGTTATTTCTGATGGATAAATCATACCCGAACCCGATGCGGAGTTAGCACGGAACACGGGTCACGGATCACCCGACCCGGGAGCACGACCTGGGCCCTTTTCGGCCCATGGCCGTCCTCCACGAGGTCAGCTGGGTCGACCTCTCCGGAGGTCGGCTGGGCGGACCTCTCCAGAGGTCGGCTGGGCCGAGCTCTGGGCTCGGCCCAGTGGCCCGGGTCGTGGTTTGACGCGGTCTTATCGGCGTGGGACGCGGTCCAGGCCCGCTCGAGGGGTTTTCTCCAGGTTGTTGGACCTACAGCTAGTATATAAACATGTATCATTGTCTAAACAAGACATCTTCCACTTCTTTGTCCTAACGACATCTTTGTCCTGTTATTACCAATCCTGTAATAGCTTTATTATTCATTCAATATATACAAGTACCTCCGAGGTACGCTTTGATCCATACTTGTCATACCCCCTATAATCTATTCGGGTTTATTGATACGGGCTACCTGAGTTAATTAAATCCATCAGTTTCTTTTGTCTCTTCATCCCTCCCATGTCAAAAAACAAATAGTGCACTAACTCATACACGCACAATATACACATGTTGATCAAATTCAAGTTCATTATGGAAAACAAATGTACACAACTGTCAACCTGCATAAGTTGTTGGTTGTGACAAACACAAAGTTGACATTAATAACATTGCTGGTGAAGCCTTAGAAGCAGTACAATGTTACAATAACTATCACAAATAGAAAGAAAAGGGAATCTGGGATGTGCAACTCAGTTATTTTTGGACGATAAATTATAAGTAAGAAGAAAAAAAGAGAAGAAAATAGGATATAATAAATAGTCGGGAATTGAGATTAAAGTTATCTTGATGAGTAATTTATTCTATTCTCGGAAAAAGAATTGACAGCACCCACTACACTAAAATATAAAAAGAACCCAAACTTTGGTTCCAAAAATTCCAAAAGAAAACCGTTGGATGTGATTTTACCGTTTTACCCTTAATGCAATACCTTTCAGTAAAATTTACCGTTGCTTCAAAACACAGTTCAACTGGTTGATTAATTCGGTTTCTAAATGAATTCTATACCTCTCAGTAAGAGACTTTTGAGATTGGAGTTCAATTATGAGTCAACTGAAATTTGTGGTTGGCTCAAGTCTGGGTTGTCTTCTTCCACCGGCGCCGGAAAGTTGAGATCTATCATGGTGTTTAGAACATCTTGGTCTGGATTTGAGTCCACCATTAAACTCTCATCAAGCTTTGAAGAGCATGAACTCGAGCCCGCAGAACCAGAAGATGAGTGTGATCTTTTGTGGCCGCCGAGCGCTTGACCGGACCCAAAAATCTTCCCACAAAATGGGCATTCATGCAATCTTTTACCCTCCATTTTCACCCCAAGCTTTCCGAGTTTTTCTCGATCAAACCCGCCGGCGCCGGCGTTCACCGTCTTGTTTCTGTGAGCGGTTCTGTGACTACCCAGTGCCTGTGAACATTTGAACACTCCGTTGCAAATCTCACACCGGAAATTCTCTTTATCCTTGGACGTTTTTCTCCGTTTTATCGTCCCAGAATCTTCCCGGACATCATCGGAGAGCATTAAAAGACACATAGCTATGTTTTCTTCAGTCTTAGCTACTTGATCCGCTGATTCTTTGTTTTTCTCTGATACAAACAACCTGCGAGCGCGCTTGGATCTTCCCTGAGTTGGTTTCCTGGTCGGGTCAACGCCGCCGGAATCTTGCTTTTGCGGCGGCGGCAGCGGTAGCGGCGCCAAATGGGACCTCATGTGCCCTCCCAAAGCTTTGCCATTTGCAAACTCCTTCCAACATAGCTTACACTTTTGCATCTCCATAGCCATTATCCTTATTGCCAAGTTAGAGACCCAACGATATGATCGAAGAAGCCTGTGTATATATATATATATATATATATATATATATATATATATATATATAATGTGTTTATACCTTTCTCTCTTGGGACTGCTTTGATTTTCTCACTCTTGCTGTGCAAGCTTGGCTTGGAGTTGAGAAAGTAGCTAGTGAGGGAGTGAGAGGCACATGGCAATAAAATATGGAGTCATATCCTCTAGTCTCTAGTCTCTACTAAGGCTCGATCTAATGTTCTTCTATTTAGAAAAAATCACTACATGTTACTTGACCGCAAGGTCATTGGCAGTAAATTCAGATGTTAGTTGTTGATAGCTGATTACATGCAAACTGACTTTCTTAAAAAGTTGTTTTTGAATTTTAGCATCTTGTAGCAATAAGTTGTTACAAAAAGTTAATTAATCAAACACTCATATTGGTTGTTTAACCGAGTTAAACACCTAATAGTGGTCAAACAAGTCAAAATTGGCCGATAAACTAACAATGTTACCAAACATGACTGATATAATCTAGGTTTAAGTTCGTTGACTATGGGTAATATATGTTGGTTTACTTTCTTCTGGTCCTTTGTCGACTAGCGTCACATACAAAATAGACTTTATCTAAAACGCATATTTAATTTACATTATTCTGATCCTTTGTTAGCTAGGATCACAAAATGGACATTACCTAGAACACACATTCGAATAACGGATATTGATTTTCCTGTAACTTTGTGATTCTTCATTCACATGACAGTTATAATTGCCTTAAACATCATAAGTTAAGGAGTTTGTTAGAAAAACTCAACCCCATATTTAGTATTCTATATGCACGATTGGATTAACTAATTAACTACCCTTCACTTCATTATCTGTCTGAAGGTTTTCACTGTTTGGAGATATATATACACATTACATTGCATACAGTATTACACATCTGCTAATCATGGTTTGAATCCTCAGATCAGTTTCCCATTCATAAATACAACATTCTATCTTACCTTAACACTAATTAGCCTATTTATATATATATATATATATATATTTTTGGTGAGGACTAATTAGCCTATTAGATATGCTAATCATAATCAAGACAAGAGAGGTTTCTCCAAATCATACTCGCTCTGATAATCAAACTCCTCTTTCCCTTTAGCCCACAGCACGAAATAGAGCCCGGTGAACATTGTAAACATGCCCGCAAGGCTGCAAGTCAGAACGAACCCTGTGAGACAATCTCACACAGGACTAACTGTTTCAGTGTAAACGGTATGTATTGATGTAAGTCCGTACCTTCCAATAGTGACTGAGTCTCCTAAGATGATGACGGAGAGCATGATGGAAATGACGGTTCCAACCGGGCCGAAAACAGCCACCATTACCGGCCCTCTTTTCTTCATTGCCCATGCATTGAAGCTCGTCGAGGCTCCACTTATGCACCCCGCCTGTACACATTAGAATCTAAGATTAGGCCGAGGTCACGAGTATACAGACAATAAACTTGTTTCTGAAGCAAGGAAATACCAGTAGAGAATAGGCAACGAGGGCGTGGAGGCTTATTTTGGAGAAACCAATAATCTCTAATCTGTGGTGTTGGATCAGCTCAACTATTATGGTTATCACTGTGCCCATCAATGATGTTATTGCAGATATGGAGATTGGTGATGGGAAATCACCCAATGTAGCAGCCTGCAATTCATTTACTCGAATTCAACTCAATATTCATCAATAGTTCATGCCACATTGCCACTGCAAAAGATGTGAAATCCACACAAAAACGACACTAGTTTGAAACAAGCATACCTGCAAGACGATAACGCTTGATAAGGTGAAGACGGCTATGACTAGATAAAAGGAACCCATGATCTTATCCAAGTCGAATGCGCCATTGTGGTGATAAGACGGTGGGGCTTGCAATGGTTGCAATGGCAAGTGAATCTGTTTCTTCGACGAGTGAGCGTGGGAGCTATCTTGCAAGATGCTCATCAGAATAGCCCCAATGACACAAAACATTGTTCCCACAATTTTGGCCCTGCTGTACTTGCAACTCAGCTCCACCTTCTCCAGCCTGCTCAACCACAATGTGCTGTTAACTCTTTGATGAAACCTCGGTTTCAGAAAGCGAGGGATTGTTTGGATACGTTGAGAATAAGATGAAACACATGCTTCAATTGGATACCTGAAAGCCCAGGCGATGAAAAAGATGAGCCCGGGGGCGAGATTTGGCATGGCTGTGGCAATTGCAGGTGATGTGAGATGGATTCCCTTCATGAGCAATGACTGGAACAGTGTTACCCTGGGAAACAGGAAGATCAAAATCTTGGATTTTCTTGATTTGCAAAATCTTGGATTTTCTTGATTTCATTGTCTCTGACATGATAAAAACAGGCAGATAATTAGATAAATAGATAAACACACAACATTACCCTCCGAAAGAGATTAACAGAAGTTGAATCCATAGCTTCAGACAGAGTCTTTTAGGCCATTGGTGCCTGAAAGATGAAGGGAAAAGAACGATTTTAGATCTGCCATTGATTCAGAGAATGGAGATGAAACGAGAGAATAGAATTGCCTTTCTATAATGAAGGAGAGAGGAGCAAGAACCACAAAAGTGGCAAAGGTGGAGAGGATGATGAGAGATGAAGGCTGGAAGCCTAAGAACATGAGATAACTCAGCACCACTGAGTTCCCTGCATATAGAAACTGCACCCCTATCAATCCCCCGATCAACGCGATTTCTTCAACCGCTTCTCTCCTTGGAATTCCCATCTTTTGAATCCTTTTTCTTCTTCTTCCAGCTCCCTTCTATCTTTCTTTGATCACTGATGCATGAATGCACCAGATGGTGTTTTTTATTTTACCCTAAATGTCTGTTCTAAGCTTATGATTATTGGTTGTCTTTCTCCAGGTGTTTCTTGGCTGCCATGAAAAGGTCTGACAATGATTATAGCAGCCTGGGGAATCTACTTTTTTTTTTTTTTTTTTTTTTTGAGAACCCTGGGGAATCTACTTATCTTTTCTGTACTGCTATTCAGCTACCTAACATTCAATATAACATCATAACTTTTTGCCAGTTCCAATCTCTCATTAAGTTGCTGATTTCTCAGCAACCAAGATGAGGTGAATGGTGATGGATTGCTATGATGGGAATATGGTTTGGGAGTGAAATTCCCAAAAGTTTGCAATTTCTTGATTTTCTCCTTCTGTTTTCACCTCCCATTTTTGGATGGTAATCCTTTGTGTTCTATTTTTACTGGTGTATATATTTGTGATTTCCCAAAGAAGTGGCTTATATGATTTTTGTGGAATGAAGGGTTCATTAATTTTCTTACTTGTTTGAAAAATTATCATTGTTTATTATATATTTGGCTATAAAATTGACTAGACTAATTAAGGTCTAATATTAATTTGGTCCAATTGAAAATATGAGAATCAATTTTGGTAGTTTGAAATAGTCGAAGAATAATTTATTGTTTTAACTTAACTTTTGATCAAGAAAGGTGTTCTCTAAATAAAGTCCACCTTACGATCTTAATCAATAGGGTAAACTAGCCTAGATTGTTCATAGCTGATCGGTCAAACTAAGAAGGCCAATATGCAGCTCTCATGGGGAGTTGAACTTGATAGGAGGATTAGCGAATATGTGATTCTAAGTCGTCGGAGAAAAATAATACCACAAATAGAATCACCAAAGTGAGTGAAACAACTATTTTTTAGAACCATCTTTGATCAAATGGTAGTTCAAGAATTCAATGCTGTGATATATGATAAACATTGTCATTGTAGACTATCTTGAATATCAATATGAATGAGGATGTTCCAATATCCAATTAAACCAACTAACTAGCACAGGGTACAAGGATAAAAAGGTTGTTTTTTACTACTCTTTTGAAGTTCAAGAAGTTATTGATGCAGAATGGTGCTGCAGTGATGGCAAAAGCTTGATTTTCCATTCACAGGAAGGTGTCACCTTGGTACTGAAAGACCCAACTCTAGTTCAACAACAAAAAAACTCAGCATCAGCAAACCATTCAATAGAAAGTCGAAACGGGGAAAGATCAGTTTTGGGTACTAAAAACACGATTCAATCTTAAAGAATTTGTTAACAAATATGATTTCTTGTACAAAAACATCTCTTCCAAGAATGGTGGAAAACTACTCTTATAATTCCTTGAGGTTAAGATACATTCAAGCAGATGATCCACCAGAAACAGCAAAAACGAGTTCACGTTCCATCAATTTCATCTGGGAAAAGGAGAACTTTCGTCACCAAATTATGGTTGCAAGCTAAATCAAAATCACTTAACATACAGGTTGTGAAATTAGTTGCTTCGTTTATGAAACTGGCACATTTTTGGAGAACCCTAATAACAGTGTCAATCTGCTCTATGCTGATATATAAAGAATTACATAGTTGCACCACCAAACAATGTATACAAACAGGATTCAATGCAGAACGTTAATGAAATCTTATTGAATATTCATGTGTTTTACATCCAAAAAAGAAGACAAACTTCAGGCAGAAAAAGTATAACCAAAGTACAATTAGCATGGAGAATAAAATCTAAACTTGAATTCCCTACTAACAATAAAATATATATTTCTTTTAGGATGCTAACAAGCTTTCAAACTTCAGAATAACACACTGAAGCATAATTGGATGATCTCTAATGTGCCAGTATATTCTTTCATTCTTTTGGAAACTCATGTCCCTGCAGGAATCAAATATTCCAGTCAGATAGCTCATCAGTCCTTCCACCCCAAAAATATGGTGCATTTTTTCACTTTAGTGATTGTTGAAGATACTTAATTACAACAATTTCAGGGAGATGAGAACATGTAAAGCAGATCTATCTTATGGTAATGCTTTCAAAGATGGAAACGTTTTAGCTAAAGCTCTAATGTTAGGGACAATTATTTTAGTTTTAAGCAAAATAAATGGTTCCTCAAATAGATATTGGAGAAGAAAATCTATAGTATTTTCATATAAATCATGTTATCCAAAACCGGTAAACAACCTTGATATTGGTAATCATGACAACACAAAAAAAAAAAAAAAAAAAAAAAAAAAAAAAAAAAAAAAGAGGTTCTTTTGGACCCTGCTAATTTACTATTATGGATATTCAAACAAGAAACAAAGAAACAATTATGTCCATGCATTAATCATTATCCACACAGCACACTTTAAAGCAAATAGCAGACTGAAGTACCCCCTCTCATTTCAGCAAATTAATTTCACTATTGAGTAGCAAATAAGTTGATGATTTTTCATTGCAAATATAATGTCACAACTGCAGACTTTAAAGCAAATAGCAGACTTAAGTAACCCCTCTCATTTTGGCAAATTAATTTCACTAATGAGCAGCAAACAAGTTAATGATTTTTCATTGAAAATATACTGTCACAACTGCAAACTTTAAATCAAATAGCAGACTGAAGTAATCCCTCTCTTTTTGGCAAATTAATTTCACTATTGAGCAGCAAATAAGTTAATGATTTTTCATTGCAAATATAATGGCAAAATTTTCAGTTAAGTAGAGAAAGGACTACATCCCCAGTACTAACTTCTAGTTTGAAACTATTAGTTTTTTTTTTTTAATTCATACATTAGGTTTCTTAGCTAAGCCCCAGAACCCTGCCTGAGGAGGTAAATTGCAAGTCATCCCGTCAATCCCAAGGTTCCACCCCTTGCCAGTATTACTTAGTTACTCATGCATATTTACACTTTGTAAGTCACTACTTAACTATCCATGGTCTACCAGATAAAATTAAGAAGCCTGAAAACAGAAACAATGCACAGACAAAGAAAGGCAACAAATTTATCTAGTCCATGATAAAAAGAACATACTTTTTTGTTATTTGGGACAAATAAAACAACATGCTAGAGGCCTGGAGAGGTGCAGCAGAGAGTACCCTGTGTAAGAGCTCTACAATTCCTAGATGTTGAGCTCAAGCACGACGTCATCCTCGCCGTAGCTACGGCGCTGTGCAGCGGCAACATTGATGCCGCGCATCCCAACTCCGACGGAGACCTAAAAATTCATCATTATTCACTCATCCGCAATGAAAAAACAAACACATTCTTACATATACACAGACATATACGGAGAATCAACCTGGAGAAGGAGAATTGACGAAGAGGAGAAGAAGTTGATCTGGACGGGAGAGAGGATTTTGGAAACGACGTCGTAGAGGATTCCAATTTGGGCTTAATTGCAGATCTGATAGCGGAAATTGAAGCTCGATTGATGATTCTGCTGCATCTGGAAGCCATCTTCGAAGGAATTGTAGAAGCTGAAGCTGAAGCAGAGCCGCAAAGATGGGAGGATTTACGGCTTGTCGAGCTGACAATGGAGATTCGTGGCGAGGCTTTTGGGCTAGGGTTTAGGGTTTTACGAACAGGTCCTCTCAGAACTGAAAATTATACAACTACCCCTTAAACTTTTACAAACTTTACACTACCTAATTTGGGCCTGAGCGTTTGAAACTTCATTGTTGCGCCACTGTTGGATCGTACAATTGGGCCCTACAAAGGCCCAAAATCTGAGGAATGCAAAAGTTAGATCTCATCTCATATCTACTCGCACTCAAAATATTTTGGTATGGTGAAACCCGTCTCGTGATCCTAACTGGTAAAAAATAACAATAACATAAACTAACTTAGGTAATTCATAATTGATTGGTTCAAATAAAAAAGACTAATAGACTGTTCCCACAATGAGTCGAAATTTGAACATTGTGCCTTTATGGTTACAACGAGTCAAACTTGAAATCTTGTGGTTAACAATATTAAAGAAGGCGTTAGGCGCTAGTCGGGTGCTTGGGGAGCCTAGTGCCGCACCTAGAGTAGTAGAGCACCTAGGCGCTGCCTAGACAGCCGAGTAATCCAAGTATATCTTTTCCACTTTTTTCAATCGGGGTTGGGAGTTATTAAACTATTATAATCCCTCAAACTAGTTAACTGCATACGTTAGATGATTAGTTAAGTACATGACTACAAGAATATAGAAGAGGAGTAGTCGAACAGAAAAAAGAAAAAAAAATTGCCCCGGGTTTGAGTGCCGACTTGGTCGAGTTGGGCACCGACTCGGTCATGTTAGGCGCTCAACTCGGCACCAAGTCGGCCGACCAACTAAAAACCGTATAGGGCTAAAATTGCCTCGGCCTAGAAGCACATAGCGCTTACTCAGTGTCTATGCGGCCGTCTAGGCCGATTTTTACAACACTGGTACTTACTAAGTAAGTAAATTGTTCGACTAATTTGGTTGAAGTTGCCTCCAAATTAACTATTTAAATCAATCATACAACAAATGAACTATTTAAATCAATCATACAACAAAAGGTATCTATATCTACCCTTCTTGTATTCTAATAAACTTTGCATGTTATGTTAGTTATTACAACACCAAACAAGCTTTAATATATAGTAGAACATGGAAAGGTGAGTTCTATGTATGGCATAGATTCTCTAAAGAAGCTACCCATCATCATCGCCGCCATCATATATCTTTAATTACTTTGGGTCCAAATTAAATATTACTAAGCTACTTTAATCTTTTTCTTTTCCGGTCAATAAAAAGCTTATTGTTACTGTGACCAAATTAAAGGATCATTATTAGTCCACTGGCTTTAAATTTTTACCAACATAACTTTCGTCACTTTTTTTTATATTTTATTTTATTTCAACAATATGCATGACATTTTTACATATAATATTGTAAATTTTATACTATTTTAATCCCCTATCTAGATACTTTGAATAACTAGGGGATGACCTAAAACCCTTGAAATAAAGGCACGAATATCTGCATGCATGGCCGCTGAAACCTTGCTGAAAACGACGAAAACTATACGGTCCATGACATATATATATATATATATATATATATAATAATAGATCATAAATTGTATTAGAAAATTTTTGTTTGAAGAGTTTGATCGAAAGAGTGTTGACATTAATTATATACTTATTATTTTTTTAGTACGAAAATTATGTTTTATCTATTCAATCATCACCTCTCAGATCATGAAATACATATATATTTGTTGTAGAAGTAAATGCTGTCACATTGTTTCCCTGCACACAACAATAATTATGGCATTAATTGAGGACCGTTTTAATTATTTTTATTTTTTCATTTTGTGGTATGGTACTATATATGGCCTATTATTGCATGTAAGAAGCAATAAAATTATTAAATAATGGGGCCACTAGTCGCACCAACAGACAAACTACAAGCATATATAATTATTATCAAAGACTTATATTCACTATACATCATCATATTATTAGAGATGACGACATATGCCATGTTTATATAGACCGATCTAGATACAATTTTGTATATTGGAGCGTATTGTGTCTAGTTACTTGTTTGTGTAATTTATGATAAGTTAGTCTAATCTGAAGCCGTCCCAAGCCTAGATCGCCTGTCGGGTCGTACTCGTTTTTTCTAGAGTCAGTTTGTCCCTGATCCATCTCTAATATATCTATCATTGACCATCAATGTTAAAACACGATAATTTTAATTTATATCTTTTCCTTTTTTCAAATTATTGAACTAATGCGTGATAGATATATTACTCTTAGTTTTCTCCATTCGCATCACACGACATGTATTAATTAATCAAATCAAAATAAATAATAAATATATAAATGGACAATATCTATGAATGCCAACTAATAATTAGTCCATCAACTTCACATTGGTCAACATAAAATCGTCCTTCCTGCGCACTACTAAATATTTTGCCCATCGTAGTAATAACTTTTTTGTACCCAAAAAAATGTAAAAAGAAAATAATAATAATGAAAAAAAATAATAATAAATAGCAGTGTACTGTATACTGTACAGTATCTTAGTCTAGTGGACAGTTGAGAGTGGAAGTCTTGTTTGGACCCAACATTTAAGACGACAATGGAAAATTTCTAAAGCAACGGTCACGCCACGCTTGACGCTACATTGTTTTAATTAAAAGTAGATTGGTTTGCGAGTTATTATACCTTAAATGACGCGAAATTTATTCAACATATATTTTGGTAATTACTATACATTTCTCTCTTTATTCAAAAAATTAAATAAATTTCTCATATTAAAAGGGTATACGTTCGATTTTAATCTACACTCTCTTGGCCTGGTTTGCAAGTTAGTATATTGTATATGAAGTGAGGTATATAAATTGATTGAGAGACTATTGAGCAAGAGTTCTGGAAGCTTACTGATTTTTTTTGGGTTAGACCACAAGATGTCGTGAGCATATTCTAATTGTAGATGACACTTTAAGTCTGTATCATGTTCACACTAATCCCGTTTACACAGGACTGACCAAATTAAGAGGAAAAGTGGTGATCGGATTGATTTTTCAATATAAGAAAGTGTTGAAACTCCTTAGCTCTCTTAAAGAATAAGAATGTATGACCATTCACGCCAATTAAGCTGGTTTCTAGAAGCTTATAGATTAGTGTAAAAGATGGAAACAAAGAGAGTAAAGGATTCCTAAAAACTATGCCTGTAAATTCCCATTGTAACCTTCAAAGTTGAGTGTATTTGCTTGAAGGTGGCCAATAATACATAGCTACTGTAATGGTGTTGTCAGTTCACAGACTCCCTCACCGCAGGTTGCAATTTTCCAGAATTCTATCATCATCCATCACTGAAAATCTGCAATATCAAAAAATATTAATTTTTTTTTAAAAACCCAACATTTAACAACCATGTTCACCTGAAATCTTGGCTTTTCTTGATCTCTCTCTCTCTAAAAAATTCTCATTTTCACACACACCCATTCAGACTGTGAAAAAGCTCGCGCCTTTAAACTTCAATTCTCTCGTCTGGGTTCTTTTCAAACCTGCATTGCGTGGAGAAGTGAGGGGTGTGAGGTTTAATGGTGATATGAGAGCAGTGGGAACAGAGGGATTGAGAAGAAGAGATGGGCGTGGCTAAAGCTTGGAGGTGTAGCGGCGGCGCGTTTGCTAACGTGGCGGTGGTGCAGCAGCGGCAGAAGCAGCATTTCGTGGTGGTGGCGACGAAGAAGCCGATCTCGTGGATGGCTGTGTGCGGGTTGATACTGTTCGTGTTGGGTTTGATTTCACTCTTTACTGGCCACCTCGTATCTAACCTGGAATGGTACTCCCACAAGTTCATCAAACGCCCATGGTACTCCAAGCTGGTAATCTGCTCATCTTCCTCCATTATTTGTTCAATATCTGAGGGTCTAGAGGTATAGACTTGTTCTACTTTTCCCAAATAGCCCCACGTCCCGGCCCGATAGAGCATATGAGAGAACCTTGACGTAAATCATGGTAACTCAGCTGAATTAGGAGGCTAGAGTTTGCTTACTGCGCACAAGAGCCCCTCAGTTTGAGAGGTTGCTCCCATAATGTGGCTAGTGAGAGTCGATCCTGGTCTGTTTTCCCAAATTTCATCAATGACCAACTGAGTTGCCTATTCTTTTTAGTGACAAGGGAAACCACCTTATCCCAACATAAATAGTTGTAGCGGATCGGTTCAAACTAAGACCTGTTCAAACTAAGAAGGTCTGGTAAACTAGACTAGTCTAGGTTATCCTCTTCAAACTGATAGGATGTTTTCACTAGGAGTTGAACTTGTAACCTTGTAGTTACAAAGCCGATAGTTTGACCAACTTAGCTGGGTTGTCCCGCAATGTTCTTCTTTTGGTGAAGAAGTGTTGAATTTTACATGTCTTAAACGAAAATGCCAAAAGAAAATTGCCCCATATGCTGCTTTGTCAAATTCTGTTTTAGCCTGTAAATAAGTAAAAATCTTGTCTTTATAAGTGGAAGTGGAAATTTGAGCTGAAATGCTGTGGTTATGACTTATGATAATGTGGCTTGTGTCAATTAAAAGTTTTTATGTATAATCTTCTCTTGAGTGGGGCTAATATAGTCTCTGCCTTGGAAGCTCACTTTTATATATACCAACCTGGGAACATGATGTTTGTCCTGAAACTGTAAACCGTCTTCTTCTGTTGATATCATGTAGGATAGGAGGACCACTGCATCAATTGATATTTGGAAATCGAAATACTCAAATTGCTACTATGGATGCAGTGAAAGAAGCCGTGACTTTGCTTGTAAGTTAGCCATATTTGCAATTTTGCATTGTGTGATGACTCGATCATTGTTTTTCCTTAGTTTTTTTTTTTTGCACCATTTCTCCATTTCCATATCTGTCTAGCTGAACACTTTGTTTTTGGGGACTTCAAGAGCATATTTCACTAGATAATGCAAGGTCATAATGTTGTGTATGTCTCATATGCATATAAATATGATGCTTGTAACCCTGATGGTCTACCATTACAATTAATAAAAGAACAGTTTCGCTCCGGTATTTTATGCTATTGTTTTTTATTCTTGTTTATCTCAATACATAATAGTTTGCCACTATTAGTTTACCTTTTGGCCAGAAAAAAGAAATTAAAAAAAATTGTTTCTAACATTGTTTACTGTAGCTGCTGTTAGTGAGCAATCATCAAATGGCTATTTACTTATTGCAACTAGTGGAGGTCTCAACCAACAAAGAACTGGAGTAAGTATAGTTTATATATATATATATATAGTTAATAGAACAATTGTGTACTATTACACTTGAAATACTTTGCTGCTGTTTTGCCTGCCTCGCTTGGTAACTTGAAATTTGTATGCATTTGCTATGTTTCAGATAACTGATGCAGTTGTGGTTGCACGGATTCTGAATGCCACATTAGTTGTGCCTGAGTTGGATCACCATTCGTTCTGGAAGGACGATAGGTTGGTCCGGATTCTGTTGTTTACTTGGCAGCCCATAAAGCGAGTTTCAGCCATTTCCTTATTTCTCGTCTTTCTGAAATGCAGTGATTTTCTCGACATATTTGATGTGAACTGGTTCATCCAGTACCTGGCAAAGGATGTCACAATTGTCAAAAGAGTCCCCGAGAAGGTCATGACATCGATGGAGAAACCTCCATACACAATGCGTGTTCCGAGGAAGTCAGAACCGGATTACTATTTGGACCAAGTACTGCCAGTACTCCAGCGAAGACGTGTAAGTAGGCGAGCTCGTTTCTGCTATTAGTCCTTTCCGATGCTCAAGAAAATATAAAAATTTGCAGGTTGTTCAGTTAACAAAGTTTGACTATCGGCTTGCAAATGATCTAGATGAAGACCTACAGAAGTTGCGTTGCAGAGTGAACTACCACGCTTTAAGATTCACGAAACCCATAAGGAGTATGGGCCAGAAACTCGTGATGCGTATGCGCAAGATGACTACACGTTTCATCGCAGTTCATTTGAGGTTTGCTCCTTACTGTTTTGAACCGTGTAAATACTTGCTAGCAATAAGTATCAGTCAGAAACTGTTACAATGCAGTATCTGTTTATAACTATTATTATTACTTTTGACTATTATTTGTTGCTGATGAAGCGAAGAATTTGGAATGATTCCATCAAATTATGGAGTGTTAGGTTACAATAAGGCTAGTTTTTAGAGTAGAATAGTTGGCACATATTATCTTTACAATGATCGTGTGATAGCCTCATAGCCATGGGCTTTGAACCTTGTATGTATTGTATCATAGGTTTGAACCCGATATGCTGGCGTTTTCGGGATGCTACTATGGTGGGGGAGATAAAGAGAGATATGAACTCGGGGAGATAAGAAAACGATGGGAGACTCTACCTGTAAGATTATAGACCTCGGTTAATCTTGGTTTAGTTCACTTGCCATATCCCTGTACTAAATGATTTGGGAAATTTGTCGACTTTGTGATATGCAGGAGTTAAGCCCGGAAGAAGAGAGAGTGCGGGGGAAATGCCCTCTTACACCCCACGAAGTTGGTTTGATGCTTCAAGCGCTTGGCTTCAAAAACGACACCTTTCTTTACGTTGCGTCGGGGGAAATATATGGTGGAGACAAGACTTTGCAGCCCCTAAGAGACCTCTTTCCAAACTTTTATACCAAGGAGATGCTGGTTGGGGAAGACCTGAAACCTTTTCTTGCGTTTTCTTCTCGACTGGCTGCTATAGACTACATTGTGTGTGAGGAAAGCGATGTTTTCGTTACCAACAACAATGGAAACATGGCAAAGATCCTTGCTGGTAGAAGGTAACAAATTGCTTTTCTGTTTCCATGAATTTGGTGAGGATCTTGATTTGTTGTACTTAACTCTCTTGATCTTATTTTCTTCCTCCCATTGTGCCAAAGGAGGTACATGGGGCACAAGAGGACAATCCGACCAAACGCCAAGAAGCTCAGCGCTCTATTCATGGCCCGGGAGAAGATAGGGTGGCATGCATTCACCCGAAAGGTTAAATCGTGCCAGAGAGGCTTCCTGGGAGAGCCCGAAGAGACAAAACCAGGGCGTGCTGAGTTCCACGAGTACCCTGCATCCTGCATTTGCCGTAAACCATTCAGATACTCCACCGTCGTAAAAAACCTCAACAGAAACCGCAACTCAGAAGGCGTTTCGTCCCTCCTGGTGGCAAAATCCAGGTACAGATACCAGCGTAGTAGCGACAAACTCTCGCGGAAACTTGGTAATGTGACATCATCATCATCATCCTTACTAGTAGAGATTGAGCATGAAGATTCCCTGTCTGACTAAAGGAAGTGTAGAAAGGGATTGTTTGTGTGTATTGTGTAGTGTAATGGTGCTGAGAGTGCCAATTTTGGTTAGCAGGTGAGATTAGAGAGTAAGTGATAACAGTTGGTTGTGTGATAGAGAATTTAGATGAATGCTGAATCTGTATATAGCTAAGCTTGTCACTTCCAGATAACTAGTTAATATTGTCCACACATCTATCCAAGATAGATTATGTACCACACGGATTTTATCTCCGTGTACTTTCATGTAATGGTTACGAACTTTCTTGTAAATCAAAAATCTCGAAGGTATTGTTGAATAGTAGTTTGCAGGTTTTCTAAACTCTACACCTTAAGCTATGATCTTACCCAAAAAGATCATAATGCCAGTTTTTTTTTTTTTTTTTTTTTAATTGTCTTGATTCGCTATGATTAATCCGCATGTTTCGCTTGAGAAAAACTTTGCACCTAATCTCTTGTATCTATATATATACAATACAAAACTAAACTCAATATTATGTTTTAATTATAACAATTGTATTGTTTAAGTATAACTTCTCAAGTCAAGAGTTTAAATCTAGATTTTCCTAGTATATACTATACTATTATACATAAACAAAACATGAACACCATGAGATAATTACACGGATTTCCCTTAGTCACCCAAAAATAATAGTAAGAGCATCAATATCAGTGGTTTATTGGGAGTTTTTGGAACAGTATTAGTCGACATAAAAGAAAGAGAGAAGGTGCAAGATAGGGTGTTTGAAACAGTGGAATGGGAAGAAAAACAATCGTTGTGCGCGTACAACAGGGGCGCCTATTCGGACGCGTCAAGCGCCTGACAGATATGTTTTCTTACTTTTATTTTCTCTTTCCTAATCACGCTTACAAAAGCTACTCAAAAACCACAAAAAGACCTCACTATTAAGGATGCTCTAATAACAGGGGCAGCTATAGGGCTATACAAACCTAAAAGTGAAATATTATACAATAACACCTATATGAACGCAAAAGCAAGAACTGAATAATATAGCACAGATAGGGTGTAAAATATGCAATAGTCAAATCGACATGTGAAAACAATCAGCTTCCAAAAGTAATAATAATGGATCACTTCAAAAAGCATTCCAGCAATTTTTTGATCCCACTACATGAATTCCATATACAAACTATTGAGTAAGAACTAAAAAGCGCCGCCTCTGCTGCAACATCATCATGATTCTGTAAGGAACTAAATCATTATGGTAATCTACCACCCTAATTCTAACAGCTAATGCACCAAGAAGTGAAATTTCCCATTGCCATTTTCACCTCTTTAATATAAAAAATATACAACATTTACGCCGTCTTCATTGTTGTAGGCATTGGAGAATCTCTCTGGATTGCACCGCATTTATTCCAAAAGGGCCTATTATTAACCATGGCTGCTATTACCTGTTACAAATAACATTCTCGAATTAACTTGGTATTCAATCTTATTTTCACTACATTTTGATTTGAAAAAGTAAATGACAACCCATTTAGGAGGGAAGGCCAGAAGGGATGGGATGTGGTATGAACCCAAGAAAAATGCTTTTTTTTTTTTTTTTTTAAATTTTGTTTTTACGTTGCGTTGATAAAACACGAAGTTGCATCAAAGATTTACCTTTAGATGTGCCTCTATTGTGGCTTTTGTGACTTCTGTCATGTGAAACAGTTGGGAACTTTGAGATAATAAGTGAGCTCTGCAAGCCTTCCAATAACTGCAATCCACAAAAGTCATGTCATGAAGTCACGACAAGTCAAGTCATAAGATTTACTATCCTGACTAATAGTGAAAATACATAATATCCTCCAACAAGCAATCAAGCACAAAAAAGATATATAGCATGAAACAACTAATCAAATAAGTGAGCTCTGCAAGCCTTCCAATAACTGCAATCCACAAAAGTCATGTCATGAAGTCACGACAAGTCAAGTCATAAGATTTACTATCCTGACTAATAGTGAAAATACATAATATCCTCCAACAAAGCACAAAAAAGATATATAGCATGAAACAACTAATCAAATAAACAAGAGCCTGTTTTCAAAAAAAAAAAAAAAAAAAAAAAAAAGAAGAAGAAAAGAGCCCAGGCTACTCACCCTTGATGTTGGCTGAATCCTACGATTTGACCTGCGCGGCTCACTGATTTCAGAATTTGACTTGTCATTCACCTCATCTTTTATTGACTTTCCGCTGGTAGCAGCACGGTTTATCTTGTTCAGCTGTTCAGATTTGTTCTTCAACTTTGAAGCCTTCT
This sequence comes from Ipomoea trifida, assembly GCA_003576665.1. NCBI lineage: Eukaryota > Viridiplantae > Streptophyta > Magnoliopsida > Solanales > Convolvulaceae > Ipomoea > Ipomoea trifida. The sequence goes on from CP025651.1 coordinate 764,823, forward strand.
TAGTAGGTTCAGCAGGAAGAGCCTCTGAAGAAAAATGTATGGAATCTTCAGCTACATCTTCAGCATTCGGACCAAACTTGACTGAATCTGATTGCCCTGATTCACTCTTTTCATGGGTGATAATGTTCTTTGCCACATGGTCAGTTGAGGTAGCATCACCGGAAGTAGTCGAAGTTGATTTCACAAAGTTATCTTTCACTATCTTACTTGAAGTGGGTGGTTTTCTAGATTTAAGAGCTTTGGATCTTGAATCAGCCATAAGCTTCTCCTTTGGATCAGTTTTAGAAGTATTTTTCCACCCCCCAACTCCTGATCCTGTTGGCATCCCATATTTTGCAAACTTGGCCGACTCATTTGCTGAACTGGTCTTAATGCCCCTGTTTGAATCATAATGCTTGCTTACTTCCATAAACTTCCTCTTCTTTCCAGGTTTAGGCACGCCAAAAACAACTTTTGGCCCTTCTTTTTGTAAACCAGATCTCATAGTTCTGAGTGTGTTGGGCTTATTCTCATCCATCTTGCTGCCAACATTAAATGTTTTTTCATCAGCAGATAAAGGGAGCAACTTGGTTTCTTCATTTGTCCCTGATTCTGGCATATTGATATTTGTCTTGACCTTGGCCTTTTCCCTGGCCTCACTAGCAGGATTTCCTAACTTCATTCTCTTCTCCTTTGGAGTATCACCCTGCAAAGCATATCAACCAAGTAAAATAAACTGCAAAAGCCATTTTTGTCGCTAGAATATGTTACAATGCCCATCTGTATGCCAACCTGAAAAGAAGATTGCTCTTTTGAAGGGAACCACTCAATCCACTCTCCATCCCTCCAAACAAGTCTAGGACGGAGATGCCACACTCTCACAACTGCATTATCTCCTCGAGCTGCAAATAGGTCCCAATTTTTTGAGCAATCATTATTCGTTTATCAAGGAAAATGGAAAATATAATAACATACCTGGAAAATTGACAGTAAATGTAGTTTCATCCTTTTTGTTCTTTTCAATAATGACACCTTCCCTCCAGCTTAAAACATATATAGAAAGATTATAGGGTTATGTTTTGAAATTGAGCTAAAATTTGACAAAAACAAATATTAATCCTAGGTATAATATATTTTTGAAGCCAAAAGTGACATAAAAAAAAGACAAGTCAGAATGGCTAAAGCCTGTGTTTAGGACAAGATGAAACAAAGAATAAATTTCAAAGCATTGAAAGTTGAATGAAGCATAAAGGTAAATATAATTACCAATCATGGATCCACGCATCGACTTGATCACCAACAGACCAAGAGTATTCCTTAACTGCTTCTCGTCTTCTCTTTCTGGCTCCGTCAGAAGAGATCAGAAGGGTCATAGGATGTGCAGCACGTATTCTAGGCACCTCATCACCATCTATACCTAAAGGTATCCACTCCTTTAGCTGTGCTGAACCTGGAAGGACAAGAACTGATAAAGTAACAATATCTAAAAGGGGCATCAATGCCAAAGCGTAAAGAAATCATTCAAGCTCAAAAATAGAGCTCATCCAAACTAAGAGCTGAAGAGTATAAAGGAAATGCATTAAAAAACTGCCAAGTGCATTCAAAAGGCTAGTTACAAGCATCGGTGTTTGAATTATATACCACAGGTATATTGCTGTGCATTATGCACAGGTAGTGAGTTCATATAGTGGGAACAGCTTCTTCAACATTTTCATAGTTTTAGAATCATTACATAACCTAAACCTAAATTTCAATTCCAAACTAATTGATTATACACTATGAAATAGAATGAAAAGTCCATGACATGTCCCCAAAAATGTAAACATGAATCAGAAAGCATACAATATGCAGTCCTGTTAGAAACCAACAATTAATCACATCTAATCCTTGTTCAAGAATTAAGAAAATTTTTGCCAGTTAGCTGCTGTAAAGCTTTAGTGCTATGCATCTTCAGCTTAGTGCAATATCATGCATAGACAATGCTCCTTACCTTTGTCAGATTGGAGTGTTGTGTAACAGACAAAAGCATTCCCATCCTTTAAACTTAATACTTTGGCCAAGAACCATGCATCATTAAAATCACCACTATCCCTAAAAACCTACAATCAGAGAAAGAAAAGAATTACAGAAGAAACAAATATTATACACCATCAGCACACTATTGCTAAGAAGTTTTAATAAATTATTATGGACATGTGAAATGAAGTAGAATCAAATCAAAGTTCATGTGGGAGTAGTTCAATGACAATAGGGAAGCATGATGTCAACTTGTAATTTATGATCAGTCTTAATGAACACACCTCAACATGACAACCCTCTTTTATATTGTTTTCTTTTGTTGAACTTGCATTGTTTCCATTCACCTCCTGAAAGGAAGTTGACCTTGAATCCATTTCGGGGTTGGTAGAAACGTCAGGGGTCTTGGTCAATTCTGATGTATTAGGACTAGGACCCTTGCTCCCTCTCTTATCCTTTTCAGCACATGCAATGGATGATGAGATGCCTTCTTCTTCTCTGACACTTCCTTCGATTGTATTAACAGATATCCCTTCTGGAAGAGGTGATGGACCCATTGTCAAGGCATGTAATGCCTTTTTAGATGGATCCTCAGATTTCTCCAGACAAACATCAGAAGCATTTTCAACACTGTTGAAATCAGATCTCCCCACATTCACATTATTTGATTTCACACCCTGCTCACAATGTGCTTCGGAAACTTTCCAGTAGCCGTCAGGTCCTGCTTCAACCAATTCACTCAAAGTCAAAGGATCCCCCATTGTAACAACTTTTCCAGCATGTGATACTGCTTCAGAAGCTAATTCTGCAGCCTTCACTATTGCAACTAAATTTTCAGCATGCCTTGCAGCAGCAGAAGCAGCCTCAACTCTTCTCCTAGCTGCCTCCCTGGCAGCAAAAATAATGGAACCAGAACCATTGGACTCATCCCCACCCTTCAAAATGGATGCAGGAGTTGCACTTCCCAAGTTTCTTACAAATTCGGGAAGAGAATCAGTCCTGCTTTCCAAGGGAGCATTTGTGCTTGATACCAATGCCTCGTCAGCCATCTGTCTTGCCTGTGAAGCAGCACTTGATGCAATTTTGGCAGCTGCAGCTGCTGCTTTAGCAACTGAAGCAGCTGCTGCTATAGTAGCAGCAGCAGACGCCAGCTTAGTCTCAATGTCAGACATCAAGCCAGAGTTCTTTTGTTTATCCAACTGACTCCATACACCTTGGCAGTGACCAAGTGCAGCAGCTGCATGTTTAGCAGCCTCCTCCGCTTGTATCTTAGCCTCCTCAATTTTGTTCATATCGAGTGAAGTTAATTTCCTCTTCTCCAAATTGTCATCCACTCTTTTACAGTGATCAACAGGTATGGACGAAGCAACTGTGTTGGACTTGCATTTGGACACAATGTTAGGAGTGATGACAGCAACTGATGTAGATAAATGGCTGCTAACAATAGGAGTAGACAATGTTTCTGTCTGGCTTCTGGCTACCATTGAGACATGTCCAATATCCTCAGATGAAGGAGCTTTTTTTGACAAATGGCAATTGTTAGTAGGGGCAGACACTGGTTCAGCTGGAGCAGTTGGCAGGGAGATCTGTCCAGGACCCTCAGTACTGGATGTCTTTTTTCTCTTTCTAGTTTTTGTTAAAGAAGTAAATTCGGGTGGTGCTGTGCCCTTTTCACCATCAATAAGAGAAGTCTCTGCAAGAACACCAGAAAGCATACGAGGGGCCACAGGACTTGGTGGTGCATACTTTGCTCCAGTAGAAACAACACCAGTTGGTTCTTTAACAGGGGTCAAATTCACGGGCTCTGTAATAGGAAAAACTGGAATACGAGTGCTAATGTCAAAAGCAGAAGTTTGTGGAGTAACCCAGGATGCAGTTAAAGGAGTCTGTGATAGCCAGGAAGTAGTCTGTCCAATGAAATTCCGCACGGGTGGAGTCTGGTAAGGATGCAAAGTGGAAACTGCTTGATACCCCATAACTGCTCCCTTTGCTGTACTGCTCGGTGGCAGACCATCACAAGATGGAGTAGCCATATTCCAAAGAGGAGATGAAAGAGGCATCATAGGAGTAATGACAGGTATAGAAGTACCCTTGCTACTTGGTCGAGCAGCTGATGAGGAAATAACTTTGCTTTGATGCAAATCCGGTTTGCTTGGTTGATCTGGTGTCTTTAAACCTACATTTCTCAATTTTAGAATATAATGGCAAAAGATTTAAAGCAAAGGCATTTCTGAAAAAGCTTTGGCTACCTGAACCTGATTGTATTCCAGGCACTTCAGCACTGATAATGAGAGATTTCTGCCCATGAAGCCTTTCTACACAAGAACGCCATGCGGGCTCCCAAATGCTCCTCACTCCATCTGTAAGAAATGCATCAGACATTGACCACATTTCAAATTTATCTCAATAAATAAACTGAGAAGACAACCAATAGACTAACCAGAGGTCCCAAAGGCTGAACTCATACAAGCCTCATCAGGTGCTGCACCTTGACTGCAATAACCACCATTCAAACACTTCATTATTATAATAAACAAAACACCAAATGACAGACATGTGACGAATGCAGGTACACAATCATTAATCATCCCCAAAAAATCAGTCACATCATATTTCAAGGTTCCTATGGTCTCTACCATCAAAGAGTCAAAAGATAAATTCATCAAATTGCATATCACCTTCTGAAATGAAGAAAGTGATATATTAAGAAATCACCAATGAACATTTTTGATCCATCTATTGCATGCAGAGCAATCAAAGTGAAAGTAAGACGTAGGCAGAAGGGTTTCCCACACAATTGGTTTAGGAGAAACATGCCAAACAATAGAAAGATGGGTTCAAGCGCTATTTGCATAAACATCTTTTGCATATTATCTGATATTATGTTATCACCAAATGCTACAATTAAGAACTCACATCAAAGATCCATAAACAAAGATTTGTGCTCGTAATTGCACTTGTTGTAAATCAGTAAAAGGCTGTTGAAATGATGCCGGAGGAGTGGAAGAGTTCAGATCCAGAAGATTGGATGTTGAATTAGAAACTATGTTCCCAATCTTTGTACCACTGCGCTGGACATTTCCAACATCAAATTGCACCAATTGACCAGCACCAGAAGGGCCCAAATGCATACATGAATTGTCCACCCTGTCAGAGACTTTGACAGGAGTTCCCTTCACTTTCCCCTTCCTACTATTCTCTCTTCCTGACTTACCAGAGCGACGCCTTGTTTTATTCTCAGACCCACCTTTTGTGCTGCAAGGTGGTGTTGCCTTGTCAATTGGCTGAGGATTTTCCTGTACAACCTTAGTGTCAGTTGTGCTACAAGGAAATAATTGCATGTCAATGTGCGTCTCTTTCGTAGATAAATCTACAGCAGAATTCACGCACATTGACTGCACTTTACCACCGCCATCTGTATTCTGAGGAGGTGGAAGACTCTGAACTGCACCCTTATTGCCAACCTCATTCTTTTTACTCTCAGTTTGCAGACACTGAGTGGCTGTCCCATCAACAGCAGAACTCAAGTCAGGTGCACCTTGTTCCTCAGAATTTTCTTCCTCTGCAGGATGCAACTTAATTAATTCATAAGAAAACAACAAACCATACACAACCCAAGTGAGACAAAAACAATACTAAACAGCAATAGGTACAAATTGAACCCAGTAATCAAAGCACAATTAAAGGATTTAAAGGCACAAATAAAGCCTCAGTGAGTCAGCATACAGGGAATCTTTTAGTGCAGAGGGTAAGAACCAAACAGGTGCAGAAAAAGAAAAATAAATGAAAATACCTTTCTACCAGTCTAATATCGATCCTTTGTGAAGCCAATAACTTTATCTGTTCAAGACTTTCAAGTTTTTTTATGAGTAATAGTGATGTTTATATAGTGTATTAGTGTGTACCACTTAGGAGTCATCACTTCAGTTGTTTTCATACAATTAGAAATTGAATCAGCCATAAATCATTCAAGGAAGAAAGAAGAATCAGGGAGACTTTCATTCCACATAGATTAAAAATAATTAAGCTGAGTTATTTACTTATTTATGATCACTAACTACCATTGTAAGAAGTATTGATAAGAAATAATGATAAACGAGGAAATAAGTCTGACACACCTCCAGCTTTTGATGATTTTTTCCCCTCATTATCTGTTTGCTTGCCAATGGTTACTTTTTCATCATTAGTGCCTTCTGCTACAGAGTCATGCTGCTGACCTCCTATTTCTCTAACCAAAGAGCAGTCTTCATGAATTTCACCAGCAACATTGGCTTGGTCAGAAGCCTCCATAATAGTAATGGAATGATCAGTCAATGGTGTTGCCACAAATGTGTTTTTTTCAACATCAGAAACAGGACCTAGCTGGCTTTCCATCTGTGTATCACTTCTTTCAGAAAGTGAGACACTGTCCACTGTGTCATGTGAGGAGAGGTTTGCATCTTCGACCTCAGTATCAGAAGCTGCAGAGCAATAACCATAAAAACTGGTCAGAGACAAATAAATTTAGTAAAACATTTAATTCTCATTCCTAAAGCAGAAAAGGAGTACCTTGTTTATTCACCATTGAAATGGCAAACTCTGACCCATGAACACTCTCAGCATGTTCTCTACACTGTTCAACAAGAGAAGATCCAGCTCCCATGTGGTTATCACGTGATTTATTAGTTTCCACATCACTAGCAACAACAGATGACACCGTTTCCCCCCTCTCAACAGAAGAAGCATTTTGATTGTTGTTGCAGGTATTAATAGGCTGCTTTGAGGACACACCTTCTCTGCATGGCTTCTCAGGTTCATCTAGGACATGGGATGAGACATGGTTTCCATCGCCCAAAACCACTTCACATTCCCTCAACTCATCATTCCCACCTGCCAAATCCTCACCTACAGGTGTCTCCTCATGAATTTCAGAAGAAGCAGATGCATCTCTTGGATTGCTAAGATCATCTCCTTGATCAAGACAGCTTTCATTAATAGCATCATAATCCAAATTGCTTTTCTCAATAGTATTATGTTCTTGTTCAGTAAAACTACTTTGTTCATATGGTGTTTGTGTAGAAAAACCCTCCACCAGCTCAAGATTGGAGCCTTGGTCATCAGTCTCTCTTACCTCTTTGCCATGTCCCTCTGATGCACAAGTGCTCTTAAAGGAAACAGATTGCTCCTCATGCTGCATACTATCACCTTCAGGTTGATGTTCACTTTCCATCACTTTGGAAGACACAACATGTGACTTGCTAACATGAGGAGATCCAGTAGATGGTGCATTTTTCTTGCATCCTTCAGCAGTGAGAAAGTTACACTCCTCATTTCCCAACAAAGTAGAAGATTCCTCCAAATTAGTAAATGTATTTCTAACTCCAAGTTCTTTAACATCTTCTGCCTCTGAAGTAACATTAGATATAGAATCCTTACTAACAAGATTATCACTTTCAAAACCAATCCCACTTAACTTTTTATCATCCATACTAATGTCTTTGTTCACTGTGATGTTGTCCTCCCCACCTTTACCAAAATCATCGGGTAAACCACTTGTAGTTTGATGAATATCATTTATTTTATCATGGACATCTGGATTCCCCAGAATTATAGTATCATTGTATGAAGAGCAATCTTTAATTTGAACTTGAATCCCAGAAACACATGGATCTCCTCCATTTTGGTTAACCAAAGTTTCATTGTGGGAAGCATTCACTTCTGCTTGATTTAAATCACTATTTTCCATTTCAGTCTGTAGGCTTTTATCAGTAGTTGTTTCAGCACTTTCACTATTAGCAACATTTCCAGAAGATGTTCCTGTCACTTGTAATGTACATTTAAGAAGGTCTATCTCTCCTTCTGTTGTCTCACTAGACCTAGAAAACTTATCCAGAAACTGATCAGCTTGTACACCTACACTGGGATCTTCAACACCGTCCATCTTATCATCCTCCTGTAGCCTAGGTTCGGTTTCATGGGTCACATTACCCAACATATTGCCACCATCTGACTCCTGAACAATAACTTCTTCAGGAAGATTATGCTCTTGACCAACCGATTTTAACAGCATTTCAACAGATTCTGAAGAAGTTGCCTCAGACCAGACATTGTTGCGCCCAGGGATGGAGCAAGACTCGGTAGCACTTGAACTGAACTCTATTCCACTACTTCCCCGAGAAAAATCTTCAATCCACTGATTGTCTTCCTGACAAGGAATTCCAAGAAAAACTTCGTTTTCAACTAAACTGTCAAACCTTAAATGCCCCTGTAGACTGTCATCAAAATCAAATCTGGGAAGAGCAAAAGGGCGCAAAACAGAAGAGACTTTTGAGCTATCTTCACCAGCTAGGTGAAGATTCTTGCTTTGGTAATCATTGTCATTATAGTCCATCTGTGTACCCCTGCAAAATGAAAAGTATTATAAACATGTGTGTGTGTAACTGTGTATGTATGTATATATGTATGTATAACTGTATAAGAGGAAAATAGTGGCAAGAGTATTTACATGCGTTACATGGACTCTACCTTGAATCCTATGAATTAGGTTTTCTCATGAAACAATCTGCATGTAAAATGTGTGGATATGAATGCACAAAATTTTATTTCTAAAACATATTATCCAATACCAGCAAATAGAGTTGCAACTCAGATCCAGGCTCAATTTAAAATTTTATTATGTAATAATTTGCACTAGAATGCATTCTTTCTAGTCAATATGAATATTGAAGGTTTTTTTTAATGGAAGAACGGCAAGAGGCTAAAAGATTGCATCGCTGGCATAAGGTATTAACACAAGTTATTGAGTTTAGGGAGACGAGACAGGGTTTATAAATCACTTTGAGAAAGACAGGTGTATGGTATTAGCACAAGCTACTATCCAATTAAGTGATCAATGCCAGCATGTAACATTTCAGGTTTCCGCATTTAAGCTCTCATTTTCTAATAAAGAACTAGAGAATATTTCAAGTAAGTGTTCAACTTTATCTGTAGCTAAACTGACACGAGTTCCATCTCAGTTCAAACTTAAATCTAGATTCAAGCAACTTAGTGGACATCAAATGATTTATTGTGCCTCTGAAATGGATGCAACCATGCAACTTTTTTCAATTGAAAAGTATATTATCACTCTGAAATCAAAATAAGATTAATCAATAGAATCCTGTGTGATGCTCTGAAATGAATGCAATTGCCAATAAAAGAAAATTGAAAAGGAACTGAAGGCCATCAACTGCATCTTAGGCTCCGTTTGGAAACCCGGAAAATTACTTCTGGAAAATTACTTATTTTCCCAAAAACATTTTCCTTTTCCAGTGTTTGGCTACACAATGGAAAACTGTCTTTGTGTGTTGGGTTCATTTTCCAGAAAATGAGTAGGAAAATGAATAAAGCCACAGATGCATGATGAATAAAATATTAGCAGATTTTCCCACACTCAATGACAATTCAATTGTTCACTACATTTCCAAAGTTCATAGAACTCTCATTTTATCATTTTCCTGTGCTTTAACTATTTCACAAGACATAATTCATCTCCCATGTTTCTTCAAGGATCAGCATTTCTTTATTCAATTTTATTTCTTGTCAATATTAATACACCTACCTCCAGTTTCTTTAGCTATTTCTCAGTTTCCATTCCACACCAATCAAACAAAGAATTCAACTCAAGCTTTTTAAACCATTATCTTCTACATTAAACCATAAGAATTCAAAAACAATTCGCAAACAAAATAGGGAAAAAATTCACAAACAAAATTCAATAATATTGCAAAAAGTTGTAGAAACCACTTGGCCAGATTGGTTTCACTTTGGAAACCAGTCTGGCCGACTGGTTTCCGAAATGAAACCAGTCGACCAGGCTGGTATCCAATGCGGAAACCAGTCGGCCAGCCTGGTTTTCCATAAGTTTCCGACCAGAAAACCATTTTAGATGTTAGATCTGGAGAAAAAAATAGCCATAAAAAATAATTTATGACTGAAAATAGAAAAAGGAAGAAGCATATGAAGAAGAAGATGTAGTTGGTGAGGTGAAAGGAGCAGGGGATGAAGACGGAGGCGTGACTGCGTGAGGAGGAAGAGGCAGGGCTGAGGCGTGAAGACTGAAGAGGGCGGGTTGGAAAATGACTTACCCCAAAAAAAGGGGAAGTCATTTTCCCCCAAAACATGCCTATTTTCCTTTGACTAAAACATCATTTTCAATTGACCTCATTTTCCTCCCTCTTGCCAAACATTGAAAACTCGGAAAACATTTTCCAGAATTCATTTTCCGAGTTTCCAAATAGAGCCTTAGATCGCATGTCAAAGGAAACACCAAATGAAATCATACCAAGCAGCTAAAACAATAATCTAATGATCACATTAGTAATTGCATGCATAGCGCCAAGTAAAATTTAATGCACTAATAGTTCTGTTCTAGTGTTCTATATAATTTACAGTGTTAGGCAGCAGCCTACGCGCCTGAAGGCCAAGCCGATTTCAGCCCTAGGCGGCTTTTAGTCGGCAGACCGACTAACTGGCTGAGTTGGCATTCAACTCGGGGACTCAGGGTGGTTTTTTTGCCTGCTCGGCTACTCCCTGCTATATTTCTCCAACTATGTACTTAACTAACCATCTAACATATGCAGTCGACTAGTTTGGGGAATTATAAAAGTCTAACAACTCCTAGCCATAAGTGGGAAATTTTTTGTGAAGATATACTCGGATTACTCGGCCGCCTAGGCAGCGGTGCCTGTGCCTAGGCGCTCAGCACCCGAATAGCACATAGCGCCTTCTTCAACATTGATAATTTATAAACTGCCATTCAACTTACCCTAGGTATCACATCTCTGGAACCACCAAAACTCATAAGCAAAACCATAATCCACCAAAAACAAAGAAAATAATAATATAAACATAATCTAACAAAGCCCTAACTCTTCAAAAGACTTCACACCCTGGCCAATATAACCTAAAAAATGGATATTTCTCCAAAGCCATCATCATTAAGCATGAAATCTACAAAAACAGTGACAGTTCGAATCCTATTCCCTTCATTTATACCACGAAACCTAACAAGCAGAGCATTTATCAAAGCGAAACCATCATTTCAGCATACCATATGCATCAACCCTATGAATGCTTCGAGATATGACTAAAATTCAGAGTCATTAACATCCAAGACACTGAATTTAAGCATCAGCTCAATCGAAAAAAGGAGGAAATGAACAGTACCAGAAGAAGTAAGTCTAGAGACGCTACCTCCCTCCATTCGAAGACGAAATCCCGACAGTTGATCAACTCACCCCGACGGTACGGCAACTTGATGCTTCATAACAGCACCAACTAGGGTTTTTACGAAATGGTTGGCAAACCCTAGCTCAACTCGCACCTCGACAATTTAAGCTGCTTCGTTTCAACGAATCTCCGGAGGCTTAAGCACCAAAGCGAAGGAGATAAACAGAGCGAAACTGAGTGCAGGCCGGGCTATAGATACAGGTGTCCTGTGCATATATAGAGAGAGAAAGCCAGCGACTGGGTATGGGAGGAGTGCAAGTTCTGTATCAGTAGCGTACTTGGGCTGTGTTTGGAGAGAGAAAGTCCTATGACTTTCATAAACCCAAAATGAATATAAATTTTTTTAATAATAAACATTTTTTTTGAATATTTCCTCTTCTATTAGATCTACAAGTTATTGCACGTGATTACAATTTATTCAATACACATCGTCAAATAATGACTACAAATTTTCGTTATCACAAAAAGATTTACTCTTTGCATTATATATATCTATCTATACATTATGCACCCAGAGAGCACATATAATGCACAACACCGACACATATGTTGCATACTCAGTTATTCACATTGATAGTTTTTTTGAGTTTTTACCTATTTTGGTCCGTTGACTATTATATTTTCTCAAATTTACATTTTGACTTTTAATTTCACCTAATATGGTCCATTGACTTTCAAAAGCTCCCCTATTTTGGTCATCTATTAGGGTGGTCGTGAAGCCATCGTTAAAAGTGAGGGTATTGTCGTCCTTTCACTTGTTTGGGGCCTTTTAATTTCCCCGCAAAGCACAAGCTCAACAGCTCCACAGACCAACTGCCCGGGATTAGCAATGCGCTCGAACAATTGTTGTCCGGTTACCGCCCGCACGGCGGCGGGAGGTGCACCGAAGGGCCCAGTCGAAGAAGGTAGCGAGTTGGATGAAGGGGAGCGATAGTAATGATGAAGGGGAAGCGGCGAATGAGAAAGCAGACGGTGGAGAATAAGATCTTGGCCCTCCAAAGGATAGTCCCAGCGCTGGGAGTCTCTAGGAGTTGACAAGTTGTTTGAAGAGACGGTAGTTACATACTGGCATTGCAGTTCTAAGTGAAGGCGTTGAAAGCAGTTACAAGCTTCATTGAAGGGTCGGAAAAGGAAAAGAGAAAAGTCGGTGGCTGGAAATTTTAAATATCAAAACTTCTGAATTTCTTTTTGAATGATCTACGATCCCACGTATGGAATCAGTCCATCCAATAATTTTATTTGGATTTTTGATATATCATGTTTTTTTCTTATTCTTCTTCTTCATTAATTACAGACCATTTTTTTAAAAAATTTGAATTTATATTTTATTGTTTATTCATTAGTGAATGTGAATACAGAGTTCATCGAAGATGAGAATATTTTCTTGTTAGACCAAGTGTCTTAGGCCTTCTGGGATGGGATGTACAGCAAAGCTTGTATGGACATTGGTGAAAGGTGAAAGGACAACAATACCTTCACTTTTAACGCTGGTTTCACGACCAACCTAACGAATGACCAAAATATGGAAACTTTTGAAAGTCAATGGACCACATTAGGTGAAATTAAAAGTCAAAATGTAAAATTGAGAAAATGCAACAGTCAAGGGACCAAAATGGGCAAAAACTTTTTTTTTTTAAACGAATATAGATTAAAGTAGTACACTTTAGATACGCCTATTGAGCACGTGTAACGTGCCACGCCTATCAAGGACACCTGTACAATACATTCACATTACTAACTTAAAACAAATGCTCGTTACTTTTTATGCAAATAAAATATATTTTTATTGTTTAATATAGTAATTATATTGACGCATATTGACTAACATGTTTCATACGTGTAATGTAAAGTATACGTCAGCAGATTTAGCGAGGGGTTAAAACTATCGCTCTATGACAAAATTAAAATATTAATAATAGTCACGTCAACATAAAATTGAATGTTTTAGAATTGTAAATTACATTGTCGTCGTATATTAACTAACATGTTATGTCAACGTAGACTTTAGTATATTTTGTTACCGAGGGGTTAAAACTATCACTTATGAAAACTTTAAAATATGAATAATATTCACGTCAACATAAAATTGAATGGTTTAGAAATGTAAATTACAATTTTGTCGTATATTGACTAACATGTTCCATACATGAACATATAATGTAAAAGTAGACTTTAGCATATTTTGTTAGCGAGGGGTCAAAATTATCGTTGTATGGAAAAAAATTAAAATATTAATAATATTCGTGTCAACATAAAATTGAATGTTTTAGAATTGTAAATTACAATTTGGTTGTATATTTACTAACATATTCCACCTTTACCAAATTTTGTTAGCGATGGGTTAAAACCATTAGTGAATGAAAACAATTAAAATGTTAATAATATTCACGTCAACATAAAGTTAAATGGGTTATGATAGGGAATATTTCCTGACTACGTATCTCCACCGACCACACACGTGCTCGATACTTGCATGCGCCGATCAGGTGAACCTTTTCTAAGATAAACCAACCAAAAAATCGGCCCTCCCAGTCGGTTGAGGCATGGCGGCCGGTTTGAACCGAGCCTTCATTCGGTTTCGACCTTCTCGAACATATTCCCTTAAATTGATAAAGCTACCCAACGTGACAACCTGTTAGAAATCTTGTGGCACGTGGCCAGCATGACGCCATTCCCGAAGCACCCTCCATGCATGTGCAACACGTGTGCACCATGCCGCCCCTTGGCATGTATCTCATTCCTCCCTTTATAAATACCGCATTTATGATAGTGGAGGGGATTTTTGGATCTTTGTACTTACCACATACTAGCTCAGGATTGCCCGGTCATTAAGCAATATCTCGAGCTCATACACTCGAACCAACGAGTCGAGTAGATAGGGATCACATTACGATCCAACCTAAGCACTTGTACATATTTGTACGAGTCAGCGTATTTACTACATCATTTTAGAATTGTAAATTACAATTTTGTTATATATTGACTAATATGTTCCACACATGTAACATAAAAATAGACTTTAGCAGATTTTGTTAGCGAGGGGTCAAAACTATCACTATATGAAAAAATTTAAATTATTAATAATTAAATGGGTTGAAATCGTTATTTTGTATGAATTTAAATACATGAAATACTTGCAAATTTATATATTTTTCTACAAATGTAAGTTGAACCAAACAAACCCCAAGCTTTTGATGAAAGTCAAGCCCAAATGTAAAACCAAAGCATGGCCCAATAAGGCCCGGATCGGGCTGCGGGCCAGCGGTTTTCATTTTACTTTATGAAAAATAAATTTATTTATTATCGAAACGAAAATAAAATCGTTGTTCCTTCTTCTCCGGTCAATCTCCGTAGAATCTGTAGTTCCGATTCGGTAGCTGATCTCAGTGTTAGCTGCTGCAAATGCCACTACCTGTAAGTATACGATAACACAACTTCTGGATCAGAATTCTAGGGCTATGTATGTATATATGTATGTATCGTGAAGTTTTTGCTGTAATTTAGTTGATATATAGGCGTGATTTGATGAAATGTGTGCGACGGTGAATTGCAGATGGTGACAGTGTTGGAGGTGGAGCCGCCGAGCCCGTTGAGGTACGTGATTGGAGCCGCCATCATGATGGCCGGCGTCGTTTTGCCTCTCGGCTACATGATGTTCCGCAACAAGCGTGTGCCGTCCTCTTCTTACTCCAAACAGACGTAGGTGTGCCTTTCTCATATTTTTGCTTTCGATTTGTCGTCGTTGTAGCCTGATTTCGATGCTGAATGAGATCACAGGCTTAGAAAATAATTTGGAAATGTGAAATGTCACTGAGCTTATTTAGTAATTTTGATCCAGATAAGGTATCAGGTATGTGCCAATTTAGATTATTTAGTTTGTTTATGGTGATAAGATTGCTGAATGTGGATCAGATCAAGTTTGTATGATTGTTTTTTTTGGGTGACGAGAAAAACCTGTCTCCGCACCCAAAGGGTGTTCACGGGACCCGTCTTTGTGACCCTAGCCCGGCAAAGGACCACAAGGACATAAACGAACTTAGGTTGCTCATAGCTAACCAGCTTAAACTAAGAAGGCCAATAGGTTGCTCCAGTTGGGAGTTGAACTTTTAGCCTTGTGGTTACCAAGTGAACAACCTGACCAACGTGGCTAGAGTTTTCCATTTTGACCTAATACCAAGTTTGTATGATGGTTTTTGTGTAGAGTATGGTGTGTGAATTTTTATACACCCAGGTGCCTAAAGTCTGATTACATGTTCGTGATGTGGCTTTGGTGTTGCAGGAACAAGGTTTTGATATAGAGGTGTGCAAGAGGAAACTCAGGAAAGTGTCAAAAGCTTCTTTTTATGCTTTGAGGGGGGGTAGCAAAGAGGTGGGAGGAGAGCTCTGCTGCATATTCTTGTAAATGCATTAAAATCCATACTGTAGTGTGTTCAATTGATTAGACATTTCAATGGATATGGGTGTTGATTCCTAGAGTTTTAGTTTGGTTCTGTTTTCATGACTCGGGTCACACGATGGCTCTTACTGCTACTGATCAAAATAAAAAGGAAAGAAATTATTGATGTTTAACCGTGAATTATTACCTTGTCTGTCTCTGCTCATATTTGCAATTCCTTGATGATGGAAACAGGTTCTGTTTCATGAACTTGTTCTTTTCCTTGCCAATATACATGTATGTATTTGCAAGGTTTCCTTGCATCAATGATATTTCTGAATCTTAAACAACTCTGATGTGGGTTCTATTCATGTAGAATTTATCTATAGATAGATTATTGTTTTTGTTTCCTTTGGAAATGGAAGGTTTATTTTTTAGGGAAAAAAAAGTTAATTTTGAACACCTTCACCCCCACACTGATTAACAGTTCCCTGTGATCTTGAATGGATTGTATGAAGTCCAAAAACTTTACTAATAGGACTCTATAATATTGTGTATGAAAGTTCCTGCATTTTATTGGCTCTGCTTAATGAATATTATTGCAGTCTTGCTCTTTCTTGTCATTTTCTTCTAACATTAGGGTGATCTGCACTTCTCGATTGTGAGAAGTTGCTCTATGTGAAGTGCATTGTTTTCGTTTTTTGGAGTTCTATTGCTGGGGCCTTGAATTGGTTCTTTAACTTGCACGTTTCTCTTTTTTGGGTTCATTCTGATCTGATTGAAGTTTCTTAGGCCTATAAACTTAAATTTTTGTACAAAGGGCTGTTGGGGCCTTGCCAAGTTGCCATCAATTTCCTTGCTATTGCATTCTTGATTAAATTCTTGGCTATGATTTGGCATATATAAATTTACTTCTTGCATTATTATAGCCAAAAGAGTATATTGGGTTTAAAGAACAACATGTTGGAAGATGGACAAGCAGCTACAATACATGAAAGACTTAAACCCGCCAATTAACTGATCTATGTCGTTTTGCTGCCATGTATCTTTGCAAAAATTCAGTTCGTTACACAACCTAACATAAATCTAATGGTTCCCACGAGAATTGGCAGTTGCTTATTCTGATATTGGCTGCTAAGAGTCGTGCCACCTTCCTAGTGCTTCTCCCATTCGTATTCTTTCCCCTTTCTTGATGCAAAACCTGAAGTCAGATGGTGATGATATAGGCGCTTGGAACACCAGAACCACTGTCGAGCCCATATTAAAGGCAGCTAGCTGCAAGGTTGTCAAGGGCAAATGTGAGTTTGAAGAGATCACTACTGAAACATAGAAGGATAAATCACAAAAACGCACTGGTAAATTTCTAATTATCACACCAAGAACTGACCCTATTTCCATTAGTCAAAAATGTTTCAAATTTCTTAGCTAGTGTGATTGTCTGTATGGTGAATTGTCTGTCCACACACTAATTTTCAAGAAATATGGTGTACTAATTTATAATACCAAGTTAAATATGAGGTTTTCCGCTTTGAAAATGGCTTAATTTTATAAGGTTGTACCTCATCTCCTTTCTTCATCCTGATACCAGTGCCAACAGGTTCATACACCCTTTCTTCAGGGGGCTCTAAATGCAGTATGTTCTTCTGGGGCTTATTTGTCCGGAGTGTTGGTTCAATGAAAAGCTGTAACAGAATTGTAACGAAGAAAAAAGTCTGTTATGAGTTTAAAACACAGCCAACATATTGCCATGCAGAAGATTTATTAAACACACTGGATATAGGTTTAAGATTTCCTAACCTCAATGGAACCGATATTTGTAGCACCAATTGCCGCCATTGCCATAAAACCTTCTTGCCATCGACCTTCTAACACCACCTGATCATTTGATTTGGAAAACAAGAGAAGTGAGAATATTATACTAGAAGAGTATGCATGCATAAGTTAGCTAGCATATTGCACTAAAACCTACCCTTTATTCATTAATATCAAGTATAATATATATATATAATTAAGAAAAACATCAGAAGAGGATTAGAAGACTCAAAGTATGAACCAAGTGCATCAAAGAGAAGGGATACCCTTTCATTTTCAACATAAAGATTTCTGATTGTTCTTGTAGCACGTTCATTCAGGGGAAAGAGACGACCTACAAGCAAATGAGAAAGACTAAGGACATTGCAAAGACAAAATCTAAAGCCAGCATATCAGAATCTGATCCTCAAGGCCAACATATCAAATACTTCATAGAGGCTTCAAGAACCTTTTCCTCCATTTTTTTTTTTTTTTTTTTTTTTTTTTTTTGTACATACCCGAGAAATGTCGACGGAGGAGTACATTCCAATCAGCTGGTGAGTGTATGCGATGATAATCACCAGGCTTCAAGTAAATTACACAGTAAAAGAGACCCTTCATTGGGCTGCATGACAAATTTGAAAAAAAAAAAAATCGAAGTTAGCATGCTGCATTGTGCTGGCAAGAAATGAACCCCTACGGTTGGTTTTCTCATATAGAATGAGAAAAGAATACCAATTATTGATAAAACCACAAAATTTAGACTACTATATAACATATTCACATGTCAGCAACTGCTAAGCAGACAGTGTCTCAGGGAATACCAACACATTTGAATGTGGTTACCATGCTGGTGCAGGATCTCTGACTTTCGGAGAAGCCAGTGAAACTCTCCACCATGACTTTTTATTTGCATCCGTGTCAGAGCTTTCTTTCTCACTGTTTTTTTGTTCAGTATCATCTTCAGCAGTCATGGAAAGGAAGGAGGTTGCACCAAGAAGTTTAGGAACGGAGTAAGAAAACCCTTTAACTTGCTCAATCATACCCCCTGCTTCTTTCAACTCCCCAAATCTTAGAATGGTACCATCTACTGGGCTAACCTATAATGACATAATACAGAGTAAATATTAAGGAGATCTTAGGAATCAATGAATCATTACAGTTGGTGGGCAGAAACGGAACAACTAAAACCCAAAAAACTGGTTACCAGTTACCAGACAACACGGGTCCGAATCAACAGGCCTGGAACCCTCTTTCAAAGTGCGGACAAAGAAATCCCTCAAAGATGCGTACTCTTCTAAAGGTAAAGCTGCTTCTTCTAAGTCTGAATTCAACCAACAAGTATTGCCTTACACAGCTTATCTTAGTGAAACAATCAATTGACAGCAACAACTCAGAACCGTATAAATAACTCAATAACCACTTAGAAGTTGGGTATAAAGCATACTTGAGTGAAAAGCCCGAGCCCACGCTCTATATACATATGGACGCAGCCAAATTGGAAATTCCTGTTCGAAGATTGTTTAGAAACCAAGTGAGTAATGTACGCCAACTTTTTATGCTCACTGAAATGTACAATTACTCACCACATTGGTCAAGAAACCCCAGAACCTGGAAATGGAGCGTAATGGTAGCATTCCCATAAATGATGCCTGTCACTAAGAGACTCAGTATTCCATAGAATTATAGAAATTAAGAACAGGAAAACAAAGAATGAACTCTGTAATTGAAACAAACAGTTCAAGTAAGTTCAAAGAATCAAAGTTATGTGTAGTTTACTTTCACATCAGGGTGGAATTCCATCTCAATTCCTTTCTCTCTAGCTCCTTCAATCTGCAATCCAGATGTGGTAGATTCAACAGGCAATCAAAACACCATAATTTTGCCAGATTTGAAAATAAAATTCATGCACTAGTATTAACCAGAGACCTAATAAGTATACAATTTTATAGATATGATGTGAATAGTTTCACTAGCTCCATGAGGCAAAAAAAAACAAAGAGAAACCTTGTTATCATCATAGAGACGGCGAGCATGAAGAGCGCCTAGCATTACAATGGTTGCCACGGTCGCACCAGGCAAAAAGAAACTTTTACCTGCACACGGATTGAGTTCAAAATCAGCTCTTACGCCGGGAATAGTAAGCAAATTCTCGTAAAATTTCACATATATGCATTTTTTGGTCCTTTCTGAAAGTTTTGTAATTAAGAAGCTAATTGAAGACAGGCAGCAATGTTCTGATAGGATTTCATTCACTATCAATGTTTCTCAACAGCAAAGCTTAAGCAGGCGAATGGAAGGGTGTACCGTGAGAGCTGCTTCCGCCATTGGAGGAAGCTCGAGCTTCGGAGGATTGTATCTTCCGAAGGAAGCTAGTGAAGTGGAGACGATGTTGTTGGGAGAGATGACTGAAGCGCGTGCTGCGAGTGAAGAGAGGAACCCTGTGAGTGGCCCTAAACTTCATCTTCTTCTTACGTACTGCAAATTATGTGTTTATTTGTGAAAATTTGTTTATGTTACCATTCAAAGGCGCGATATTATATTCAAAGATAGATATAGGGTTTAGCATTGGTTGGGAGAGAATCGGGTTTCCCGACCCGCTTTCCCCCGACGGATACAGAAATTTGACCCATTTTTATACATTTTCTCACCACATGAGCTCCATGGGTCCTGGCAAGTGAGCTCGTGAGGAAGAATTTTAAGAGAATCTGAGTTTGATTTTCAAGCTCTTATGCCTCCCGAAGCGAGCAAGGATTAATCTGGTGAACTCGAAGTGCAACATAGGAGTATTAGTTACAAATTAAAATTCAATTGAATTAGTTTTATTGCTAACCATGTTAATACAAAATTTATTGCTAACCATGTTAATACAAAATTTACATACTGAAAGTTCACAATTTAAATTGTGAACATTCAGTATGTAAATGGACATAGGTTCACCGTGGTTCAGGTCCATGGTATAACCATTGGCTTATTTTAGGCACAAGTAATTGAGTTAGCTTCACCATCAAACATGTTGCCTCTATAACTCTATTGATGATAAAAAACAAACGGTCCATTACAAAATTCCCTTGGCTGCTTAGCTTAGCACACTCAATTCACAATTCAAACAAAACTGCCACAAAATAAAATGACATGGAGAAAGCTAGCAGGGCGGTGAAGAAGGTAAGGGGTCTGTACAAGCTGCACAAGATCTTTACAAAACCTTTCTTCAGTCAGTCGTGGTGGTTCTCAGGCTTGTATATGTACGCTGGTTGATGCTGCAAAGGCCTTTTTCAGTGCACAAAGCCCGGCAACGATAAGCATCATCATTACTACCTTCTTCGACGCGAGCATCCTAAGGTTAACCCGGAGGCCGTGCTTTTGCATGAATTTTACTCCTGCCCAACACAGAGTGCCGAGCCAAGATAGGAGAGAACATAGCACCACTTTCGTTGTTTCTGCAAGTCCATACACGTTCCCTGCGTCGCTTGACAATTCAACGTAGGAACAAGCAGGGCTCTCGTGGCTGGTGTCGACTGTGTTTAGCCCAAGACTCTCATTGATCCAGGCTGATAGCTTCACGAGCAGCTTTGCAAGCCATGCGATTTCATCACTGCAGATAGGCCGCTTCATCCAGTCACCCCTGTACTTGATATCTGGGACTGTTTGGTTTCCGAAACTTCTGGGCTTGAAAATCTCATCCCGTGAGTGCTCAGACATCTTTGTCTCTGGCCTGCTAATGGACTTCAAAATAGGGCAACCACACAAGACTCCTAGCTGGGATTTTAGTGTGTTCAAACATTCTAAGTTCCGTGCAAGATTGTCACCACCCACGGCCTGCAGCTCAGATTCTGCTCGCAACACAAAGAGCTGAAAACGAGATATTACATATTAGTAATTATGACACAAAAGGTACCTGAAAGATTACATAATAGCAAATTCTAGTTCAGCTTGCTAATAACCTGAAGCAATTCCAGTCCACCATCTTCATTGTCACTGAAAAGTCTTAAATCTTTGTTCCAGTTTTCATGCATAAACGACCCATCAGCATCACTCTCACATAGGCCATCCTCCCAGTCCTGAAACAGATTTTGGCACCTTGATTAACATGTATGTAGTATATATGCATAAGTTTGTTAAAGGAACAGAAGCAGAAAACACAAGATACCTGTAATTGTTCGCGAATTGCAGGTACAAACCTATGTAAGGTATTAAGCAATGATTTGGAAGATCCATATGGTTTGGAATGGAAAACAATGTCCACATTTTTTATAAGGTCCATGAGTTCCGCAGAGGAGGTTAATATGTTTATCACCTGCACATATGAATACAACATTCTTAATGACAAGTTCAAAATATAAACAGGTTATGTTTAGCAATAATAGACAATAGGTTCTTGCATGTATGAATAAGTCCTCTACAAGCATTGAATCAAATTTCAGAACATAGTTTTGGACATGACATTTACATAGTATCCATCAGTTTACACCTACAGAAGTGAAGAGGAAAACACGTCACTTTAAATCCCTGGTAACTATAGCCGATTTAAGATACACTCATGCACATAACCAAAGACATCATATTGTAACCATTGGAATCAATATTATGGTATGTTGATGAAACAAGCATTAATGGTCATACCCATTACTCAGAAACACTGAACGGAAAATGACTGATGCACAAAAATAATGAGCTAATCTTCTTTCAACCAAGATGTTGAGGTCTAACCCGAAAATGGAAATTATGGTGTACAACTAGATCATTGAACTCAGAATTTAAAGTATATCCTCGTATTGAAATCCACCCATATCCATTGGAAACATAATGTTTTCTCCCCATAATGTTTTTGTTCCAGCAATTCTAAGCCTGTAAATGATATTTTTTATATTTCCCCAAACCAAGTACCTTCTCTTGAATGTTAATTAAAGAAAGTCCATAAATGCTAAAACCAGTAAAGTAAAGAAAGGTATCACGAAGTAAAAACTACAAGGAGGACTAGTAATCAAAAGAATAAACCTTTGAAACCATTTGAACAGTTAACTCTGGATCTGTGTGTAGAAACTTGTGTGCAAAACCAATGAAATGCATAACCAGAGAGCTGTAGAACAAATAGTTAGCCAAAACAAAACCCCGCCAAGCAGAGGAATATTTGCTCTGAGTGTCCTCCTTTTGCATAATTTTAGTGGGCAGGCCCAAAGATGTATCAAGCTCAGCAAACTGTTCCAAACTAATTGTCCAAGGTTCCAGGTAATTAACCCAAAGAGTGAATACTTGAGATACATTTTTTACAGAGCACTCCACAGGGCAATACAGAAATGTCCTCAATATAAATCTGTATAATGGCCTCTGAATCCATGAGTCCCAAGAACTAACACTTTGAACCCTGAAAGCAGCATCCCTTGATTTAGCAGTACCAACTGAACCAGAAAGTCTCTGTCTAGGACTCTCAACATAATCAACCTGACCGTTCTCATCAGTGAGCTTGAGTGAATTCAAATTTAGATACTTTACAAACACATTTACCACCTCACCTAAGCCAGAAGTTGGGGGAGTCTCACCCAAAAATGACCGAAAAGGGAGTGACACACCAAATGATTTGCACACAGTCACAGGCAACGGTGAGAAATCATTGTCCACTAACCAAAAATGTATCATTGTATTGACCAAAAACTCTGCTCGCTCAACAGTACACACATCATATCCTGAAGAGTAATGGAGAAGTGAACTACGATATGGTTGGTGGGTATTCAAATCATGCATTGGCACATACACCCGAAGATAAGCATATAGTAGACGCATATAGAGATTCCCTTCATTTTTCTTCTCTGTTGCGTGTTTCGTGCTCAACAAACCTGGAATTGAATAAGCCCAATTCTCCAGCCTAAATCTTTTGCTTCTCCTAACTCCAACAGTTTGAGGCCCCTCACTATTGCCCCTGCAAACAGGGTAATACGCAAACCAGAACATGTAATACTCAAAAATATTCAACTGAACCTGGAACGACGAACCCTTGACTGAATCCTCCTTCAACCTATTCTTGAACAATGGGCACAAGTCAGCCAAAATCCCAGCATCTCTCTCACTTTGGAGCAGATAGCGAGCCCATTCCGGCAACCGCTCAACAGGAAACACATATTTAACCAAAGACAAAGCATCAGCATCCGCAATTGATGATAGCAACACCCCATTTGGAGATAGTAAACTGAAAATCCTGCCTGTAACCAAGCATATATATAGAAATAAACATCAACGAGCATCAAAATAGCAAAAAAACTGCAGAAAATCACAGAAATGTCCTAATCAAACAATCACGAAACATTCAACTCGCATTCCAGTAACTGTCTCGTGCAGAATTCAAAGTCATGCATAAGCATAGAATATATAAACTAAACACTCTAGCAATTCAATAGAAAATTCAAACAATAATATGCTCAGAACCAAACACTCTAGAAATTCAGGATAAAATTTAAACAATAAGATGTTCAGAACCATGCCTGCAAGCTCGGAATCGTTCGATAGAGACGCAATATCGATCCATCCGGACGGAGAAGCAGGCTTCTGAGCTGCTGCTGCCTGCGGAGCGTCGTCGAAGCCGAAGATCTTGCAAATTAGGGTTGGAAAAGTGATGGAGAAGAACCAGCGGGTCTGGTCCGCAGTGTACTTGTGGAGGAACGCCTCCACCTCCGCACACGCCGTCGCGATCTGCGGCGGGGACGCCGCGCCGGCGACGACGCTCGCCAAGTCGGCGGACTTCGTCTGTGTGTCCGTAGCATACGAGCGAGAAAACATCTCTCTCTACGTTTACGTATACGTGCTCCGTACGTATGTATACGGCGGTATATGAAGTGCGTATTTTCACTGTTTTGTACTGTGAGTGAGTGAGGGTTTTAGCAGAGATTTTAAATGGGAGAGACGAAAGAGGAAAATGGCGCCTTTATATATACTCTGGAAAGAAGGTGAAAACGCAGTAGCATCTGGAAGCCGGAGGTGTGGTGACGTGGCCGTAGGGGGCGTAATTAGCGGTTTTATATTTAATTTAATAAAAATATATTAAATGTAGAATATTATTATGTCTGATATTGTATAATTTTATTAATTGTTTTATTCATATATGATTTCAATTATCTGAAAATGTAATCGTAAGAGATTTAAATATCAATGATTATAATAAAATGTACAATAATGAAGAATTACTTGTGTCATTTTTTAATGAATCATTAAGATATGTGTACCGCAAAAATATGTGTGCATACCACAGTAAAGTTTAATAATGTTTAACTTGGTCCACATAGACAGTTCAGTTGGTCATTTCAGTGAAGTTTAAAAAGAAATATCAGTAATCAAGTCTCACCATCGACAGTGGGAATTCATTGTGCACAGTAGGCAATTATCTAGCCTTTGTGTTCAGCTGAGTTACCATAATTTACATCATCTCAAATACTTTATCGGGCTAAATCCTCAACTCTAAGGACCTCCATGCTCTGACCGAATAGTGTTCAGTTGAGTTACTATTGAACTGCCCATGTAGGCTTGCTATTGGTAATTGATTGTATGTATCGGCATGATCTTATTAGTCTTACAACAAGCTAAATTGGGAAATTATGTCCATTTTAGAGGTCAAATGTTGAATGTTGAAACATATGGGTTAGATTTTCAAGGGGGATAAATCTATATATTTGCTTTGATGTCTTTTTCGTCGGATGGGTAGACGCGTTGATTTTGCCGTCCATTTTCATTACTTGTTGTCTTATGATAAGTTTGGCAAATACTAATACAACTACAACGTATAGTAGTTAAGTATTTAATTTAAAGTGTACCAAGAAACTTAAGAGAAACCACAATATTACGAGAGTCAACATGTGTTCAGCAAACTTTGTTATCGTAATAACTCATAAATTGCATAAAAGGTAACTTGCAGTAGAATAATCTTATGTGACTGGTTCAACTGATATGGTGTTTGTGCGAAAAACGAGACCATGTGCGATACTTCGACCGAGATAATACGTGTGTCCTTATGTGACGGGTTCGACTAAAATGGTACATATGTGAAAGACCTTATGCCACGGATTTGTCTGAGAGAATATTGACAAAAATCAAATTTGTGACATTCTAGTATGAGAATTATGCACATCCTCTCGCCCACATTCGAGACTCCAAAAAATCTTTCAAATATACCAAACATGTATTTATTTGTGTTGGTTGGTTTAATTAGGTGGATGATAATCATGTAACTTAACACATGATGTTTCATTTTGAATGCAACAAAACTAGTAAAATTACACATTGCCATCGTTGTTAATCACTATTATATGTGACCATGCATCCTCAACTACCGGTCCACTACTAATCTAATATCAACAACTATTAACAATAATTGAGTGATTAACAAAAGTTGTAAGAAAGTGGTGTTTAGTAGCAGATCATAGGGATATATTGCAACGAGACTATTAATATACTAATGATTGTATATTTGTTACAAAAATCTAGCTAGACCATATGTTCAATAGGCCCAATCCTAAGCTTACAAAATTCACACCATAATGAAACTTTGCACAACCTTCATGGATAGTGAATGGATCACTTGTGCCATTTGATATGAACATTTGGCCCAATATTAGAAACATTTGTAGTATAGATTTTACCTTCATTTTTTGGGCTTTAAAAACAACATTGGTCCAACATCAAACTTTCATCCCAAACCAAACCAATGAGTTTGGGGGAGACACCATGTATGTTTTTATACTTCGATCATGAAGCCTGGCTTGTTTAGCCAAACGATCTGTTACGATATGATGTAATTTCTGTTCATGACTACTTTCTCAACCTACTGAAGTACAAAAAGTACCTTTCTCAACCTACTAAAGCACAAAGCACAAAAAGTAAATACTTTTCTCAATCACAAAGAGTCGATACCGTTCCTATCGAGCTCAAACTCATGATCTTCCAAACTTTCTCAACCAAGAGTCAATATCACTTTCACTCGGCTGAGACCTATGATTTTCCATTTGAAAGAATCACTTCGTACCACTTAACCACAAAGTCATTTGATATCCACACTATTATGAGAATAATCTTTATTCAGTCGGGTCATACCCATAAAATACTCTTATTAAAAAATAGCCTATACTTCTCTAATCTTAATGTTATATTATCGTGTATAGTTACGTTGTTTGGCTTTCTATATGAATCTAACTTTCTTGCCAACTAACGTTCACTACTTCCCTTTCCCTTTTGGTCATGAGCATGCCAATAACATGTGGAAATAGTCGGGGGAGCAAGATGGGAAACACTTTTTTGTCGTATGCAAATGGAGAAGGGAGTCATGGGACTACTAGTTCGAGGAAAACAACAAAACGATCAAAACACGTTTTTAAATTGCATCTCTTGATGTTTTCAGATTAACAACCTAGATTAGTTCTCAATTCTCTCTTGAACATCAGTTCTTACAGGCCTGTGTATACATTTAAGGAACACTTAGTCCAAGTCCCCTCCATCGAGTCCATTCACTTGATTCCTTAGTTTTGCTTACTTGCTTTCCTTACATTTGCTTGTTACTTTGATAATACTTTCTTGATTAGCTTTGAAACTTAGCTTCCTAGTGCTCCCGGAGAAGTCACATTCCTCAACCTACTTTCCATCCACCGCTTTCTCCTACTTTCCACCCTAAAAGTTAAAATAACAGATAAAAATAAACCATTAAATGAAAGTCGTCAGATCATGCCTTACAAACATACTAGAATGATTCACAAGTTCTCACGTAAGAAGTGATTTTCAAATGAACAGAATTATATACATACATACATACATATATATATGAAATGCACCCCACACTCGGAGTGGTGGGTATCTGCAGTGGGCATCCGCACCCGATTGGGTGAGGGTGGATTTTGAAAAAGTCCACCCAATGCGGGTTTAGAGTGGGAGTGGATGGAGAAAATGTAAGGTGGATCGGGTGATGGATGTAGCCATCCCCGACCCACACCCGACCCATTGCCATCCCTACCCACTCCACGTCGCCACGCGTAGCACATATGCAATCAATACTTACGTTCATTTATTATTATTGGCCTATGGGCAGTATGGGGTACCTATTGTACGTATTGTAGCGTACTAGCATGTCAATTCAATTGTATTTACGTCTGCCAGAGGCAATGTGTTTCATCTTCCATATAATCCACCAATCACTCATCTCAAAATATACTCCGTAATAACATAATACGGAGTACAAGTGAAACGAGATTGATTTTTTTTAAAAAAAATATATACAACGTATAATGTAAGATTTAAAATTCGACTCATTGTGAGAGTTGTTCATTAATTTTATCAATTTGAGTCAGACATCTATATAGACAGTTTAAATTGATTTATATTTTGTAGTTCTTTACTTGCTAAGGTTACCAGGCAAACTTAATTCATAACGCACTTTTGAATTGGATAATGATTGCAGCTTTTTCTGTAAATCAAAATAAATAATTATAATAAACTATAAATTTAGATGATGCAACACTTTTCATTATTCACATCCTCGGATAAATACCCTACCTCTACTTTGGAATGAGTAGGGGTCAATCATACCGGAGTGTGGTTGAGAATCATGTCGATTAGGTATGAACTAGACAAGTTAATTTACGGTCGAACCTCTCGCTCGATCTCATTATGTTAAACTGTTTGTCTTAGAATTGTTATATCATTGGGTCAAATCTAGTAATTTAAGGTGGAACATAATCTCTAACTTTGATAATTTAATGTTGTATATGAGAAAAATCTGAAATAGTTACAACAAGGGTAGCTGAAAGTTCGGCAAACATAATTGTTGGTTGTTGTATTTATATCATGTATAGCTAGCAGAATGACACGAGTGTTTTTCTTTTCTTTTTGGATGACGAGCAAAACTCGCATTCATTACTTAAAAATATACAGTGAGTAAACTCCGCTTCTATGTAATAGTTAACAAATCACAAAGGAGACAGAATTGAAAATAATTGCTTTCTTGACATATGACAACTTACTAACGTAGTACCCAGTACATTAGGATGGTCCAAAGTCATTAAAGTCCATCTTGATTAATTGACGACTCACTCTCAATAATTTCATTCTTTCATCAAATGTTATAACTCGATCACATGCACATGCATACATATACATGTATATAGGAAAATATCATTTTTAGCCTCCCATCTATACTCGTAAGGTCGAATTAGTTTTTCAATTTTCATCGAAGTGACGTTTATTAAGTGGTTGTAGTGCAAGTGAATGATTAATTAGTAGATAGTCAATAAGTAATTTAGTCAGTTAAGTGATTTATTAAGATATTCAGTTTGATTTTAACTAAGTATCGTCCTAGTCCTATAACGATGGCGCGTAGCTAGGCTTCTACAAAAAAGAGTCATCTCACAGCTCCTTGTATTCAGAACACTACACACACTATCTAGTATTCATGAAAGAAATTGTAGACAAAAGCACTAACGTTATTCTGCAGGTTTATCATCTCAAAGAAAATCCCTTAAACTATGACGAGAGATATTCGTGTGATCGATCCTAAAGCTTTCGCTATTATGAGATCATATTTCTCGTGCTTAAAATGGATTGATATATTCTTTCACTTTAATTTTAACTAGGAATAAAGTGAGTCATCGAATCACTCCATGAGAGGACATATAGACTATATATACAAATGGCCAAATAACTTTGTCAAATTAGGGTTTAATCAATGAACAAATTTCGATAAACATAACACAAAATGTCATTTAAATATGGAGTGAAATTTAGAAAGTAATTTTAAACCTAAAAAGTATTTTGTACATCAAAACTCATGCATGCAAGTATTGGGGGCCTGGGGGGACATGCAATAAAGAGAGCGATGACATATGTACACATCACTCCAGTGGTGCTCTTGTGTACGTGTCTATCTCTCCTCACATCGTACTCATTCTAGGTGGCCCTCTATCCACATCGTATCTTATGGTCGAATCTAGCTTGTCTACTTTTGTTTTATGTGGTTCGCTATTTTTTTTTTTTTTTCCTTTTCTGATTATTTGATTATTACATGTCATTATTTGATTATATGGTTCACTATAATAATGTCCTTAAGCATCTCCAATTCACTCTACATCAAAACACTAAATTTCTTCACCAAATATCACATCAAAAGCATAGTTACAGTAAACACTATGCGCTAGTCAGACGGTACAATAATGTTTAGATAGCGTCTAGGCGGCTAACTATAAAAACAATAGTTCATGTGTGTAAGTGTGTGGGGTGTGTGTGTGTGTGTGTGTGTGTGTATATATATATAGTTAGTTAGTTAGTTAGAAGACGGACTTGACCGAGTTCGTCGCCAACTTGGCCGATTTGGACGCCTTGGGGGTAATTTGTCTTGGCCGATGGTGCCTAGGCAGTTTACTGAGGACTCTCCTATTCTATTGGAAAACTACTAAGACTATATTACAACTACAAGAACTAATAACATATATTAAGAAATAATAAATAAATGGTAACAACCAAATATAACATAACTCTGCCTAGACCGATTTTTGCAACAGTGATCAAAAGGAATATTTTTAGATCAGTTTTTTTATTCATCTCCCAACCTATTATACAAACACACCAAATATTATTTTACACAAACATAATTTTGATTTTCAATGAAATGAACTCTCAGACACCGATAGGGTTTTATGAGATTATAACAAAAGGAATTTGTATTAAATTTTAAAATTATTATGAACTATCTTGTAAATTAAACCGTGGTAAAACAAATTGAAAGATATTTTTTTTTAAAATCACAATTACAAGTTTAAGTGGTTAAGTGTCAAGCTACAAATAATGATTGTGAACTTTAATTTTGATAGATTGAGCTCTCGATCAAATACCAATAGAATTTAATGAGATTATAGCGAACCTTAGTAAAGCAAATTGAAGGATGGAGGATTCTGAGCAATACATATGGCATTTCACATGCTAATAATTAGACTATACATTTAATTAGAAACTTTTGACAGTGACAACCAAAACAATATGCAGTGGCATATAATTGCCTAATATGGAGACATAATTTGTTTGCCTAAAAATGATGAAAAAGACAAAAAAAAAAAAAAAAATTAAAAATTTCTAGTTGTTAATAGAAAAAAAATGTCAACATCCTCACGATGTTTAGGACTTCGATATTATTACTTTATTATCATTTTCTTAATTTTATTTCAGATACTTTGAAAAGAAAAATATCAAACTATTTATATAAATCGTGCGAGTCAAGTTACACCCACACAATTTACAAAGAATTACAACGTCAAGTCATTCGGATTGAGACGAATAAATCGATATTTTGTATACTCAAAACAGATAATGAGTGAATGAGAAAATGACTTTCAAAGTAGACTCATTGCTTTGGAAGAAGCCTTTGTCACACATTAGAATGGGGAGTGGGTTTGTACTAAAAAGACTAAATTAAATTGGCACAGAACAAAGGCTAAAATCAAATTAAATCTCAAAATGAATTTGAAAAGGCAAAATTGGCAGTTACCGTTCTAGAACGCGTAATTCTTATCCTAAAGAATTATAATTAATGTTTGTAATCGCCATGTAAAATTTCATCCTCTCTTATATCTAGATTAAATATGTATGTTATGAAGGTTACAAAATTGATTTTTGTTATTTAACCATCATCTCCTATATATATATCTTGGATGAGTAGATGGATTTAAAAAAAAAAAAGAAAAACTTAGGAACCCACATTTTCCCTCTCTAGTAAAACCTCTGCTTTTCTTTTTCTAAAATCTTTGTGTTCTACACTTCTACCAGTGTTCTCGATCGTTGAATTTATTGTTTGAGTACTCAAACTTTAAATCGGAGTTCGTTTTATCATGAGAAACATAGGCATGCTACAATGCTCCTAACACCTAAAGGATGTAGCAAATAAGGTTTTAAGAAAAGTGCGAGTGTCACACGACTCAAACTTATAAACCTACAATCCTTCCGGTTTTATGCTTGTTTTTACAATTTTTTTCCTAATATTTCAACATAGGTTACCCAAATTAAATCAACTCAAACTAAAAAGATCAATACCCAGCACCTAATCTCCGCTAAAGAGTCAAGCTTAGAAATTTAATTATAATTACAAAAATAATTGTCTAACCAACTTAAATTAATGTTTTGTCATTCCCTAGCCTATACATACTGAGAGTACAAGAATGTTCTTTGGTTATATTCTGCGTTTAATGCGGAAAGAAAATTTAGTGGTTTTAGCTTTGGCTTAGCAGTACGTATATATACGTGTGTCGGCAAAGGTGAGGCTGTGTGTCATAGAAATGTGGGGGAATTAAACATTCACCATCAAAGTAAATTAAACAGGTGTTTTCAAAAAAAAAAAAAAAAGTAAATTAACAGGTGGCCATACAGGCATACAGGCTGGACCCTGCCAAAAGAACCGTGGTAATAAATTAATAATCTAAAGGACATTGTTATTGACAATTTTATTTTAAGATATCAATCATTCTAAAGTTTGGCAATCACGATCCGAGGGTGTGTAAGGGTAAATGACGGACTCAATTGAGAAGGTGTTGACAAGAATTAAATTTGTGAGTAGTGACCTTATGATACGAGAATTATTCTCCACTCACTCGATCACCCCTTTCGGGTCAAACTCTATTACTATTACATATTTACATAACCTCGGTAAACATAATATAATATAATATGACTTCGATCTTCTTTTAAATATATAGAAAACTGGCAAGATCTTGTGGTCTAGTGGCACCCGGTTACACTCCCATATGGAAGCTGGGGGTGGGTTCGAGTTTCAATGGAGACAATATTAACTCTTTGTGTTTCAGTAGGTTGAAAAACTAGTTATGAACAGATACTGTAAAAACATGTTTAATATTACTCTTATATATGTGTGTGTGTGTTGAACATATGTAAAAATATATCTCTATATATGAGTGTAGTGTAATGTGCACATGCATAAAGCCCCATTTGCAGGCTTTGGATATGAAAGAATCTATGACAAGTTGCCAATCTCAGCTCTGCTGTTTTTAAACCAGTAATAGAATACAACACATATGAGATGTACGTAATTGGTGTCGTCAAGGATTCATATACGACATTAATTAGTCCTTAGTGTTGATTAAGATCATATTTTATATAGCTATTTGTAGTAGCTACTTTCACTTAATTTAATAATCTTACCTCTTTTGTTGCTTAATGCGTGGAACTATATATAAATCTAGATAGTATTAAAAGCTAAGGTTTGCAAATGGCAAAAGATAAGGGTGTACGTCGCCACATGGTGGAAAGTAACTCTCTTATACATATCTAAAAACATAATAAGTCTTAATAAAAGTTATATTCCTAATTTCTGTCTATATTTTTAGTGCTAATCATTTTGTACATTGTGTTTTTAGAGTCCACACTATACAATTTTTTGATAAAAATACCCTTACCGTTATAACTTCCGTTATCTTTCCCATTAATTTTTCCATGAACATGTATTCTCCATATCTTTTCTTATATTCTATAATGATAATAATATTTGTAGACATTATATATTGGATAAATATAATAAATATTTTTTTTTTCATTATTTTAATTAGTAAGAATTTGTTATATATACACACACGAGGGCCTTTATTCAATTTTATGACGATCGATGGGTAGGCCGGAGATATGACAACGTGAAAAGGCTGCATATGCATATATATGTTTAAGTTTTACCTCATAGATAATAATTTTGTAAATATTGTAAATGTATTATTAGGGTTATGTCAAGCGCTTATAGCACTGGGTATGTACTTATTGCAATTAATAAAAGAATTCTTTCTCTTTCGTGTACCTATACAAGTCGCTAAACCACATAAATTTGATATTCTTCTTTGCTTTTTTGTTCGTTTTTGATTTGTTGGTGTTGTTTTCATTCCTCAATGCTTTAATCTAAAAAAAAAAACATGGTACCATGAATGTTATAACATTACATAAACGTTTATATAGCGACTACCCATACCAATTAATTAATTAATATGGCCATCTACCAGCTCTTCAAGATTGAAAAAGAAAGACATCAAACCATATTGAATTGGATTCTAACTTGTCACACAAGTATTTGGCCATTGAATTGACCTTAAATATGCATCTTTAATTTTATCTCCTTAATTTAATTCCCTCATCACTTTTCACTTTTGTCATTAATTTTTTAATTAATAATATTATTTCACTTTTCTTTAATTTAATTTGCTTTTAAAACTTTGTGTTCCTTTGATTCCCATATGGGGAATGTTTAAGAATTGAACATGCAGAGTTATGGAGTGCCATGCATGTCATGGATCTAAATTTTGATGCTCTTAATCTTTTTGAACATGTCTTTTAAAGTGTGTGTGTGTGTCTATATATATATATATATATATATATATATATATATATATATATATATATATATATATATATATATATATATATATATATATATATATATATATATATATATATCTTTTATTATTGCATCTTTGCTTTATTCCCCTCTAGCTAGCTTTTCTCTTTTTATTTTCATATTTTTTGTCTTCCAAAATAGATGTTCCTGCCATTTACAAAATCTTACAAAAGATGGTTGTAGTTTAAGAATATTACTTTGTTTTGACTATAAACTTATGTGAATATATAAATACTTTTGTTGGATGTAATATATCTATCTATCTCTCTTTTACTTGAAAAAAATGGTGTATTTGATCCCTACGTTATATCTTACGTAAAGACTTTAACACATCAGTTATATATTGTTGTATCTATTTTTGATTCCTTAGTTATTCTTGAAGTGCGAAGCAATTTTGGTTCTTTTCATTAACATTTCATTAGATTTAATTTAGATGAAAAGTTAATTAACAAGCTTAAATGATAAGAGTGAATATGAAATTTTGATTTTATCTTATCTTCTTCTCCTTTTACGAGACAAGAGTGACCAGTGTTCTAGTTAGTTAAGAGTCTCATATAGGAACTCGAAGTTTGTTAAATAAATTTACAGGGCCATTGAGAACATCTCTCATATAAAAGTATAGAAAATCAAAATTTTATGTTTACCTTCCACTTTTTCATCCGAATCTAGCTAATATAATATTAACAAAAATAGACAAAAATCGCTTCTTTAGAAATTCGTGAGGGATCGAGTTATACTTCAAAGAACAAATATACTATTTTTCCTTCTTACTTTATATTTCTATTTTTAGGTAGAGTATGCATACATAAAAAGTTGTATATATATATAGAGGGCCATATAGGGGCATACAACTTTAATTTAACATAGGCTTGACATGAAAGGAAGGTGAAACTTAGCTATATGTGGAATGGGCAATAATTACATTGTAATTGTCATTATCCCACTAACTAATTATATTTTAGCTAGCCAACACACATCAGCACTCAGAAAGGGATAGAAGTGGCAAACAAAAAGGAAAGTGCAGTAGAATGTAGGAAGAGATATGATCCAAGGTTCATCATTAGGGTTTGGAGCCCCAACTTATAATAATTATGACTTTTTTGACTAACAAGACTATCTCTTAACTAATTCTTAATGCTCATTGCTTGTTCTTAACCATAATGACAAGAAAAGGGATAGACCTTAGGGCCATATATGTCAAATTAAGAATGTTGGACCAATGGTGTTGGTTTAATTTGGTGAGTGCCCATGATGATGACTTTGGGGATTTTGATTGTATTGTTTATATATGGACCAATTTAATTTGTTCATGTTGTTAGGTAGTGTTGGAATAATTGGTATTCTTGAGTATTGAGGGAAATTTACAGTTATTACTTGAAGGGGTAGGCATGATAAATTCTGTTTCTATGTAATAGTATGCAAATTAATTATATACGGAAAAAGCAGGGGTAAGGTTCACCAAACTCAATAATACAATATAATCATTATTGACTAGTGAGACCGTACTCACACAAAAAATTACGATTATAATGTCAAAACTTAACTTAAAGTTACTGACACGCTTAAATTCAATAATACAATTAATATCAACTCACACCCACAAAAAAAAAAAACATAAAATAAGGTCAAAGCTAAAGTTACTCATCAAAGGCACGCTTAAACTCAATAATACAATCAATATTGACTAGCTAGCTAGGCTCACACAAAGGACATGATAATAATGTCAAACTTAAAGTTACCCAAAAGCACGCTTAAACTCAATAATAAAATCAATATCAACTAGCTAGCTAGACTCACACAAAAAACATGAG
Source organism: Ipomoea trifida (assembly GCA_003576665.1). Classification (NCBI taxonomy): domain Eukaryota; kingdom Viridiplantae; phylum Streptophyta; class Magnoliopsida; order Solanales; family Convolvulaceae; genus Ipomoea; species Ipomoea trifida. The sequence goes on from CP025651.1 coordinate 800,446, forward strand.
AATAATGTCAAACCTAAAGTTACTATACCCGATGGCACGCTTAAACTCAATATAATAATACAATTAATATCGACTAGCTAGACTCACACACACAAAAAAACATGATAATAACAAGGTCAAACCTAAAGGCCTTGTCATCCTAACCGACAAAGGACCTCAAGGATATAATTACATAGGCTACTCATATATAGTTGACTAAAACTCAAATAAAAAACATCTCTCATAGCGAGTAGAATTTGAAACCTTAGGGGCAGTTATGTTATCAAATATAATAAGGAAAAAAAAATATACTAATAATAAGTGACATGATCTTACATCAGCATTACTACATGCTTGACCAATCATTAAATTCACATTTTTGTGGGGGGCAATATTGTCCTTATCAATCATCAAATCAGTCCAATACTCATTTTTCACATATTAAAATGAAAATTAAAAGGACCGAAAAGAAAGCTGGAAGAACTAATAAGAGAGCAGAGTAAAAGGGAGGGGCAATTGCATGAAAAGGATAAGAGAAGAGGATCTCAATCATTAAACAAAAAGCATTACATGCATATATTTACACATATATATGTTTCCAAATGGACAGGGATGACACCATGGTTAAGAATTGAATAAACAGATGACTTGTCCGAGAAGAGAGTAGTGAAGTGAATAGAGTACACTATATGTAATTCTCATTCTGGAATGTCATTAATATGATTCTTACCTACACCTTCTTGATCGAGAGCGTTATATAAAATATTTTTCGTGCAATTTATCTCTCATTTTCTTGCGTAGTTTGCGATTAAGAAACCTAGACTAACCAATGTCTTACCTTTTGGTAAGGTTAAAATTGAACAATTTAGGCTGATTTAACTCAAAACGATGCCGTTTTGAGTGAAATAACTCATTTAAAAAAAATGGAACAATAGCTAATCTACCGAATAGGTGACATAGTCGGTGCCTAGGCGGCCTGCTAGTCGGTGGCCTAGCCGGCCAACTGCCTAAACTGCCCATTATGGTGATACACTAGACGGCCTGCCTGCACCCCGCGCGGCCGCGCCTAGGCGAAATTTTTACAACCTAACACTGATGAAAACTCATATCCCGACATAATATTGTGGCAAAATAAATCACCCAAAACTTTAGAGTGAGACTTGAAACAATCCCTACTCTATAGATTTGTTGATCACCAAATACATCTGTCAGAACTCTACTTGTTATAACTTCATCCGATTAATAGGGATGTCAATTTAACTCAAAATTAATGAATTTGTCTAAAAGTGGTATCAAAAAATTAGTGGATTATAGCCAAATAATTGAACTGAATAAGAAAATCAGTTTTTTTTTTTTTTTTTTTTTTTTTGAAGATAGAAAATCAGTTTAATATGCTTGATTCGATAAGTGTAATGGTCCAAGCGATATACACGTAACTTAGTATGTTAACCTCTCATGGTACCATCAACCTTAATTGTGATAGCTGACTCCCAGAGTCGTCCCAAGACAACCCCAGGTGACAATTATTTTGTATTTAAGGTTTTGCCTAAAGGTCCCCAAAACACCTTGGCACTCCATCGATTGATTTCAAAGGAAAACGAAAAGTGTAATTTCATAGAGTAAAATTAAACTTCCCTTACATAGTTACATATTTCAATTTTAACAGCAAAAGAAAATGTGATGAATAAAAAGCTTAATTCATTTTTTTTTTAAATCAATCAAAAAAATCTCACAATAGAGAGTAATTTATCCCGTGTCCACATTTGCATTAATTCCCGTGGCACGGGTAGTTAGAATGTTATGAAAAAGTAATTTATCAATGTCTGTCACAGAGATTAAAATTTATAGGGTAAGATTTGAGAGTCTACGTAATAGAATTCTTTACGTAATTAATTAGGACTATTTCTTGTACAGGTTACAGTTGTAATAGGTACATAGTACACTATTGTATCGTACTTAAGTACTTATACATTTGTCCTTCCCAAAAAAAACATAAAAGAGAAAAACTCAACGAGTAGTTTAAGTATTTGATCAATCAACGTTTAGTAATACTTTTAAAAAGAAGATGGGGTCATGGATTTGAGGAACGTCGATCAATCAGTGGTTGTACAAATATTTCATGTGCAAAAGTGTGCAAGCGACAAAGAACTTGGAATCATTTAGATAACTCGAGATTTGTCACTTTTATAGGCCTTAGAGCAGGTAAGGTCTATGATATAGTCTGACCAAGTCGAGAAATATGAGTTATAAAAAAATGAATCTTTAATCACAACCTCTACTCAAATGTATGCTCGCTCTCGGTGAAATCCGTCTTATAACTCTACCCGATGAAGAAATATAATAAGATAAAATCAATCTAAGTTTCTCATAGTTAATTGGATCACACAGACTCCCGTAAAAAAATAAAAATAATAAAAATCTTTATCTACTACTCCGTATGGGTAGTTATAACACTAAAAACAATTGACAGCCGTCACTCTGTCCGTCTTCGTATAATTGCTTCATTGTCCTGCAACATAATAATGTCGTTCAACTTTTTGTCAAATACGACAAAATAATGTCCTTTCAACAATTTTTTTTTTTGAACAAATCCTTTCAACCATCGCAAATTATATCGTGGACCGTGGTCCACAATGCATTGTGGACCGCGATCCCAAAACGACGTCGTTTTGATTAATGAAATAGACGGATGAATTCGCGCCACTCACTTTTTTTTTTCATATATACTGCACTTTGTTTTCAACACAACTGCAGTTCCCTTTCAACACAACTGCAGTTACTTTTTGATATAACTACAGTTGTATATTATCGAATGAAACTATAGTTATATCAAAAAGTAACTGCAGTTGTGTTGAAAGGGAACTGCAGTTATGTTGAAAAGAAAGTGTAGTATATATGAAAAGAAACTGCAGTATATATGAAAAGAAACTGCAGTATATATGAAAAGAAAGTGAGTGACGCGAATTCATCCGTCTGTTTCATTAATCAAAACGACGTCGTTTTGGGGATCGCGGTCCACAATGCATTGTGGACCGCGGTCCACGATATAAGAACTGTTCAACCATTTAAATCATAATTTTATTAAAAACAAATTGATACGGAGTATATAACACTCGTATAAGACCGTTTTACAAGTCTCAATCTGTGAAATAGGTCAGAACCTTTAATTAATGAAGTAAAAAATTTCAATTCAGAGATCAAAGATCCGACCCATCACACAGATTGAGACTCGTCTCATTTTATACAAGTGTTACCCTTCTTAAAATATACCGTGACAATTCTCCGTCTCATAAAATTCTCCCAAGTCTGAGGCACAATATAATATACTTTGTAGATAGTATTAACTCTTATTAATATTATAATTTCAAAACGTACAATTAAATAAAATTTTGACTTTTGACATTTTTCTAGTATCTCACTATCTCCCTCCACCATACTTGGGTCTACTTCGAGGTGAAGTATCTCTCACATTACCTCAACACATATCAATGAATGATAGGTCATAAATCTCCTAGCCTTAGGGAATCCAACAATCAAGTAGCTTACTAAGTATTATATATATTATACAGATATACCCTTCTACTCTATTAAAAAAAAATCAAATTATTATTTTTTTGGTAAATTCACGGGGTGTTTCGGGTTTTTCTCCGTCAGTTTAACGGTTCAGGTCTACCCGACTAATTCTCATTCCGGGAGGCACGAGAGCGGGCAAAGAATCAAATTAATGCAAAAGAGGAATATTGTGTTTGGGGTGTATGTATATTGTGTATCTAGGGTAGGGAGATATTGCCAAGAACCAATAATAGAATGAGTTTCCACTGGCCATAAGTTTGCTTTGATGAAATGTGATCACAGGCCACAATCTGCCGAGACGTACTAAGATGTCGTGTGCTTAAATATTATTATTCCTACGTCTCTTTCCTTTTTGAAAGCTAGCATTCTAATTTCTACACTTACCAATATTTTACAATCATCTTAGTAACCTAATGAGAAAGTTGAGATTATATAAAAAAAAAAAAAAACAACTTATTGATAAAAACGATATAAAGAACAGAAAATAAAGATGTGGTTCGACCGAAAGTAATGGCGAAGCTATGTGTTTATTATTGGTGATTAATTTGATGGAACATCTTCGGTCGATTTAGTTATAAATACAAAGTTCTAAGTCTAACGTCTTGTAAAAGTTGCCTGTTGGCATATTGACCATCTCAATTTGAGCTAATAAGTTATAGTAATTTAGGCTGATTAATTTACTTCTTTGTGGCCCTTTGTCTGAGACGATCACAAGGCCTACACACCCAAATTGGTTAATAACTTCAAGCTAAGGGTCATCACGTGAAATCTAACCACGAGTCCTTTGGATTGGTTGCCTTAGTCTTGGGACATGATTTCCAACATACATCACAAATTTTTTTAATTTTATCGATAACGTAGTATATATATTGCACCTGTGAGTCAAATGAAAATTCTTAATTTTATGCCGAACAAAATATAGTATTAAGTTTTCGTAATCGATTACTAATAATTACACGGTGAGACTATAAGGTTCAAATTCGTGACATCTGATTAAGTGATAAGAGAAATTATGAAGTACTCCGTATTAATTAAAATAGATACAGTTTGTGTGGTCTTGACGTGAATGAAAGAGACAGTGATTGAAGGTAGGCAGCTGGCATCAACACCTACTTCCCAACATCCAGGGCTGGACTTTCATAACTTTAGTACACCATGAAATAATCAAATTTCACATTCTATGCTCTGACCAACATAAAAATTCTGCCCACAACTGTCAAAACATGCCAAGTTTTCTGAAGTGGATAAAAAAAAAAAATTACTTCCCCCGCTAAAGTTTTAGGGGAGGAAGTAAATCACGAGTTGTTATCACAGTAATTTACGAATTTTTTAAAATCATTGTATAATGTTGTGTATGTCCCATATGCAAGAAACATATGGCAAATGCTCGAGCCTAACGGACCGCAGGAAAATAAATTTCAGTGATTTATACTTTAAAACTGTCAGCATAGTAAAGTTATTAATTTATTTGAATTGATCTACCAGCTGAGTTGTACTTCAGAGTTCAATATGTGCATGTATGGATGGAGTCTATAGATCAAGCTTGAGTTGAGTAACTCAAGTCTCAATTTTTTGAATTTAACTGGATTGATCGAGTTTCAAGTTTATCATATAGTAACAGTACCCAGCCAAGAAGTAATTGTAAATAGTAACTTAAGTACGAAAAAACACACTTTCGAATAGCATTTCTCTTCAAGTATTCTATACAATATCACTACATACATAAAATTTTCCAAGGAACATGGACTTATTAGCAAGTAGATCCCCATTCCCCACCCAAAAGGAGAAGGAATATAACAAGAAAAAAGGGGAAAAAATCACAGGCAAAAGAATTGACCCCCCCCCCCGCCACCCACCCACCCCGGGGATTGGGCTTCAGCTCTTTTCGAGCTGTTTTAGGTGCAGAGGAACCTTCTTTCCCACATGCTTTCTTTTCCATAGATATCTGCAGCTTCATCTCTACGACAACCTTAACTCCACAAACTATACTATGATTAAGGTTATAATTATGAGAATAAATCCGAATTTTTTTTTGAGTACTACTGACTCTGTTACACTCTCAGTGACTCTTTGTGCTTCAGTTCAGTAGGTTGAGAAAGTAGCTATGAACAGATACTACATTGTAACATGCAACTGTTCAGAGTCGGTAGTACTAAAAAAAAATCCATTTTAATATTAATCTTCCAAATATGCAACTTTAGTAAAAGAAAATTGAGAGAGATAACACGACACTAAAATCTGGATAATTAACAGTGACAGTAACGTAGAAATAATGCTTTCGCTTATTATTTCACACTCGTTACCTAATGCAACAAAGTAATAAGTATTGGTGAAATCATCTTTAAAAGGCCGTACTATACGTTGTACTATGCTGCCTTTAATTTTGTATAGTAGAGAGTTGGAGAAAAAGAGGGAATAAATCTAACATCGTTCTGAATTGACTTCACCAATTAATTTGTCATGTGATAGACCGAATTATGAAGTGAGTTGTACTACATAGACTCTCAAATCTTACTTTCTATGTGGCGGGCCCTAATAAGGTATCTTTTTTTTTTTTAGGTGGGCCCCAATAGAAATATTTACATCAAAATTTTGTGTATAGGAGTAAAAAATAACAGTACAGATAGTATTTTTCTTATGGAGTAGTACTTTAATTTACTATCCACGTAGATAACATTTGGAATAAATTGATTAAAATATGGATGTGAGGATATGGTGCATGCTAGCTTTCATATAATCCACATCCATTCTTGAATGTTCTTGGACTGTTTGGCCAGTGGATTCCTCATTATAAAATTTTATAAAGAAAAAAGGAAAAAGTGGTTTAACGCGTTAATAAAAATAAATTCAATCCAAACAGAGCCTAAGAGAATGTTTTATTCCGCTTTAATAATTTACATTAAAATTTTCGTTCTTGTCATTTACCTCGGATAACTTTTTTTCCACAGGTAAATCCAAAGATTTATGAAAGAAAACTTAATATTTTACTGCGATTAATTACAGTAACAATATTAATTAATCACTCTTTAAGCCATGCAGATTTACCAGTGGAGAATCACCAGCTTGAGCTAGCTGTGCTAAAAAGGCGGCTGCTTTTTAGCTGTAATCCCACAGAAAATTCTCTTCAGACCAAATATCAGTGTGAAACGGCTCGAATCCAGCCAGCTGGTGCCACGGCGAAGAAGCGTAGCCGAACTCGGGGGCGGCGGCTTGGTGGGCCGGGTTGAAGAGAAGATCCGGCAAGCCGAGAAACGGGTCCTCGTTGAAGCTGGACGGAGATTCCGACGAGGATTCGGAAGTTGCGGTTTCCTCGGGGGAGAATGGCTCGGGTTCGGGTTCGGCTCGGCTGGGCGGGTCCGGCGGGTAGTCGAGGGATGCGGCTTTCGCGGCGGCGGCTTGGACGTCCTTCGCGGACTTGGAAGCCGGGCGGGGGAGCTTGGCGGCTAACTCGGGGAAATTGAGGACAGCCGAGGAGCCCTTGATGGCTATGGCGGCTACGTCGTGAGCCCGAGCCGCCATTTCCGCCGTGGCGAATGTCCCAAGCCAGATTCTCGACTTCTTCCTCGGCTCGCGGATTTCCGATACCCATCTCCCCCAGCTCCGCTTCCGCACGCCGCGGAAGATTGGGTGTTTCCCGTCGTCATTCTTCTTCTTCTTAGCCGCCGGCGCCGGCGCCGCCGTCTGCTTTTTCCGGCTGTCAGCCGATTCTTTGGCGGCTTCGTTTGATGAAGTCGACGGCGGCGAAACGGCGGCTTGATATTTATTTGTCGGAATGTGGTCGTCCGCTTCCATGGAAGACAAAAGTGTGAAGGGAGAAGAAGTAGGAGAGCATGTGGGGGGACACTTAGCCTAAGCTTCTCTTATAGTGTAATGCTCTTTAAATCTTTTTGAGGTGAGATGGAATAAAATAAAGTTACTTGTAATAATAAAAAGAAAAAGAACCCCAAAAAATTAAAAATAAAAATCTTATGGTAATAGGATTTGTTCATTAAGTATTTACAGAAAAGTTCATAACAGTTACCGAGTACTTAAAGATGTGCTCTGGGTGATCTTCGTCTTATGACATCAGCTGACAAAAGATCAAAAAAAAATAAAAAAAAATAGCATAGGTATTCATAGTTGATCGACTTAAACTAAGAAGGTCAATAGGTCCTGATGGGGATTATCCCCAGGAACTGTGCTGGTACGATGATCGATATATCGGACCGCGCCATGAACAATCTGATCGTTTCCGACCGGGTTGGCTATCCTTCGCGACCATACCTGCCACTAGGCTTCCTGCTTAGCCTACCGTGGGCGCGACCGTCATCCCTGACTAACCTCATTTATTTTGATCGGACTGACCTACCGACTTGCTCTGCAGAGACTGGGTTCCGTGTCTTTAGGAGCATTTGGAGCACGTGTATGGCCTCGCTTCCACCCCTTTGCGCGCATATGCATGGGCTCCACGTGCCCATCATGCGAGAAGGGCGAAACTTGTCTCCTAGTCCCAACTATAAATACCGTATTAATTGCAGAGAGACTTTTGGGCTATTTTCCTCTTTAATTTATAGCTAGTAGCCCGGGAACCTGAGACCCAGTGTCACATTGACTGAGCTACCTTCATCAAATCTATCCACACTTCCAACCCTTAAACTAGTCCGAATCGATCTGGGTTCGTCTGCTATATAACCGGTAGTTGTCGAATTTATTATTAATAACACAACCGTATTTCATCATTTTCGGGGTATTTACACTATCACCTAGAAAATATAAAACTTAGTCTGCAAAATTTTTTGGGAGGGGCTAAATATTTTGAGGATGGAAGACACCAAAAATAAGTATTATTATCCTATTAAAAAAATTGGATAGAGGGGGCAGGACCCCTGCACCATGCAGGTGGCTCCAACCCTGACTACACTTAGTGTCGGTTAGTCGATGTAACTGTTGCTAAAAACCAATCTCCTGATTATGTTGTAAATGGAAAAAATTTAGACTAATATAATTGGTTCACAGAATATGCTAAAAATATAATTAGTTCGCCGAATAAGTTAGAAATGAAATATCATCGTAATTTAGAATTGAGAGCAAAAATTAAGTGCACATTTTTGGCGTTGTATGCTTGAGTTTGTCGCGTTTCCTGGCTCATTAATTAGCTGGGTAGTGAACGATGGATATTGTTTTTGAAATTACCATGTGCACATAAGGCATGGGATTGGTGCACATGTCATATAATACGTAAGACGAGACATGGACGGGCCACTTCCAACGTAGGCCACATAACCATAACATAAATCAATTATCAAAGAGAGGGTATGTGAAAGTGCATGGTGCCTCTCTCTTGGATTCCAACTTAGTCATTACACATGTACTTTAACCTAAATGATTAACCTTTTTAACTTAATCAATTTGTAGTAGTGTTTATCCAATGTAAATATTTTAGTTTTAACACAAAACTTTTAGAAATATTTAGATTTACCATATAGTGTCTTCACAAACGTGGAGAATATTGATATGAAGATAACGTTTATCTTTCCGACTATATAGGGATTCCTGTTCCCTGTTCCAACGTGGACAGAGATACCACTCTCTTTCCGTCCAATCCCCAGCACAACACAACATTCGTTCTCCCACCCTACTTGTCATCTTCCAGTAACATATAAGACATACACAACAACTTATATATATATATATATATATATATATATATATATATATATATATATATATATATTCAAAATCAACATGCATCAAACTTCTATCTTACTACATGCATCAATCTTAATTCACAATATAAATTTCGATATATTTGTACTTGGACACTTGCATTTTGGGCCAAGCACATAACTCTTTGCACAACTATCATCCTTAGCCCTATCCTTGCATCTTGTGTTGCCCCATAACTTAGGTTGGGACCCATGTTCCAACAACCACGTTTTAGAAGTTGACTTGCTCGGCAAATTATACCATAGACTAGGGTCTACCTTGCTTGGTAGACTCTGGTTCAAAAATAACTTTCAAATTCTGTATTTATAGTTGACATATTCTGTACATGCAATTGAAAGTTTCTGTATTGTACCTATATCTATCATACTATGTGCCAGCAATTATCAAGTTATTTGTTTACATGTATAAAAACTGTTAATTATAAGTACATTAACTGAAGGTACAATATTTATGTATCAGGATTTACAATACAATATTAATCATAGTCCATGGTATAACAATTGGACTTCCTCTCACAAGACTTAGAGTCCTCTCTTTCACATATTTATTAGGGCACGTGGTGAGACACATTCTATACGCTACAAATTAACATTTGGCATCATTTGCTTTGCTCTACAACTCTATTGGTTTATTACGTACAATATGATAATGTTTTAGATCTACCACCTATGGCAAAAGATTAGATTAATTGTTTCCGATCATATTGTCTCCAAACTCCCCATACCATTTACATTTACATAGTAGTTAATTAGTACTCTCATCATACTACCCACTAATTATTAAAAACAAAACATTGAAAAAATGTCAAATAAACATTTTAACTTTGAAAAAGTAATGATCATGAATTTTTAAAAGTTACAATTAAACAAATCAACATATCATTTTTGTGCACTTGAACTAAATAGTCGATTATTCACGAACAATAACTGATAATTTGGATTCAAGCAATTGAAATCGACAATTACCGACCGTTCGGCAATTGCCGATTGCTGATTGCCTTTGTCATTGAAGAAGGCGATCGGTAATTGGTAATGCAAAAACTCTTACATGTGCTTACCGTAACCCGTGGGCTTCCCACAGACTTTCCCACATGCAATGATTGTTTGAAATCTTGCACTCACAGAAACCCCGCAACTACTACCTGAAGGTGTATTTTGCATGAAGCGCACCTTGTAACTCTATTCCGCAGAATAAGGTAAACTAATTTAGATTGCTCATAGTTGATCAGCTCAAACGGATATGACCAATAGGCAACTCATACAAACAGTTAAACTTAAAATTAAACCTTGTGGAATTATAGTTACTAAGCCAACTACCTGACCAGTTTGGTCGGGATGGTCCTTCTCGATTGTGCCCCATGTAGTCATGTACGGGAGCATAGAAATTGGTTGAGTAGTCTTCAAAAAAAAAAAAAAAAAAGAAATTGGTTGAGTAGTTGCAGTCTAAGCAATGTGAGCCTATTAAGTAGACAAGATATTACATGTAGTGTTGTGCTAGACTATTATTGACGTGCAAAACCGACCACATATAATAAATGGCTCTGTCCGTGACACCAAAATGGAAAGTTATGCTAGAATGAGATCATCTTTTTGTTATTAATGGGTGCATTACATTATTAGTCTCCAGTTGTGTAAGGAAAATGATTGGTGTACTATATATTTAGGGTAAAAGTCCTGCATGCTAGGTGTCTTAATTTTATTGGAGCAAACCAAGAGTAAAAAACTATAGCCTATTTTTATTTTTAGATGAATTGGTGTGTACCAAGTCAGTTGGGAGTAGAAATAGATAAAAAGTTAAAGTATGTGTACGTAATATTCTTTGTGTAATTATATACATGTTGGTGATAACCATTTACTTCAAAAGGTGATGCGAACCCCAATCATTTATTTACATGATTTTCGTGTTAAAAGATCATGAGTTTGATTTTTGTCAATACATTCGTAGTCGAGCCGTCTACAGAATTTTATTAGTATGGTTTATCTCTCTTATAACCAAGAGTATGTGACATTCCAAAACTTATATTCCCTGAATAATTAACATTCCGTGAATCAAATAACCCATATCGTCACACTTGAACTGCCCCTTATCCTTAACAAACCCAAAATCTTTAGCTCCAATCACCAATCAGGACAACCTTCCAAATTCCAATCATCTGATGGCCAAACATAAGCGGCTTGTAGTGAACTGAAATGTCTTGTCTGAATTCTGGCTTCCAGTATCCTCTCAAGAACCATAGTTTTTTTTTTGTTTTTTTTGACTTCGCTAAACTATATCTTGAATCCACATAAACCCGCCTCAAGATACATAAATTCTAAGTTTCTCAACTTCACCATACTATATTTTGGACCCCCATGAACCCGTTTCAAGGCTATGAAGGAGGCAAATCCCGAATAGCCCAAACAATTCCAAGTTACGTTGTCCGCCGCCTATACACTTCTGGACAAGAAAGATCTTCATAACCACAAATCGGTCAAGTTAGAACCCTAACCCTGCCATTGTATGCAAAACTAAATGTTGATTGGTCGACCACTTGAGCTATTCTGCTGAAGCGTATTGTTCATCTTTCTTCTATAGTACTCAAATTTATCAGGAACAACAATACTGCTATTGATGGGGTTAAGGGGGGGGGGGGGGTACATGTAACACAGGGTATAAAAATAAAACATGACATACAAAATGGGTATATTTTATTATCAAGAGCAAACAAGTGAAAAATATTACTACTTCTTAAGTGCTCAGTACAACATTATTCTTTTCCCTAAATATGGATAGGTTCTCAATCATAAAACCTGATACACAAAATGGGTATTATTACTATACTATTGTTATTGTTGTTATTTTTGCTACAAAGATAAAGTTTATTATAAGTCTATAATAGCAGAATGGTTTCCATTTATATAGTAACACTGGAGATATATTCGATGGCGCTTCGATCATAGTTTGGCGCTTCGCAGTTGTTGCTTCAGGAGCGGCCTGATGTATTCATGGTAGCCATCGGGCACGACTGTTGCGTTCAAGGGATCTTTCCAAGCCTCCTTGTAAAGTTTTGGGTACACATTCCCATCGTAGCGACCAAGAATCGAGCCAAGGAAGTGGTCAGTGTAGTTAAATGCATCAACGAGTGCAATAGCATTCGGGCGCACCTGGTTTCATATCACGAGTTTAGGAATATGAACCGGAAAAGAGTGGAAAAAGCCTGACAGATAAGTGTGCAAATCCTATGTCGCTAACCTGGGTGTACAAAGCTCGGAGCTGGTCGTTGGCAAGCGAGGCCTGCTTTGGCGTTATGTAGCCGGTGGCGAGGAAATCGCCTTGGTGTTTATGGAGGAGGAAGAGAGCGTAGACGCTGCAAAGAGCTTCCAGCTGCTGCCTCACCCCTTTCCCCGGAATGTCTTGCTGTAATTTTTCGATAAACCTGAACAATATAGAACACGGCTCTTGAACATTCTGTAACTACTATGTAGTGTGATGACACCTCTGTTATCATTTCAAATGGATGGTAACAAGATCGAACCCTCGGTGGTGGGGGCATTTGATTCTTTGGACTCAAAAGATTGAGAAAGTATAGAACAGATACGAAAAACGCAAATGATCACTATTGGAAGATGCGGCATGCAAAAAACACAAAACTTAGTAACTAAGGCTTACTTGGAGACGACAATTAATTGGCAGTGAGCAACTGCTGCTTCTACCAAATCAGCCGAGAGTTCAGCAAAACCTGCAGAAAATAGGACAAAGTAGAAAACGCAAGAATTCTGCCTCGTTAAGAATTGTCTAGAAGCAAACAACTTGAAATTTCTGAATATTGATAAGTAATCAAAATGAATAAAAAACTGGTAATGCACCAACTGAATAGATAGAAGTGAATACCGTCTTCTGGATTGGCAAACTTGCCCACGTTCCTCGCACATGAAATAGACATTCTTGCGGCCCTCGCTTCAAAAGCCTCCAAAACTGCACTAGGCTTCAGCCAGTCCTCAGCTGCATAGGATTATTTTTTAGTATGAAGTCACTGACCTACCTACTTTAAGTCCATAGCATTCTGAAGATCCATTCAAAATGGTGATAAATGTGTTCAACAGAAATGTACACAGTTGTCGCAGTTGAGATTTTGTGAAGTTAAAACATGCTCTTTTAATGAAGAGCAAAAAGATTTTACCTTGCTGAACATTGGAACGACATTGCATTAGATGCTCGATTCTCCCCATATAAGCTATAGTCCCCACAGGCTGTTTACCAGATCCCAGCTGTGAAACAGTCTTCACGAGAAACCGAGCAACCTGCACCAAATCACAATAGTTTAGTTTGCGGGACTAGAAAAAGTTATTATGAAAAAAAATAATAAAAATAACTAAGGGGAAAGCAAATGGATAAATGCAGCAAAGGATAAAAGTATATCCAACAAATATATGATATTTGAATTGAACCGCTTATCACATACTTGTAGAAGTAACACGACATTATCTCCTTCATAAGTACAAGCAGGGACATAAACAGCAAATAATTCTGGAAGCCCACTGCTACACAAATAGCCATGACCTCCGCATAATTTGCGGCATTCTTCAATTCCATCCTGCAAAATTCTACATTAATCGTGACGAGGAGTGTCGGGATGACTTCAGTTATATTTCAATCATTAAATAACTACAAAATGCCTACTGCCGGATCCCAGTAGATGTAACAAAAATGCAAGTAGCATACATAATAACAGAGATATAGTCAATCATTAGACTCATTGATGCATCAAAATTAAAAGGAGAAAAAGCTAACGAGAGACTCGGTCCCATGGGTAGAACAATATATAACTTGTCATTTCGCCATCGATCACTTACAGCTGTAGCAGAAGTAGTCAAAGACTTCAACCCTGCAGTACATGCATGAACTTCGGGCAATGTTGAGAAGTCACCAGCTTGCAGTTTTTGGGTTACATCGGTGTACAACCATTTAAGCCACTCCCCAACAAATCTGAAGGCATAGGCAGAAGCCAACAAAGGGAAGAGCCTACTCTGCTGTGTTTTATAGTCTATTACCTAAAAGTGAAACAAGTATCGAATGCATCAATTACCAACCTCCAGGTAACTTCAATTTAATTTAGTTGAACAAGAAGGGTGGAACAAGTAAATACACAAAACAAATATCCATGCAACTCAAAAAAATTTCCAAGAAAAAAACTCATAGAGACGTGAGAATGATAAATATAGAACCCATAATTGAAAGTCTAAAGTGTGTAGAACTATTAAAAACACAGTCAATCCACTAGCCAAAATCAAAATTTGATTTTCAATGAGATTTTACTAAAATTACAGCTGATACATGGTTGTAGAAAAGTTGGGAATTCACAGGCATGCCATGCCTAAATAGAGATGTTTTTTTCCCTCTAAATAGAGATGTTTGCTTAAGTTTTTAGGACATAAAACAGATACATATTTGTAATTTGTAATATAAACTAAAGCCAACAAAAAGAGAGATGCTTCAAGAAAACCCAAAAATGGATTCGTAAGTGTTTAAAACGAATAATTTTGATTAGTTTTTGTCTTGTTAGGTGCTAGACCAATAGAACTAAAATACAGACTATAATGTCAAGATTTCCAACCCGCATACGCTAAACAGTAAGTCAATTTTGATGCACAAATTTTACACATACCTGCGTTTCCTGTCCACCATCTTGTGAACCAAATTGTCTACGCACAGCACTATATCTAGTAGCAATGCATACTGCACGGGACAAAGCAGAAGAAGCATCTGATACAATGGTTTGTCGGACAAACACCATAGTCCCATAAAGAATCTGTCGAGGAATATTAGATTGCACATATTTCCCCTCTCTTGTAACTTGTGAAACCCTGAGCATTCCAACAAATAAAACTCATTAAAGCCTTTGTCAGGAAGATCTATACCCTTAATGATAAAAGCAGAGTAAAAAACAAAAAAAGGTATTCTAGCAGTGTAGTGTCACCAAATTGAGTTTAGTAAAAGGCCATCTATGCATTCAATAGAGTTGTTTTAAAGTGCTTCTCACGGAGAAAATTCCTCACTCAAACTTGAGCAATAAAAACAAGCTATTTTTTTACCCTAATTTATGGGGGTTAAGGGTTGCAATAAATTGCAGAGTGAGAAAATTACATGCTACAATGATTGTAAAAGAAATTCATACATTTTACTACCTCATCAACATCTGATCTCTCGGAATACGCACATGATCGAATCTCAACACCCCATTGTCCATGGTGTTATATGCACCATTTCCAAACTTCATTCCAACATCTCCAACAGTTATACCAGGAAGAGGTTTATGGTCCTCCAAGCTCCGAAGTTGAACAATAAATCCTAAAAGTATGTAAGAAAACATAAAGAAATATTATGTAAGAAATAAATGTTCTCTTACTTCCTATATGCGGAGTATTTATTATGATATGTAAAAACATTTGTCCTTAACTCCTTACCATGAACCCCATGGTCTTTACCCTCTGTTATAAGACGAGCATAAACAACACCGTGGGTAGCGATTTTACCCAATCCACCAGGCCACCACTGTCAAGAATACAAAACCAGAAATTAGGGAGAAATCAATAATTGCATCCAATATTAAATTGAATTGCAGTTAGAGAATTAGTTTATATGGTTGCTAAAAAATCAATAGTTCAAATGATGCTTCATTTTATACTGGGTTAGTAAACAGATGAAATAAAATTAAGATAAATGTTTCCCTTGAGAATATTATTTCCTATAATTATAAGCCTATAAACCTCAAATTTAATACACAAATACAATCATAGAACTATGCCAGAAATTCCTTGGACATCTCACCTTGCTTGAAGTCAATGTAGGACTATGAATAATAAATTCATCTGTTTGGGGATCAAATGTGGCAGTGGTTTCTAGGCCTTGGACATTGGAACCATGGCCAAGTTCAGTTTGTGCATAGCAGCCAATTATTTGCATCTTGTAGGCCAACGGCAACCACTTCTGTTGCTGTTCCTCCGAGCCAGATCCTTTAATAGCTGGAATAAACATCGCCTGCAAAGGAATCGTAGGTGGTTAACTACAATGTTACAGAAAGTAACATAAAATTTAAGATCCAGCAAAGGTGCACATTATTGAAATCAAATTTAAGTTAAACTATGCAAGTAAAGCATGAATACAAATTAAAAGAAAGGCAAGACCTTTACAGAACAAGTGAATAGAGATGCTTGAAAAAAAAAATCAGTGTAAGAAATTACCCAATGAAGATCTGTAAAAGCAGGCTCATCTACATAGACCCTAAGTTTAGTTGCCTCTTCCTCTGCAGCAGAAACAATAACATCACAAAATGCCAACTTTAAAAAATTTAAAAGAGATCACAGCCTACCAATAGAATAAAATAGAATAAAAGAAAAGTAAATCAACAACCCTACCAGTAAGACGGAGTTCAATGATCCGTTTCCATGCATAAGTTGCCTTCCTTAAGGTATTTTTAAACAGCTCCTTCCTAGGCATCGTGGTCCTGCCATCCTTACTAAATGCCTAAATCCACATTCAAAATGTAACAATAATTGGAAAAGCAGAAACACTAAACAGCAAAAAATAAAATAAGAGAAATCAAAGAAAAAGAACATTTTTTCCAAGAATTCAAGTTGACCTCTTACCTGCGCACCTTCCAAAATATAAAAAGGCTATAAAATCAGGTACGATACAGTGATAGTTGGTACTTTCTACGATTTCAATTAGCACTTTCAGATATACACCTAAAGATTCTAATTCTCTGGAATCACAATCTAGCGAATGTTTCCAGAGGATACACTAAAAAAGCCTCGTTAATTCAACATCAAACATCACATCTTTCATTCTAAATTCATATAACAAGCTAATCAAGCTCCAAAAGCCTCATTAATTCAACATCAAACATCACATCTTTCATCCTAAATTCATATAACAAGCTAATCATGCTCCAAAAGCAGCTCGCCGAATTAAAAATTAACAAAATACATCCCCACCCCTAATTTCCCGGGGAAAAAACTAGCAAATAAATGACAGTTACACAAAATCACACTGTCCTAAACTCGATCCCGACGATAAATAGATATATTTCGAGAGATAAGAGCAAGAGAAACCGTACAGGATCACTTGCGACGAGTTTGGAGATTCGATCGGAGAGTTGGAAGGCGTGGCGAGAGCCGGCCCAGACGATCTTCATTTCGTCAACGTCGAACCCCGCCTTCCTCCTCTCGCCGGCTAAGTAATCCACTCCCTCCATCTTCCCCTCAGCTCAACCACCACACACGAAAATTGAAAGCCGAAATGAAGAATTTTGTGCAAGGAAACAGTTTAATGGCGAAGATAATTGTCTGGCTGGAATGCTTAAAATAACGAAGAAAAAGCAAAAAAAGGAAATGATTTTTTAAAGGAAAGCATATATAATTATTAAAAGAAATTTCTAACATGTGGATTTATATTTTGGTATTTCTTTTCTTCTCCCAATCCCCAAAGCCCCAAGGTCCCGATCCGACGGAATATTTGAGAAGATGTAAATCACGATAATTCTTAATGGCTCAACAAATAATGCCAAAATATTTAAGAAGAAATAAATATGATTTAATGGTTTAGCAAACAGAGTGAAATGTCAATGCGTACAAGAAATATGTCAACTTTAAACATAAATTTAAGGGAAAAGGGTCAAATAAGCCCTCCAACATTACCTAAGGAGTCAATTAGGCCCTTGAACATTTTAAAGTAGCAATTAAACCCTTAAACATTGTATTTTGATGCAAAAAAGTCCATAAACCTGTTAATGACCTGTGATCACAGGTCATTAGAATTCCGGCCAAATTTCCGGCACACTCCGGCCATATTTCGGCACAAAAGTCACCGGCGACCATCGAACGGTCGCCGGTGACTCTGGTTGCCTTCTCCGGTGAGAGAAGGCAACCTGCCGGTTGCCTTCTCATTGGGTCGTCGTCCAATCTTCCCAGATTACTCTAGTTCAGCTTCAACGTCCTCTTCCTATCCATTCTTGCTCACAGTGGATCGTCAAACCATGCATGCATTATATTAAGAGGAACTTATTATTAGCATCAAAATGTTTCCTTTCCTTTTTTGGTTTTGGCTTTTTGGGGAATTTTTACTCCGGAGAGAAATGGCATTGGCTGGTCAGAGAGAAGTGCATGGAAGGGAGAAAATTAAGGTAAAGGGACCATTCGATGGTCGCCGGTGACTTTTGTGCCGGAATATGGCCGGAGTGTGCCGGAAATTTGGCCGGAATTCTAATGACCTGTGATCACAGGTCATTAACAGGTTTATGGGCCTTTTTGCATCAAAATACAATGTTTAAGGGTTTAATTGCTACTTTAAAATGTTCAAGGGCCTAATTGACTCCTTAGGTAATGTTGGAGGGCTTATTTGACCCTTTTCCCTAAATTTAATACTATCTCTCATAAAAAAATAATTCTCATATTGTCGATGTCGGATCCAAACCTAACTTATCTCATCAAGATATCGGACCGCACATCGATGTAATGGTTATTTTTGAGCCTGCATGTATTTGCATAAGGAATGGCACTCCATCCCTTTTCTTTCTCTTAATGATTTCATTCAATAATTGAAAAGCAAAGTATACATTTATTTAAAATTAAATAAATTATAACGTGTGGATTGATATTGAATTTTCTTTTTATTCCCGAAATAACCTGAATCAATAGGAAAATTCCAATTCATTGGACCTTTCGATACAAAGAAAGCCCCAAGGGCGCCATATTCTAGGAGCCTAAACTATGTGATTGAATAAATCTTCCTCCATCGGGTCAAGGTTAGGGTCAAAGGGAACCTTCTTCAAACTCCTATTCGTATTTTTCATAGAGAAGTATGTGATCAAAAATAGAACAAGATCGATTTTGCATCATATCTAAGAGATTCCTCAGTTCGGGCCGAAAAAGCAATGTCACTCGATCATTATTAAACTGACTATACTTTTGTTCTGTCCGCGAAGATCCTACCACCTTTATTAAAGCATGGACAACCGAGTTTGCTGACCTCCAAATATGACAACCTACCATTAATTAAGATGAAACTATCCATGCATTAATTTAAAGCAGTGTTTCAACTTCCAACAACAACCCATCCTATAAATGCTAAGACCCACCCGTCCTTCATTCCTCATTTGCTGTCTACCTATATATACAAAATTCTATCCGTATGCCAAACTATATATTCTCCTTTCTAAACACTCTTCAACAAACAAATTAAGCAATTAAGGTGGCCATAGGTTTCCATGGTGTTGAACAATGAGTAAGAAGAAAAACGAGTATGAGATCTTGCAAGATATGAAGGATGTGATCGAGAAATTGGAAGAGAATGTCCAGAATGTCTCGGAGGAGATCATTCGCGATAATATGGCTGAGAATTTGAAGTTGTTGAAAATACACGTAGAGGAGTTAAACACTTTTATGGAAAACAACAGTCTAAAATGGACAGAGGCAACAGACCATGCAGTGAGGATAGCAGAGAACTTAGGGAAGACGTTAGAGGACATGAAGAGATTGAACTCATCAATAAGATCGACAAATTCTCGAAACACAGACAAACTTAGCTGAAAAGGTAGTTGAAAAGGTAACTAAAAGTTGAAAAACTATAATAATGATATGGATGAATGATACTCCATCCCTTTTCTTTCTCTTTTTCCAAGAAAAATAATGGTATCAATGATTTCATTCAATAATTATTGAAACCAATTATTTATTTAAAAATATTCAAATTACATTCCATTATATTTTATCCTATCCAAAATAACTAATTTATCGAAGCCTTGGCAATTCTTGAAGGTGGCAATTACAGATGCCTGGGCAATTCTTAAAGGAGTGGAATGGGCTTGGAATAAGAGAGGAAAAGTGATTGGATGTGCAAGAATGACTCAAGGAAGGTCATTGAGTAGAGGATTTCTCCTATAGGCCCTCTGCCAAATATCATTGAAAAGTGTAAAAGATGGAGGCCTAAACACCAGGAGAATGAGATTTCTTTTCAACATATTTATCTGGAACAGAATGTGGTGGCAGATATGGTGAGTGCTTTGTCATGTTGAGGATTATCTCGAAAGGGTGTCTGTTGTAAGGTACTGGTAATAACTATATGTCGGAAGGGCGTCTGTTGTAATGTACTGGTAATAACTATTTTAATTATAATTAATTGTATTATGATAAATTTGATACAAAGAGTCAATAATAAATTTAAATAAAAAAAATTAACCTATTAAAAAAATTTCAAAAAATAATTGAAATTTAACCATATTTAGTATGATTAAAAACACATTATTACAAAACAATTATTTTTACAAAATTATTTTCTTATGTTTAATTTTATTTTAAGTTTAAGAATTTGTTAGGAATTAGAGGGTCGAATATTTGGCATCAAAGGGGTTTCTTCATGTTTGGGTGTTGGATTGATGTGTGTATAGACGTCCAATTCAAGGTTGCTCCATATTTAAAGGGATTGAACTCTAAACGTTCGATTAACAATGTGAGTCCTTACCACTCAATCACACTTCTCAAGTTAGCTTAATAAGTAATTAACTTCTCATCGAAGGCTTCAAGGCGCGGAACGTCGTGGCATGCGACTTCTCTCATGTGCACACTGCACAAAACTTATAATATATAATTATCATCATAACACATTCATGGGTGTGTGAATTGCATTCAAATCCTGCAACCATCTTAAAACATGGTGTATGATTGTGTCACATCTGATTAATTTTAGTATATAATTAATTTTTTTAATATCAAAACGACGTCGTTTTAAACCATAATTTACACGGATGTGTGGAACGTTGCGGTAGTGCCATAGTATTTTTGGTATCTCCCCTCTCCTTATCCACAAAAGAGCACGTCAGCAGTGCTGCGTAGGCGTGACGCAAGCAGTCTGCATATGATTGTTGTCCTAAAATATATGTATATGTTTTGAAAAGGTGAATGGACATTTCTCTTTTAGGACCCATTCTTTCATTTGAGCTAGAATGTAACACTATGAATTTTTTTATTTTATTTTTTTTAAGAAACACTATGAAATATTGAGAATTGATGATTTTAAAGTGAACCAATTCTGAACTGAATTTAACGTTTTCAAACCGATCCAAACTACAATGTTAAACTAAACGATTTCATTTTTTTAGAACTGAACAATTCAAAACCGAACCAAATATCGAACCACTACATCAACTTATCTCCTGCACTCCTATACTGTTTGCCTCTAGAATTATAAAGTGATTTCACTTAAAATGCACAGATGCACTTTCATATAAACACTGTGCACTCCATTTTTTTTTCAATGATTGCTTGGTAGATATTAGTGGATTTGACATCTCCATATGGAATGTCTTTATCTGCTGACACAAGCACTACACCCAACTTGTAATGTCTGTCTTCATCTGCTGACACAAGCAGTCAATCACTACCACTTGTAATTCATTGTACGTATAGTACTATGCTCTCATCTTATATTAATAAGGAAATTATCATATGAACTCTCGAATTCTACTTATAAATTTTATATCGGTCTATTCTTAAATTCTTAATGTAGATATTTGTCTTAAGATCCACATAACAACAATAATCTATAATTGTGTGTCACATTATTAAGTAAAAGTAAAAGAATAAAATTTGATTTTCAAAAAAAAAATGATAAAATTTGAGAATATATGTAGAAAAACTGTATTATCAATATGTATTAGTTATACCCATAACTCCAGAAGTAAAAGTTGCTCCCCCAATGTCTTTGGAATGTAGCTTCAGCTAACTATTGTTATGGACAAAAGTTAATAATTTTTTTAACAAGGAAAAAAGGTACCTTTTTTTTGTCTCAATTATATGCATGTTTTTTTAGAGCAATCTGAACATACACAACTTTTTTGTGGGGTTTTGTCATACTAATTGGGATAGAGGAGAGAGAAAAAGAAAGGGAAGACAAGAAAGGAAAAACGATATTATTAGAAAAAAAAATAGATTTGCGCGCTTGTTAGGCGCCGCTAGTGCATGAAACGTGTTACAACAGCGCGAATTAAAAAAAAAAAGTGTGGAATAGCCCACAAAAAACTTGATCTCGAATTTTTTTTTCTCTCTCTCTCTTTTCTGCTTCTCTCCTCCAAGACATGTTTTCTCTCAGCCAACATATGCAAAAAGACTCCAAAAAAAAAAAAATTAGGTCGAATGGCTATCGTAAAGCGCGGCTTATAATGTTTTTTTGTTATAATGATTTATTTATGTATCCACAATATTCCTTAAGTGACAATTTTGCTCCCATTAAAATGGCATTTCAACCTTTAAAAGTAGATGCAAAATAGGTATTTTAAGCAACATACATAATCTTTCAAAATTCATTAGAAAATAGAAGATTTGATGTGAATGTATTTTGGTATAACTTTTTATTTGTATTCACTTTTGTACTCAAAAAGAAATAACCGAGTGAGTGTAGCATGATTTTCGTATCAGTAAATCATGAGTTTGATTATTACCATTATATTCTCGATCCAACCCGTCACATCGGAACGCACATTGTGATTTGTGGCTACGATTTCCCATGTCATCCAAAAAAAAAAAGGTATGATTTGTACTCGGGTATCACGGGGGAGTAATATGTTTTGCTGCAAAAAGTTCTTGTAAGCTAGCTATCATGTGGACTAAGAGGGTATGTATCAATGTATCATGCATGGATGGGGACCATGTTTTCAGAAAAGAGCATGCGTACTATAAAAACCTCTACCTTTTACGGAGTATTTTGTAAGGGTTTATGTTTTGCTGCAAATTTTTCTTGTAAGCTAGCTATTGTGGACTAGGAGGGTATCAATGTATCATGCATTGGGATTTGGGACCATGTTTTCAGAAAATTAAGAGCATGCGTTCTATAAAAACCCCTACCTTTTGTTTTGTTTTGCCTACAAAATGTAAAATTTCCTTATGTTACTATAAAGAGATAAATCATGGGCAACCCAGTGAAAAGATCAGTATCTCTACTGCTCAGAAGAAGAATAATTTATATCATAGATCATGGTTCACATAACATTATAGGCCATGTATTGAAAGGACACAGATAGTCCAGTAAAAAGACCAGTACTCGGTGTTCACAAGAAGGGCAATATAATTTATACCATGGACCAGGGTTCACATAGTAACCCGGATTGAAAAGATAGGTACAAAGTTCATACTTCTAAGGTACAAAATTTCATAACACAATACACATGTTATATATTTACTTATTTTTCAAATTTGATTTATATATACAATTTGTGTTCATAGGCACATAATTTTACAACACAAGACAAAAATTTATAACATATTACACATGCAGACATGCATGCAGTTACTAATTTGTTTCTAAATCCATATTCTTAAGGTACAAAATTTCATAACACGAGGCAGAAAAACTCGCAGTCTAAGACACATACACATGCACCAGGGTCCATAATAACCTGCGAACCCTGGTCCATGTATAAGGATTGCACAAGGAGTCTACCATATTGAGTTTAAGACTGATAGATTTCAATTTTGTGTACTTACCCATAATTTAATTTATTACAAAGAACCAATTGAGCTGCTCGTGCCAGTAACTTGTATATATATATATGAGCAGAATAGCCTTAGCAATCCAATCCCCATCCACAATAGTATTCTCATCTTCCAAATCAAGCTCCATCCATGGCGAACAGAGCATTATGGCTTACTACTTCCTCATCATCTTTACCCCTAATCTTTTCCCGTTGGTCCACCCTTGCTTCTACTACTTTTTCCACTTCAAGACGCTACATTTCCTCCATGATCAACCGCCAACCACCACCGCCGCCGCCGCCGCCACCCATCCACCGCCCCCTTCCACCCCCACACTCCATTCTCTTCCTAGAAGCTCTAATCCTCTTCATCAACCTAATCCAGCTAAAATTCAACGGCAAACAAAACTCCCCTTTTGAAACCTATCCAATCCCCATGGCCATTGCAGTAATTTCTCTCATCATTTACTTCATCTCCCTCGAGGCTTCACATTGGCCGCCTTTCAACTCTGTTATCACCACCCACCTTGCCGCGGTTTCCGGGTATATATGCATTGTATGTATAGCTTCTGTTCTTTTGCCCAGTAAGGTGGTTAAGCCTTATTTCTACCTGTCATGTCCTTTGATCTTTGCCTCTGTTATGGTGTGTTGGATATTGAAGCGCCGCCGGGCCGGAGAACAGAGTGTTTGGAGGAGGAGATTGAGCCAACGGTTGTCTGAAAAGGTTTGGTCGTTTTGTAGAAATGGCGGCGTGAGAGAATCTAATTCATCTAGGCATGGCGGCTGTGTTCTTCCACGCTAATTATAAGGACATGTGCATGCATAAAGTGTGGGTTTGTATGTTTTTGTCATTATGGTTTTCTAGGTTGTTTTTTGTGTTGTACGATAATGTTGTATGTTCTTCCACTATCCATCTGTTTTGTTGTTTAGGTTTTGCATGGAATAAGACCAACCGTCTATGTATAGTACGTACTATTATGTACAACTTTGATTTGCAATATAAAGATGTATGTATGGTTGTTCTTTGCCTCATATGGAAGAAGACTATCACTTTCCATCACTATTTAATGGGTTTTCTAATTTCTTCTTCTTCTGACAAATGACCACACGTGGATCAAAGCATGATTATTATAATTTTTTATAATTTTTTGTCAACCATGCCATGAGATGTCTTAAGCAGACCTTAATTATAGGAGACACTTTTAAATCCGTACCATACTTAGACTAATATCTATTCTCAACACTTTTAAATCCGTACCATACTTAGACTAATATCTATTCTCAACGGGCTGACCCAATTAAGGGCAAAGTGCTGACCAGATTAATTTTTCCATGTAAGAGGGACTTCGAACTCCCAACCTCTCTTAAGAAACAAGAGTTCGGTAACCCACATATCAACCAAGCTAGTTTATAATAAAAGGCCATAAGTTCAATTCTTACCAACATCCTTCCAATCGAACCCATAGCATTAGGTTTATACAAGAGTGAAATTTATTCCGTGCACCATTAAAAAAAAAAAAAGAATGAAAAAAAAATAAAAACTAGCCTATAGATACGGATCCTTGTTGGGAGTTCTTACAATTAATAATACATATCCACGCATTAAAAAAATGGTTCAGAATATAAAAATATATGGATGAAATGTTTATTCTTGAACAACATTCGATATTTCCAGCAGCAGATGTGAAGTGTGACAAGAATCTGCACGAACCGTTTTGTGTTCATTACACTATGAACCATATGTGAGCCTGTATCGCTCCTCCAAGTAGTCCCCGGAGCGAATAGGAGGGAATCTGTATATACTCAAAAATAAAGCAAATAAGAAATCATAGGTTTCACATCAAGCTGACAACGAGAATTACGCAAATTATATTGTGGACCAGGATCTAAATTATGTACTTTTAGTTAACAAATCTGAACAAGGTCCACAGTGTATGGTGAACCTGGATGCATGATATAACTATTGTGGGTCACAGGCTTGGTCCATGGGCCAGCCCAAAATGTGACAAGTGGGCTAGTCAAACAGTGGTAGCAGAATGGGCTGTGGGCTTGGACAAGGAAGAACAAGAGGGGTGAGTGGTTTAGCAAAAATAATATTCTAATTGACAAGAGGGAAGATCTTATTAGGAATCTATATATCTAGTTTGAATGTAAGGCAACTATCTAGATGTTTAGTGGCTTATATTCATTGCTATGTTAGAGCAATAATACTATCGGTCATCACAGCATTATTCTAAACTTATTACTTTTTACTCCTTAATCCCGAAACTAATTCATTGGTTGCCTATAGCCAGGAAATCCTAATTGTATCCATCATAATCTTTCGGGGATGGTAATTTATCATTACCCAAAAAAAAAAAAAAGAAGCAATCTTTATGACCTGACTGATTTAAGAAAGAACGTAACTGCATAAATTCCAGAAATTTTGTAAGTTCAATAGTTTTTGAGTAGCCTACCTGCAAGGAGATGACTCGCTGCAGCAACTCTCCAGACATTCCACCAAACAATCTGGATTAGGATCTATAAAGAAAGCTACCTAGTAGATATACAGACACTGTTAGTTTATGCAGCATAACTTATTGCTGCCAGCAAACCACTGTGAAGTGTGAAGTGTGAAGTGTGAAGTGCATCACAAATGAAATGGAAATCCATGCCTAGCAGATTTTGATCTCTTCATGTAGATTGAGACACTAGCAGAGAACTTTTCTTTTTCATTTGGCTTAACCATGTAACATGAGCTTTAGAAAACATGTGAAGGTCATAATATGGGAGGGCAAAGATGTGAAAAGAAAGCCAAAACTGTGAAGAAATCTTGGTTACCGAATAACGTTCAGATCCAGTTGGCACCACTCTATGCAATGTTGATCTGAAAATGATTTTCAAAGGTGCAAGAAAATTGAGCTATTAGTGAATAAACATGAAACACCTAGCAGCAAATATAACAATTTATCTCTTTAATGGGAATGGGTAGAACTAGAAGCTGCCTTACTGAAACAGACAGTTTGTCCACCTCTCAGTCATATCTCCGATGTTAACAATGAAAGCCCTGTAGAACCAATTTGAGAAAATTTTGAGTGGTTATGAAAACTTCTCTAAATCCTAGGGACATGCAAAAACTTGTAGACAAACCATTTACAGCTCTTCAGATTAAAAACCTCCAAATTAGAATGTATATATAGTAAAGGTAAGGAGCATATGTGACTTTACTCATGTCAGTGAGAAGATTAAAGTTTAATAGTTTATAGACTATAGACCAAATAATATGAATATAGACACAAGTGGCTAGATCAGCTCCTATGTATTGACTCGCCATTAACATCAACTTTTTGAAACCATTGATGGAATGATAAGCAACTACTAGACCTACCCACTAAGATTAGGCACATCTTCCCATATCTGTGGTTGTCTAAATTTCTCCCTGCAAACCTGTTAAACTAATTTGTTTACTACCATGAATTGTTATCTGTAAAAACAATACATTTGGATTTAAACTGAATTTTAATAAACCATACCTGCAACCCCGGCACTCCATCTGTCGCTAGAAGAGTAATCATTCCATAGTCTGAATGAGCTGAAGCACCATATATTACTTGATCTGGAGATTCCAATGGACTTGGCACGGCTGAAGAGAAAAACATTGTTTCCAATTTTCGTATTTAGTCCTAAACTTGAAATATATTACTGATAATGTTTTCATCCACATTTATCCAACCAAAAAGCGTATAAAGATCACTAATATATTCACTGTTCACAGTATAGAAGCCTAGAAATATATCGCATTCCTATTCCTATGGTTTTGAAGTGCATCAACTGAACTGGTACCGGAGAAAGAGAGATGCAATAGTAATCACAGATGTTGGTATAAATTAAACCTGGATAGTGTAACAGGCGGAGGAAACCATCTGGAGGATTAAATGCAACAGCTTTATCAAAGAAGTCTTCATCCAAGTTCAGTGCTAGGGCAATCAATGAAACTAGTTTCTTTCCAGCATTCCTGGGATACATCCCCAAAAAACCATTATAAAAAGCAAAATAAACTACATAAATTGCCTCCCAGCAATGCATAGAGTTATTAACTACAGGGGAAAATATCTAGAACCGCACTACAATATCAAGAAGAAGGTTAACATGTCAATGTTCCAACTGTTATTTATTGGTGCAATGAGTCAACTTTAAATGCCTAAATCATTACTAAAAAGAAAACATTATAGAAAGTTGAAATAAACAATACAGAGTAGCTCTTATATTGTTTTACCTTTTTGCAACATGCTATTATATTTATCCCTCAAAAACTTTACATTTCCCTCTTTAAGTCTCCACAATTTCACTCTTCATGGATGAATAAATAAATAAAAGCAATTGAATCATTAAGCAAATTTACATGAATTATGAGATGCTCATAACAATTAAGTAGGTTATTTTAACAATTCCCGGTGAAAATGATACTTACAACACTCTTTCATAGTAATCTTCCATTGTTGCTTTCCACGATGGCAGAACGCCTAGGATCCCATCACATCAAAACGAACCAAAAAAGCCATACAAATTCTCAGTGATTCAAAGGATTTAGGATCTAAATTGCATTTGGAAGCACAAGGAACTGCACACAGAATGATATCATATCATTTCAAAAACTACCTTCAGAAGGCCACTGGTTCAAATCACTGTGTTCCGAGGGACCAATATGGAAGATTTCCTTCGAGTCACCTGCACAACATACAGCGAATGGAGCAGAGCAGAAATAAACTTGAAATTTCACAGATCTCTCTCCAGCACTATCACATTTCACACGCAAATCAGAAATTCAGAATAGAGAACATGATTTCGTTCAGGAATTTCGTCGAAAACGACTGTAGAAGCTTCAAACTAGCTAGCTAGCATACATTAAACACCAAAAACACTCGCCAATCAGTACATCGTGTTGAAACGGACCTTTGCGACTCGAAGAAGTATCCAGCTTCTCAGCATAAAGAGGAGTGTAACCTCTGTTTTGCTTGCGATCAAGCTTCATCTTCTCTTCGATCGGCAGCGAGAAAAACCGCCTGCTCTGTTCGAAAACCTGGCGGAATAGGGTTTCTTCTACTCCGTGGTTTATCAGGTAGAAGAAACCGTAATCTATACATGCCTACACCAATTGTTCTCTACTGTTAGTCGTATCGTATGAATACTACTGTAAAATAGTTTGTTTGGATGATTGAAGATCTAAAGAAGATACCCGGCGTATCTCACGAGCGGTGGCGGTGCGGTCCGTCGAACAAAGATCGATGACCGGAAGTTGAAGTGAGTTCGCCATTTCTGACCACCAGAACTACAAAACAAAATGCGCGATTATATATTATGAATTAATATCATTTTGGTCCCACAACTTTTGAGATCTTTATCACTTTAGTGCACAACTTTATTTTGGTGCTTAACTTTGTTATTTTTATTAATTTTAGTCCTTCTAGTCAAATTGACGGTGAAATGTTGTCCAGATTTTATATTTTAAAGGCAAAATCATTATCCTAAAGAAAGATCTTTAATATCTAAATAAAAGAAAAATCATGTTAAGAGAAAAATAAGTTTGTCCATTGTCGATGCTATAAATTTCATAGATCTTTGTATAGTTTTTGCGTGTCTTTTCCATTATTTGCATCGATCAAAAGCCTATAAATATGATTTTACAGTGATTTTGTTTAGATATTGAAGATACTTCCTTGGAGTTATAGATATGAAATGTGAAATGATTTGAGGGACGGGGTTATAGATGTGAAATGTATTCTAAAGTAGGTAATAAGTGTGCTGACAAGCTTGTTAACAAGAAATAAGACTTCTTGAAAACCTTGTCAATAATTTTTTATGGACTTTATAAAATGATGTGATTGTATAAATGTCTAGCTCTTATGCATGTGGTTAGCCCCAAGGAAAGTCGACCTAAATGGTGATCTAGGCTCAAAATCTAGAGTCAAACAAGGCACTTGAGATCATGGTTATCAAAGCGTCGTCTAGGCGTATTGGCGATCGAGAACGACCGGCCTAATTTGCTTGTCTCGCTTAAAACAAAACGACCGGTGAAGTCGTCTAAAACCACCGCATGCGCCAGCGCATGACAACGGAGCAGCTCGAAGACGGTGGCGCGTGATGACACGTGAGTTCTCCGATGGCAACCGGCGGACTTCTTACCGTGGTGTCGCCGCTGCTCCCTAAACCTAGGCCAGGCATTAACTGTTACTCTGTACTTCATAGGCTCCGACACCATGTTAAAGGTTGAAAGCTCACAAAAGGCAATGTTTATTCTATATTTTTCTGTACGTATCTAGTCTTATGATATATATATATATATATATATATATATATATATATATATATATATATATATATATATATATATATATATATATAGGCATAAAAAGAAGGTACTCTTGAGCTATCTTGTACACTGCAAATCTCAATGAACTTTTGAACTGCTCAATACAATACAAGTTCTAAGAATATTAATATGACATTTGATATTTAATATTAATTGAATGGGAATATATATATTACTAGTCGACTAGGCGATTTACGGCATCTCGCCTAGAAATTCCGCCTGATAATCATGCTTGAGATCATTTGAGCTCGAGCTCATAGACCACAATTCAGCAAAGACAGTCCATAAAAGTCGCAATAGGCCTAGTTAGCTATATCTAGCGTTTTGCATGGCTTGTTAACAATTATGTTAGTGATATATAAATAGCTCGCAATTTGTAACCAAACAACACATATTGTATTTAGCACTCATAAACAATACATTTGATGTGTTACATTTCATACAATTACTTTATATTTTTTTAAATTATTTCTAGTATTAACATGTGTTAATACTATCGGGATGATAATAAACTTAAAGACTTAAGTAATCCATTAATATATCACATTTATTTCTTTATTCATTCATCTCGATATACATAATTAAGTCTCAAAATTAACACTAAATATTGCAGTTCTAGATGGCGCCAAAAGGTTGAAATATAAACGCAAAGGAGGAACGGCTAATTAACGGCTACAAGGGAGGGAGGTTAACCAATTCGACAATTCGTTAACATTCTGCTCCCAGGTGCCGTTCCAGCTTCACGGCGTTAATTTAACCGCCGCTCACGGCTTCTCGTTCTTCACCACCTCCGCCTCTCGCCGTTGTTTCATTATCCCACCGTCCATGGCGGCCTGCGTCGCCATCTGGAGCTTGTGCTTCGCGACTTCGGAAGGAAAGTTCAGGATCGCTTTCCTTCCTCGCAGTCTGAACGCCGCCCGATCGTAGGCTTTCGCGGCGTCGATTGCGGTGTCGAACGTGCCGAGCCAAATTCTACTCCCGCGCCGCTTTGGATCTCGGATCTCCGCCGCGAACTTCCCCCACGGCCGCCGTCTGACGCCTCTGTAGTGCCTCCTCTCGCTCTTCTCGCGCACCGGACTCGAGCTTCCGAACACGATCCATTCGAATTTCTTCTTCGCAGGTACGTCAATACTCATCGACGGCTTTCTCTCTTTACACAAACTAGCTTGAAATTTTGAATCTCGTGCTTCAAAACTAGCTTGAAAATTTGAATCTCTTGCTTCAAAACTAGCTTGAAAATTTGAATCTCGTGCTTCAAAACTAGCTTGAAAATTTGAATCTCGTGCTTCCGGTGAAGTAAGGTCAATAATCTGGTTGCAATTAGTCGCTTCAAATTTGAAACGTTTGGAATCACTGTGTTCGAAACTCATACACGCAGAGCTCGAAATTGAGGATTGTGATTCCGGACGAAGAATATCAATATCACCCTCAATTTGCTCAAAACTTAGTGAACTGAAGCTGGAAACCGATGAAATTGGCTCCAGTTCAAGCAAATTCCCCTCAAAATCGAAGTAATCAGTAGGAAAATCAAAGGAAATATCGTCAATATTTCCATAGATGAAGTGATCAGAGATATTAGTGAGTGGAGAGCTGTAATAAGACTCTGATTGCGAGCTTGAAACTTCGGTTCCTGAGCTGTTAGCGCTGCAGCTATTGCTCAGCTCATTAAAAAGATTGCATTCCCTCTGAGTGAATTCTCCCAGGAGGTGATTCCTGATTCGTTCTAAAGTTAAAACTTCATCCATGGTAGCCATGAATGTGCAGTAAAGCTATAGTGTATGATATTATAATGGAGATTTTGCAGTTCTGGGTTATATCTGTGATGATGAAGGTGAAGGTGATAAGGGTTGATGGGAGTGAGGAGAGTGGAGTTTACATGCATTTATAAAGGGAATATAATGTTAGATCAAAGGAAGAAATTGTCAAAAAGGTTTGCATTATTGGCAGCTTCTTGAAGGCTGACCTTATCAAGTGAATGTTCCTTTTTGTTTAGAGCAAGTTTCAGTCAACCATTTGCATGACTTTGTAAAATTTTGATATGATGATTTAGTCTTCTTTTAAACAGAACTCTTGGGAGATTTCTTTTTAGCCAAATATTTGAAGCTGGAGTATGTTGCAACTAATAAGTTTTGAGTTAATCCATTATCAGCTACCAGGATTTCACTATTTTGGTTCTCGACTTCCAAACTTGTTCAATTTCATTCCCAACTATACAATTGATAACCAAAATGGTCTTAATCAGGGCTATTTTAGTTTGGACAAATGACTATTTTAAATAAAAATTACATAACTGGGGATGAAATTGAGCAAGTTTGAAAGTCGATGACCAAACTGGTGAAATTCTAATAGTAGTGGGACTAAATCAGGTATTAACTCAATAAGTTTTGGTATATATATTCAGTTATTTGAGTTTGAATAAATTATTCTATATTTTTAAGTCATTCAGTCACATTTAGGCTATTAGCTATTAGTTATTTGAATCGGTCCTTTACTGAATGAATTACTTTCTACCATTTAGTAGCCTTGAGATTATCCAAACTCTCAGTTGAGATCACTAAGAGATCAAATAGGTCGTTATCACAAGTCTAAGGATGTTTGTTATAATTTGCCATTGATTTTCGCTTCAAGATCACACATATCTATTAGCTATCATAATCCACATGTTTAGCTTGTATTTGTTTAGATGTAAATTAGGTTCTCTTGATATGTATACATATTTTCTCTTTGTATTGAGTTAGGGGTCATATTTTCAATGAAATCATAGTAGAGTTGGTCAGACAATTGACTTGTTAACCATTAGGTTTCAAGTGACCTATTAGCTTTCTTGGTTTGAGTTCAAGTCACAAGTCAAGCTTTACCTAAAGTATACCTCCTGATAATGACTGCAATTTTTCTCCTAAATCAAAGGGATCACACTTTCATTGCGTGCACTTAATATAATTCACCTCACGAATAACCCCAAGTGACCCGACCTACTTTTTTCTTCATTCAATTAATTCAAGTAGTATATTTACTTCCAAACCTTTAGGGGATGTTTGGTTGGAATGAGATCGAGAATTAGGTAGATTATAATTCCGTGGAAAAAGAATAAGGGTTTGGAATTCAAATTCTATTATTTGGTAGACATGAATATAATTGTTGGGATTTGAAAGGAAAGAAGAAAATAAAGAGTAGGGGGTGTGGTCTAGTGGCATAGCTATGCCTTTTCAAATGAGAGGACCCTTTTTTTTAATTAGCCGCATAGACGTCTGCCTAGGCGCTCCATTACTGTCCGACTAGCGTCTAGCGCTTATTGCAACTATGCTAAAATCACTTAGATATACAAACACTATCAATATTTATCCATTATCACGAAAAACGCGGTGGGCTTAGAAATATACGTATGTCTGCATTATATTCTTGTACGTTTGCATTCACATGCACAGATTGTAGTTTAATATTGACTTCAAAAAGTGAAAATCTGGTTTCTTGTGGTCTGTCTTGTTGTGTTTTTATTAGTTTAATACACAGAGTTGATGGATTTATGGAATGTTTTAAGGGAATGGGAAGACAAACAGAAAGAGACCAGCAATAAGCTCCATTTGCTTCAGTACAAATTAAAACATTCGAATTTTGCTGATTTTGTGAATCTAATTTTTTTGACCTTATGGCCACCTTTAGTTTCCCCATTCTATGCACGCAACTACTGTGTTGTCTCTTCCCAGATTTGAACATTTCAACTTAGGACTGACTCAAATACTGCTTTTGGACTATTGTCTGTGATACTTCTGCTACTCTGAGTCTTTTGTGGGTCTGGTTTGGAATCTTATAAAGTTTTTTTAACCATGGTAAATACTTAGAAAATGCTCAGTAATATAATATTTTGTCTCAATACTATATCTTAAGAATGACCACTAATATAGTATTTGTTTTATACGTAGTATATACTTTCTTAAACATTTTCAGCCCAAATAATTTAAGTTTCACTACCGGAGTTCAAACCTAGAACCTATGACAACCTATATGAAAGGGTAACTGAGATGTGATTTCACTACTTGACATTTGTGTTCACTATAGATTTATAGTTATGTGTTCATTATAGATTTATAGTTATGTGTGAATTGTCTAACTTCATCACATATGAAGCCATGTTATTCAAGATATTTCTAATTTCAAATATATGGCATTTTTGGTTATTTATTCCTTTTTGAAAAATAGAATTACGATTTCAGAAGGTATAGTTTCTAAGATAAATAGCTACTTTCTCAACCTACTGAAGCACAAAGAGTCAACCGTCGCCTCTACTAAGGCTCAAATCTACTCCTATGTGAGAGTGTAAACCGGGACACCGGGTGCCACTAGATCACAAGGTCCTAGCGATATCTTTTATTTATAGTAATTGCCACGATTCTTTTTATTGCATAAAATTCCCATATATTATTATTATTATTATTATTATTATTATTATTATTATTATTATTATTATTACTATTATATTTCACTCATACTTATCCTCTTTGAAATACCATTTTTATTTACTAGTTTTCATTTGACAAAGCCAACATATATGATAAGATTTGCTTTACTCTTTCTTCCCAAACCATTATCTTCATTATTTACAGAAAAGTTGCTGTCCCAATTTGAATGTACGTTTTGGATAAAATTAGTATTGTGACCTTAATCGATAAATAATCACAACAAAAATAAACTAGTTTAAGTTGTCTATAGCTGACTAACTGAACCAAGAACTAATAAATATCTCCCGTAAAAAATCAAACTTAAAACTAAAACTTGTAATTATCAAGCCAATTATTTAATTAACTGTATTACTTACATTGTCCGCAACTATATTATGTACTTATTACTATTTCACATTGCCGTGTAATGCACGAGTTGGGCATTAATTATTCGAAATTAAGTCTTTTCGTGACCACAGGTCAATTCTTGCATAACCCACTCCCTCATTTAATTTAAACAAATAAATTTTCAATGTAGCAAGAATGATTCCAAAACCGTCTTAAAACATTATTAATTATAAGTAGGTAGGCCAGTCCAAAAGCTTTGCTGATCGAGTCGTCATTGTTTTATGTTTGAGGAACAACGTCAATTCGAATATGAATTAGAAACTAATATAGAAGTGGCCATATATGGCCCGTGTAATTGTAATGCGACGTGAGTGGCTATTGGAATATTCAATTTGAGAATGTTTTTGTGTTGGGGATATGGGTTAGAGCTCAAGGAAGCCAAGGGCCTAGTAATGAAGGGTCCGGCAAGAGAAGGTCTCGGTGGTCACGAGTAGGGGTGTCAATGCGGACCGACCTGCTCCACTACGGGTTTTTTCACAGACCTTTGCAAGCTGGCCGACGAAGTTCGTGGCTAAGAAAAATGTAATCCTAACTTGCTCTGTGCGGGCCCCGTAGGCCTAATTTCAAAAATAAAATTATATTATTATTTTATATTCAAATAATTATGCATTCAGGTTTATTAGCTTATCATTTCAAGATTCATAATTTAAATTTATAAAAAAAAACTATGAATTGGGTTGGGAGGAATGATCCAAGTTAGGGAATAGTGATGGGCTTGAACTGGGTTCAGGCCCACAACAAAATCGAAGTAGGCCCATAAATGCTTATAGTTATAGCCCTTAGAAGATGTCCATTTAACCCTTACCTTGAATCAAGCCCCGTAAACATTCTATTCTATATTCATCAGGTTTACTGAAAGGCTCAAAAACTTTCAACGTTTCTTTCGACTATGCTTGTTTTTCTCAATTTCTTGAGGGAGCCCTGCCCCCACATCTCGACCCACTCGATAAGCTCGATTCGAGTGCAGACTTCGAAGATAACTGCATGCTGGAGCGTAGTAACGTAAATTATTTATTGGAGTGACAACACTTGTCATCTTATACGATCCACTCTGTTTCGCTATACTACTCTCTAACACGTGTCATTTATCTTCTAGAAACATATGATATATATACAACTTATTATACACACAAACAAATACATATACATAATATCAGTAGCCTAGTAGGCAAGCAAGTGGATAAACATAATTTGCATGTGAAAAATGGGCAGTAACCCACTCGCTTGCCTACTTGCATTTTTGTTGTTTATTACATTCAAAATTTTGAAGACAATTAAATGAAGTTTTGAACTTTTTTTTTTTTGGGCAAAGTGCAATGGAACGACTCTCAACATCATTATAAACTCAATGGCGTGGTTGATTTTAATATGTGTGGCAGCCACAACAGTACAACTTCAGTTGTTGACATTAAATATTTTTAATTTGTAAATAATTAAAAAGAAAAAATAATATTGAATAAAACATCACTACAATTTACCGAAAAACTTATGGTCTAACTATTGAAATGGTTACTTTGAATAAAATCCCCTTGTGATCTTAATCAACAAAGAATCATAAAGAGATAAACTCTCTAAGTTACTAATTGAATGATTCAATCAAGAAGAACAAATAGGTCGTTGGCAACTCCCATAATATAGGCTAAAACTAAGTCAATTATATATATATATATATAGAATATTAATCAAATGTGGCCGTGCTCTTAGGTGTGGCCGTGCGGTCACACACCACTCAATGTTACGAAATACACCATTCAATGTTAAGAAACACACCACAATGAAAATATACAAAAACACCATAAAACACACCACACACCCAAAATAATGCACCATAACTCCCATGTCCCTAATGGTGCATTTGCTAATACTGTGTGGTGTATATTTGCATACCTAGTGGTGTGTTTTTGGGTGATGCGTCCCTAACGATGCATATTTGTGTGGTGCATTTTCTAACACTGAGTGGTGTATATCTATATACATAGTGGTGAGGCCGCACTGTTCACACCTAAGAGCACGGCCACACTTGAACATGACCCTATATATATATATATATATATATATATATATATATATATATATATATATATATATATATATATTCAAATTAAAATTTCTGTTAACATATATAATAGATCCGACTACAATATAAGAAAAGATCGATAAAATTGTATGGAACAAAGAAATTAAAATAAATCATTTTTGGAAAGTGACAAGAAATATGCGACGACTGTTATCCATACGCTAGCTAGCTAGAAACCTTTGTTTAGTGATGAAACGTTTTAAGGGTAGAATCAATGAACCAACCCGTGGGGTAGCCATCGAAGGTGACTCTATTTGGCTTTTGGTTTCGCAGCATGCAGCCATGCATGCATTTTCATATATTTGTATGATTGAAGCGATTCCAAATGAATTAATGGAATAACTAATTTTGTATTTTGATGGCTGCATATTAAAATTTTAAGTTTGATTCTCTATGAGAGTTGTTTATTCGTTTTTAAAATAATTAACATTTTAGCTTGGGTCTTTGATTTACGGGAAAGTTCGGAATGATTATTTGGATGTGTGTTTTCGATGAAGCATGCTATTGTAACTCTAGCAAATAAAAATCACAATGAGGTAAACTGGAGTCAAATTGTTGGTTATAAGATGAGTTATTGGTTTATGGAAAACTTCGTAGCAATTCAATTATTTGGGCATATATATGTTTTCGATAAAACTTGCATGGTAACTCTAGTCAGTAAGCTAAGGACCGCCACAACGAAATAACCAAACTATTGACTCAAACAAAAAAAAAGCCAATAGATAGCTCCTGGCCTCCAGAGTCGAATTGTTGGTTAGAAGGCGAGTTAATACTACAAAGTTTTAAGTTCGATTCCTTATGAGAATAGCCGACTGGTTCCTTGATTTGAGTAAGACTTTGGTATTGGAAAAAAAAAAAAAAAGTTTTCAACTGTATGTTTAATTTATGGAAAAATTTGTAACTCCTATCTAAAAATGCATTCTGGTTGAAGTTCTTTTTGTGACCTTAGTTGTGCGCCTAGCCAATTTATATCGTGGACCTGGATCAATATACAAAATTTGACTTTATAGTACTGAAATCATGTTCATAATGCACATAATACACATACACATTATGGAAGACACATAAGTTCATAATATAATGCACATGCCTTATATGTACTTATTTTAAAATATCAGTCTTTACTACCCTATGAAATCAAATTCAATCTGTATATTAGACCAGTGTCCATAACGCATTGTGGACCATGGTTCAAGATATAAAGATTGATGCCGCTATACAAACAACATGAGAAAGTAAATCATTCTACAGTTGCCTAGCCTCAAATCAAGAATGTTACTCCCTCCGTCCCATTTTATCTGTACTGTCTTACTTTCCTTTTTATTTTGTCCCAAAATAGTGTCCTATTTCTAAAATTGAACATATCTATCACTCTACATTTCCAAATTTACCCTTTTGACTTTTCAACTTTTTAGACCATTAATGAGGTAAGTACAATTGTACTTTGTACAAATAACACATACTTTTGAAGGGCAAAATTGAAAAGTTAGTATCATTTGTTATGTTGCATTAAAAACAGTGCAAAAAGTAAATAAGACAAACAATTAGGGACGAGGGAGTAGTAATAAACAACTCCTTCCAGAAGCAGTATAATTAACTACTAAGCAAATTGTTTGATTAATGTGGTTGGAACTTCCCTTTAATCCGTTTTCAACTGCGTCTTGTAGGATAACATGCATGAACCTTTGAACTGAAAACCCCTATATATACCCCTCCACCCATAAGGCCCATAAACATCAACAGTACTCAGATATGGCGGCTTACCAAATCAATGAGATCATAACATCTGACTATGATGTTCTTGAATCCATTCGACAGCATTTGCTGAATGACTTTGAAGATTATCCGGCAATGCCAGAGAATGCGTTCGAGCTTTCGCCGTCCGTGAAATTTGAGCAGGAAATGGGTTTCCCGGCGGAGGTTTTGAATTTTCCGGCGGCGGCGGCGGCTGCAGCGCCGCCGGCAAGGGGGAAACGTTACAGGGGAGTAAGGGTTCGGCCGTGGGGTAAATTCGCCGCCGAAATTAGGGATCCGGCGAAAAATGGGAACCGGCGGTGGCTGGGGACGTATGGGACGGCGGAAGAGGCGGCGTTGGCGTATGACCGGGCGGCGTTCGGCTTGCGCGGGACGCGGGCTTTGTTGAATTTCCCGTGGAGGATAAATTCCGGTGAGCCGGCGCCGGTGAGAATCACTTCGAGGAAGAGGTCAGCATTATCGTCGGAAAGTCATGATCCGGTTAAGAGGAGGAACAGCATGTCAAGTTGTTCAAGTTGTCAAGGTGAATCCAGTCCATTTACATATTGAATATGTTCACAATTTATATAATTAATATTCACAATTTGAGTTGTAAACATTCAATATGTAAATTATGTATTTTGAATAAAAATTCACCTT
Source organism: Ipomoea trifida (assembly GCA_003576665.1). Lineage (NCBI taxonomy): Eukaryota > Viridiplantae > Streptophyta > Magnoliopsida > Solanales > Convolvulaceae > Ipomoea > Ipomoea trifida. The sequence continues at coordinate 839,868 of CP025651.1, forward strand.
ACAAGGTGGACTCAGGTCAACAGAATAATTTGTCAAAAGTTGTCGACTAGGCTACATGCATAATCAATTCTTTTTTTGCTTTTTTTCTTTTTGATGATGAGAAAAGTCACCATCATTACTGGCCAGAAGGCATATACTGAATAAAACTTGATATCAACTTTACTCATGTATAATATGTTATTTTTTTTATTTAGGTCTTGTTTGGTAAATGGTTGTTAGCTGATTGAGTTAAAATGTATGATTAATTGATAATATTGACTAATGGTAGAAAGTTGTTTGATAGATTAGTTGATAGTTGATAGTTGTTTGGTGGCTGAAATTCGAATCCACCATGTAAGGTAGATACGAGTCAACAGAATAATTTATTAAAGGTTGTAAACTACGCTACTTAATCAATTCTTTTTGCTTTTTTTCTTTTTGATGACGAGAAAGCTCACCATCAATACAAACCTGGCTACATATGCAGAATAAACTTGATATCAATATTTTTTACACTTGACGAGTTAATAAGCAAATGACCCAATATAGTTTCACTTGCTCCTAACAATAGGGTGGGAGTTTGATTCCTATTAGCTTAATTGTATGTGTTTTTAGTTTAGTAATTAATTAAACTACTTAACATTTTTGCTATAAAAACTCTTATTGTTGGGGTTTAAAAAATCCAAACATTATTCTAAATTAAATTTAGTAATAATCATAGTTTAGATGAAGCAGTCCTGGTCTGTGTTATATACTGTGATGGCAAGCCCAAGATTTCTTATGAACAATTGTGTTTTGCAAATCAAGTGATTAGTTTAAACTTGGAACCAAAATGGGCTTATTTGATTTAGTCTTCTGACTTATAGCCAATTTCTTTATCAACCTAAGTGGCTTAGGGCCCTTCTTTTGCTATAAAAGCACAATAACAAAAACATCATTCTCCTTCAATAGCCCAGAACAGAAAATGATAAGTGTATTCAAGAAAAAAAAAAAAAAAAAAGCTCTTTAGCATGTCTAACTGAATAGTTAACGGAAAGATAAAAGGTGAAAAGTTTTTCTTTTTTTTTTTGAAAAAGGTGAAAAGTTAGTAATTAAGAAGCTAATTAATTAAAATTAAAGTGTTTGATAAAATTAATTGTTGAATTAGTTTATAAGTGTAAAAAGATATAAAAGGATAACTTAAATATTGTGGTTTTGATTAAAGAAGGGTAGATAGTGTCATTTTTGTAAACACATACTAAATACTGTTTTTTTTCTTAAAAGGTTGAATCTCCAACCCCTAAGTGTCCTCACACTGAGCATCTAGGAGGATGCAAATCATGGTAATTCAGTTATACCTTTTCTTAATGTGCACAAGGAGCCCTCCCATCCACTTTGAGAGGTTACTCGCACAATGCACCTTTGATTACGCACAAAGAGCCCCTCACTTTGTGATTATTCTCCAGAGATATATTCAAATCGTGTCAAGTGTAAAGACCTCCATTCCATGCATGCATACTCTAAAACCCTAACACGTAGCATGCACCTCCATTCACACCCATCCCATGCATGCAATCTCCTGTCAGCTTTATGAACTGTTTACGCACAACCTTTTTCACTGCGATTATACCATAAATCTAACATGGCCGAAGTTTAAGGTTTTCCTATTTATCCTCGTAACAATAATGTCGTCTCCTCAATATCAACAAAATATAGCCAAGGCCGTCGGGACCGCCGTCACCCTGCTAGGCGGCGGGCTCCTCTCGCTCGCCGGCCTGACGTTTGTCGGAACCGTAATCGGCCTCGCGGCGGCGACGCCGCTGCTGGTGGTCCCCGCCGCGATAGCCCTTTTCTTGATGGTTTCTGGGCTGGTGGTTTCCGGAGTGTGCGGTGCGGCGGCCGCCGGAATGTTCTACTGGGTGTACTTTTACGCCGGCGGCGGAAGGGGGGTGCGGATTATTTGGGCAGGAAGGGCTAAGGAGAAGCTGGCGAATGCTGCGCATGAGATGAAGCAGAGAATCGCGGTGGCGGCGGCGGGGTTGGGGAGCCCGGCGGGTGAAGATCCGCCGCCGCCGGTGACGGCCGGCGGCCGTGAAAATAACTTGGACAGAGACATAGCTGTGGATTAGCAGTTTGATCTTCTTAGTGGGTACAAAGCTTAATAATAAATAAATTAAAATAGATAACTCAAATAATGAACTAGAAATAATAATAGTTTTGTTAGGAATCGAACATAATGTATGAGTTGAAAGTTAGGATTACAAGTCACTAGATCACAGGGATTTAGTGAATTAAAGGATAATGTCTAAAGACTAAAGGTGGACATCAAGCTCCTTATATAGTGTTGAAAACTTTCTAAATACTTGACAAATGTACAACTCTAGTTTGTTTTTTTTTTATGTAATGCACGTTTCTCCCATTACTTTAACAATTACCAGTAAATATAGCATTCTACTTTTTAATACATGATATCTTGAATGGCTTGGGTGATTAATGTTTGTATTGTTATACTACCACCATTATTCTCTGTCATTTCCTTAAGCTAACATTTTCCCAATAAAATGGGCTCTCGAATTCCATGACACCATCAAGAAGGACTTAAATTGGTTTAAGTTGCATTGTACTAACGAACTTAAATTAAAAAAGTTTAATTCATGAATTAATGGAACAAATAATTTAGAAAATTAAATCAACTTAAATTATCTATAATTAACTAATTTTTGAGACTCAAATCAAGGGAAGTCACATGCAATCCAACTTGAAATTTAGAAAAGAAAAACTGATGAGTTTTCTACAATGTGGAATTGAATATTCTTTAAAAAATTGATGAACTTGGAATTTTGTTACAAAATTGTTGGTTTTTCTACCATGTGGAATATTCTTTAAAAATTTGATATTCATCATATTTAATTATAGAAAAAATATTTGTACAATAATCAAATATAAAAAAAAAAACAGTATAAGATACATTTAGGGACCAATGATATTTAAATTTAAAGAAAAATGTAGCAGAACTCTGAACCAAAAAAAATGACTAAATTTATTTATGAAATATACATTTTATAAATTGACAGTGACATTTCATTTTATATATGTTTATTGATTACCCCACAAATAATTAATTAGCCAAAAAATATAATAATATCAACTGTACCGATCATGAATCGTCTATACCTACAATTGCCTTGTCGTCATGCATGGTGACACATTGATTATTGGTTAAACAAACAATAAAATTGTTTAGGTTATGTTAATTTGTCAAAGTCAAATTGCATGTCCAAATTTACTTAACTTGTCAAAGGAGGTAATTAAGGTTTTTCAAATCATTTTCCAATTCTCCCTAATTAAGCTTTAACATCTTATAGGTTAATACTTGGTATTCTGCAGTACGACTTACCTTTTATGTGTTTACAAATTATTACACGTAAACAGAATTTATTCAGTGCACGTGTACATACTCTTAAATAATGGTTACGAGTTTCTATCATTACAAATAAAAAATAAAAAATTACAGTATAGTTTATTCTTATGTGTGATTTATAGACTATTACATCTTAGCGAAATTTACTTAATACACACCCTTATGTAGTGACACGACAAAGGTTTTTCTCATCACAAAAAAAAGTTGGTTTATACTCTAAACATTATATTTATATATATAATGGAAACATCATCCTTGGTCGTGACAGTTGTGTATATGTGACATCCAAAATTTTAATTAATGCAATGAAAATATATACAATGTCAACTTTACCTAACTTCACGAGTTTAGTAGTTGCTAATAGATTGTGAAATTAGTATTACTTAATTAATTAAATTGGAACCAACTAAAATTTGAGGAAATTTGGTAGTTTTAGTATTTGAATTGTGTGTCGACCAAGTGAGCTAACTTCGCGGTGTTTTTTTGTAAGTATAATTCTTTATTATGTCACAGTTGTTACTACCAACACAAATTTAGGTCAAAATGAACTAATTTTTGTGATGTAGTTAAACTATGAATTCACATTAGATGAAAAGCCGACATTATGACAAAGGAAAGCTCGACTTTGATCTAGTCGGCAAAGAATATTACTCATAGCTGATTATTAAATCAAACAGAGAAGGCCAAAAGTAGCTCACATAGCTAGAGATCGGAATTAAACTTAGATTTTGTTGTTATCAAGTCAATTGATTGTCGGACCAACTCGATTAAAAATGTCCTAATTTTTAATTGCTTTGTTGACCTCTTATGATGTAGGGTGGAGTGAGCTAGGTCTTCGTGACCGTGTGCATGTGTTGAGTGGTTGTGTGTGAGCATAGACTAGACAAGTTTTCCAACATGATTTTGAACCAATTAAATAAATGTCAAACAAAATTACAATTATATTAGCTGGTCAATGTTAATGTTGATTTGACAAGTTTTAATTTCCGACAAGGTTGCTTACATATGTATACAAAATATATAAGATTAACATAAACTAATCTTTAACATCCCTATCTTAATTATTTAATTGAACCCTACTTTAAAATTAATAAATTAAATTCGAACCTAAATTTTAAAGCTCAATAGAACTCGAGTTTAAACTCGATCAAACTACTATAACTACTTCGAACTTGAACGGCAAGCCTATTTTGGTTCTAGCTCTCGACTAATTGTTTGCATCCCTAGTCTGATCTAATCCACCGACAACCAATTTATCATTATATATATGCCTTAAGGATTTGAATGTGAAAAGAGTAGACGTTGAGATGGATGCACAAGATCGAAGTCTATCATGCTATTTATACATACTCGCTTTATTCTATGTTACGTTTGGTGCGTTATAGTGGATAATATTACAGAAGTAGCTAGTCATATTTCTAATATTTATTTCTATTTTGTTAGACGTTCTATGAATCGTGTGATCCACGCTATTGCTCGGAAAGTTGCTTCTATTTCTAAACATGATGGAGGAATGACACGTTGTTCCTGCTCCTCATTTTATTGCTAATATTTTAAATATTGATAAATATGTATCAAAAAATATATTGATTAATGACTTAAATCCTTTACTTTCACTAAACTAATAAAAAAAAATTTTTAAAAAAAAATCAAACATCACACAATTTCTTACATAATACCGACTCTATTAGAATATAATATACTTAACCCTCTGGGACTCAATCTTATGACATTTCATTTGAGAGAGCCACTTCATGTTATTAGACTACAAATTCATTAGCTACGGAATATATAAATACTTTTGTAAATTTTTATGCCCAAGTCGTCATGCTCTCGCAAACATTACAATACAAATGGGACATATTTTAATGTCTAGTAAGTATGCTCTCATCAATTCCAGTTGGCAGTTACAAATACTCATAAATAAATACACAATAGTTTATAACTGCAACTCCAACGTTGGACGCCGGATTAGATGGAGACGTACGCGTGTGGTCGTATACTCGATTACTCGTATTGACCAACCTATATGTTTCTTTACTTCTTTAAGGATTATTATATCATAGGACTGGCCTAGGCAATCTTATAAACTAAAAAGTGATGGGCATTGTGCAACATTAGCCAAGTAATCGAAGTATTGATTTGATAATTACAAGGTTTAAAGTTTGACATTCAATAAGAGTGGTTTATTAGTTTTTTTTTTTTGGTTTTAATCGATCAGTTATATATGTGAAACTTGGATTGATTTATCTTCTTGTGGTCATTTGTTGGCTATGGTCACAATGCGATGTTTATCCAGTAAACAACCTCGGGCAACCACAAAAATGCACTACACTCGATCTGGTGCATTTCTGAACACGTGGTGGTACATTCTTGTATACCTGGTGCTTGGTGGTGCATGACCGCACGTCCTAGGGTGTGGTGCATTTCACCATGGTGCACTTTTTAATGTGGTAGAAATTATTTTTGATTAGTCTTAAATTAAAATGATGGATATGTAATGCTTAAACACTTTTTTTTATTGTTGTTTGATTCTACCTCTCCCACAATATTATGCACAAACTAATAAGTGGCATAGCATAATGGTGTATGCTATTAGTGGGAACCTCCATACAATTTTTGAGTGAGATATTTATAATTTGACCATTAACCTTTTTTTCTATGGCATCACTATTATCTTAACCATTATTAGTGCGATCATATTGTAATAGGTTTAACATTAACTTTGACATATTTGAAGCATCTCAACGAAGCTAGCTAGACAATGCGATATGACATTGACTTAAATTTAAATCGTCTCTATTGCAATGCACAATCAAATGAATAATTAAGTGGCATAGCATAATATAATGGTGCTAGTGGGAATCTTCATAAATTAATCAGTGTTCTTTTTTTCTTTTCTTTTTTTTTTTGACTATTATTAAGAAGAAAAAAAATTGCCTCTCTATATAACCCCCCAAAAAAAAACATTAGTTAAAAACAAAAACAAATTCCATAATTATTCATAATTTGAGATAAATATTTACATAATGGCTCACGATATAATTTCTATATTGAGGTTGGGGAGGGGGGGGGGGGGGGGGGGGTTAGTTGTACACTCAAAAAGCAACATAGTCTCTTCATGCCAGCAGTGGGTTTGTAGTGCATTAGTGTTTGAACCAACAAGCAATTCAAGTCACGCCGGGCTACACGAAGTGCAACGTGACATAACAAACACTACTATTTTTCGATTCTTGACATTGGACATGGAGCAACCTTAAATTTCCATACCAGTTGTCTCATTCAAAGAGGTGTCTACAATTCAGTGAGAGGATTAATCACTGTGTTTTACGGTGGAAGATACACCCATAAACCCGCTCACAAGTCCATGAGTAGGTAAATTAAATCAATTTATCTAACTTCAAGATTCGACGCCAAATTGTACGCTTCTGCATATAAATAGTCTAACTCAAATCTCAAATGTTAATGGCAGGAATTGATCAGCCCCACCCTGCAACTAAAAAGTAAAATAAAATACTAAAAAGTAAAATAAAATAAAATATTAAGTATGATTTTTACTTCACTAAATTAATTTCAATGCTCGTTTCTTGCATGTTGAAGTTAAGAGTATTTTGAATAAGATTTTTGTACCAGCCATTTTCAAAGTTTAATTTCAACCTTTTACTACTTCATCAACTACCACACGCAGAAACATTAAACAGTGTCCGATAAGATTGGACGGTGTTGTCGGATTGATGACATACATGTTCTTTCTAGCAATATTATGTTTTTAAATATTAACAGATCAGAAAAAAATAAATTCTATAGTGAAAATAACAATCTTTAATTATTTATACACCAAATTTTGGTCAAGATTTATCAGAATTTTATTTCAATCTGAACCCTTTAGTCTACACCTCTCAACAACACAAATTTTGTTTTAAGTAGGAGGAAAATTTGTTTTTAATTAATTTCACACTTTGTATGGACAATATATAACTTGGTTTTTTCAAAAATAAAGTAATTTAAAAAAAAATGAAATTGATAGTAGTATTTTTCGTTATAGGCTCTGATCACCCCATAACTAAGTAAAAGGTACACGAAAAATATAGAGAATTACAGGGATAGAATATGAAAACGAGACAACAACTTGTTATTAATAACTTTAATTTTCAATCTCTGCTTGCTCTTGACCTCTAGTTATTAATAAGTAAATTGATTGAATTGGCATGATTACAATATTGATCTCTATACTCAGTAATATGTAAATAACTTTTGGAAAAAAGAAAATCTCTAACGCATCCATTTCAATCATGGCATCAATATAGACAAGTAGAAGTTATTTGCATAGCCCTACATATCATAAAACATGTTCTCCTATATGTGATCTGACATTGTGGAATGTGCACTAACTAACATCGTCCCAACCAATTGGTCGTGCTCCAATCCATCATATCGCACCCATAGCCTTCATCATGCCCATTATATTGCCCACATTACTAACATCATATCATGATATGCTTTGGCACATGCCTTGCTATATGTTTTATTGGCATCAACCCCGTAACTTAAACTCAACTATTCAGCAAGCATTTAACTAACGCAATATCCGTCCATCATACTATAAAAATGAAAAAAATATTTAATTATAACCATTAAGATTATTTAAACTTAAATAGTATAACATATTAAGACCAACAAAAAAAAAATAAAATTCCAATCTTAACCTCAACTCTTTTCCGCTTTGAATCATCAGTTTAAGATTGATTCGGTCTTGAATCGTGCCCATCTCTAATTGCATGTCAGCAACTAGAAACGTCAAGGAAACCAGATAAGGCATGCCATGTCGGCCAGGGAATTGAAGGTTTTGTCATTTGACATTTGACATTGGAATTGAACCAATATAATGCCAAGGATAAAATCGACATTTTGATCCCCAGTTAAGCAGACTTTTCGGACGTTACAATTCAAACTAGAAAAAGTCAATATTTTTAGTTCAGAGTATAAACTTTCAATGCTTCAAACAACAGACATTAAAGACTGTGTATATTACTATTACTCCCCACAACTCATTAATTTAAACAAAGGCCCTCTAAATTCCATATATTGTCTAACACACCCCAATCTGAATTTTTTTTTTTCACAATAAATAGTTATATTTATACTCACTCATATGATGATAGTAAAATCATTATCTTAATTTTTTTAAAAAGTGTCAAATTGACACTTTAAATCAAATAAATAATGTATAGTAACTGGACCCCATAATTGAAAAAATCTCTACGATGTCTCTTAAGCCGGCAAAATAGTGTAATTAAACTATTAGATACTAATTTTACTTATTCAGCAAGTTACCATTAATGTGGCCTTGAATAGGCTAATACGTGAAGAGAAAGTCACCCGCAGTTGAATACGATAGATAGACAAACAGCTTAGAACATCATGTGTTAGCTAGCCTAGTCAGCACCACATTAGCGATAACTTGCTGAATAGCCTAATTCCCTATTCTTGTTCTTGTCGGGGTGGTGAGTCGAGTTTCCTATCTGGTATGGATATAATTGAAATATTTTAAAATGTTTGTTTTTTAATTGTGTGGTAGACAAGTAAAAGTAATTACCAATTTTTTTTTTTTTTAAATGTAGACAATGTAATTACGTGGAAAGCCCACACTGCTGTATACCTTTGAAGCCTCCCTTCTATAAATACCACCATTGTTGACCTCCATTATTGATCTTATCAAGCTAAGCCTTCTGAAATTTCCAGGCTTCAACTAAACCTTTTGTATCCCTTTCATCCCCCTCTTTAAGAACCTCTATCAGCTCGCACAAATTTCTCTCTCTAAATCACAACCCAAAACCATGGCCATGGGAATCAGCTCAACTCTTCACATCTTTCAGGCAAGGCGTGCTAATTTCAAGTGCACCGGCGGGTCGCCGCTAAACCCGTCGGCAAGAACCGCTAATAACGCAGAAAGTTTGAAGAGATTTTCATCGGACGGCGATTCGACGAGGAATCACCTTTCCAACCTTGAGAAATTGCTTCAGAGTAAGGAACCGGAGGCTAAGCCGCCGGAAAGGGAAGAAATCGGCGATGGGGTGAACGGGAATGAAGGGAGAGGGCTCTTGGAAGGGCTGAATTTGGCTAGGATTTGGCCGGAGATGAAGGCGGCGGAGGAGATGTCGCCTAGGAATTTGAATAGGTTGCAGAGGCTGCTGTCGAAGTCTCAGATGGAATACTCGCCGCGGAATGTTCTCGGCCGCCGGTGGCGGGAGTATCACGGCGGCGATGACTGGGCGGGGATGCTTGACCCCCTCGACGACAACCTCCGGCGAGAGTTAGTCCGGTACGGCGAGTTTATTCAGGCTGCGTATCACTGCTTCCACTCGAACCCTGCCACGTCGCCGGAGGAAGGTCCGGAGCATCCCCGGAGCGTCGCTTTGCCGGACAGATCATATAAGGTGACAAAGAGTCTCTACGCCACATCATCTGTCGGGTTGCCTAAGTGGGTAGATGATGTGGCACCGGATCTCGGGTGGATGACCCAAAGGTCGAGTTGGATTGGGTATGTGGCTGTGTGCGACAACCAACGGGAGATCCAACGAATGGGAAGGAGGGATATCGTGATCGCCTTACGCGGAACTGCCACGTGTCTTGAATGGGCAGAAAATGTTAGAGATTTTCTAGTTCAAATGCCAGGTCAACACGATCCAAGCCAAGGACAACCCAAAGTGGAATGTGGATTCTCGAACTTATATCAAACACCTGGAGCTCATGTGCCGAGCTTAGCTAAATCGGTGGCCGATGAAGTGAAAAGACTTATGGAACAATACAAAGGCGAAGAACTAAGCATCACTGTGACCGGGCATAGCCTTGGGGCAGCGTTAGCCCTTCTAGTGGCCGATGACCTAAGCACAATTGCACCGAACGCGCCTCCCGTCGCAGTGTTTTCCTTCGGTAGCCCTCGAGTGGGTAATCGGGCCTTTGCTAACCGACTCAACTCAAAAAATGTTAAGGTATTACGCATCGTCAACACTCAAGATGTCATTACCAGAGTTCCTGGCATGTTCGTGAGCGAATCCCTAGACAAAAAACTTAGGGAATCGGGAGCAACATCAGGGTTACTTAACATGTTAGACAATAACATGCCGTGGGCATACTCTCATGTCGGAACAGAATTAAGAGTAGACACGCGGATGTCCCCGTTTCTAAAACCTGATGCAGATGTAGCGTGTTGTCACGACTTGGAGGCATATCTACACTTGGTGGATGGGTTTTTAGCATCAAATTGTCCATTTAGATCCAATGCCAAGAGGAGTTTGGTGAGATTGGTGAACGAGCAAAGGTCTAACATCAAAAAGTTGTACACTAGCAAATCAAATAGGCAAAGTAGTCTCAGTCTTGAAACTGCTCATCTTAGTCATTTCAATTCTCCTGCTTTACCTAGTCCATCTTGATATCATTGAAGAATGATTCTTGTACAAAATATTATTTTAGTGGTAATAATTAACGTCTTTGTCTTAATTTTATCTTCCATTTCTCTAGATTGATTAGAGAACACCTTCACTTCTCTTGGTCGGATGACTGGCTTGTTAATTACAAAGTTTTAAACGCAACTCCCCGTGAGAGCTGCCTATTGATTTATGTGGTTTGACCCAATCAGTAGAGAGGTGACACTTGAAGGACACCCAACCATCGAAACTATTGCCTACCGTCAACCTTCTACACTCGAGGGATGTCCAACCTATCTTCAAACATAATATTCCGACCCCAAAGCTAGGCATGCATTGTAAAAAAATAATGAGCAATCTGAATAACACCCAAATAACAACCAACCAACCAAGCTATTGTCTACAAATAACCTTTCACACTTGAGATGTGCCCTAACCTATCTTCAAACATACTATTCCGATTCCAAGACTAGGCGCCCACAGATTTTATTTTATTTTATTTTAAATTGCAAACCTCATTCATACTATAGCAACAAGCTAGCCATGAAGTCCTCATCAATCTCGTTCATCTCATAAATTCTTATTTAAATTTTGAAAATAAAAAAATCGTCAAAGAAAAAAAAAATACAAACAATAACGATGATATGATCAATGAAATGCCAATCCAACTAACCATGGACCCTGCTAGGTTGCAACTTTGTTTTTGTTCATTTATTTTTGCATAATTTTTCTTTCGTTGGCCCCCTCCAAATTAAATATAGTTTATATATTTTGTATTTTTCTATGTCAATATCCGCTGATCCACATGGACCAAATTTTTAATTGGTGTATTTCAATAATCATATTAGCTAACTATATACTACAATATAATATACTTTTAACTACATGATTTATTTATTATGTCAATGAAATATATTTTACAATCAAATTATACTTCAAACTTTTAAATGCAGTTTGGTTTGTAGTTTAATTTACTATGCATTTTCAATGAGTTGGTAAAAATTTGCACTCTTTTTTTTTTTTTTTTGAAGGAAAAAATTTGCACTCTTATTAGCCTAAAACATAAAATAAAATCTCTACTATTCGTTAATAATTTACAATTAGGATTTATTTCGAAATCTAATAATGACTTTTGGAAGTCATTTTTTGAATCTTAACGACTGTTTAAGAAAAATAAAGTCAATAAAAAAAATACTCATTTTAGTTAAAGAAAAAAAAATTATGTTGATAAAAAAATGTATTTTTAAATTTTTACTCAAAAGACGTTTTTTAGATATCTTCTCTAGTCTCTGTCCGTTTTCGATCTCACTCTTCTCTCTCTCCCTCATTTCAAAATTATAAATTTATAATGCTTTGAAAGTTAACAATGACATATGCTTACAAATAGAAAGATAAAGACAACCATATTTATAAATATGTATATCTAATTGGATGGTAAGAATTAATTACTCTTAACCTCTTGGCCCTCTAGTTCAAAGTGGATGCCTTGTTCCAATTTGTGAGGGCCCAAAATGTTTAAATAATTGTCCAAATTTAAGAACTATTAGCATGCAATAATTGTGTTCAAGGGGAAAAGAAAAATAGATCAATAGTGGGGCATTGCTTAACTTTGAAATTAGAATAACAATTGGAGAATGGGATAAGCATGGGATAAAAACAATTGAAATTTAGTAAAAAGTAAGATTAATTAATTAGGACGCGTTATCATCTAATTGAAATGTGTTACTTTCTTGATAAATGTAATAATATAATATGACCATCTTTTACACAAGAAAACTTATATTACGATATGTTGTTGTCTAATTAATTAATACATGTGTAAAGAGTTTAGTGGGATCCCGGCCCGGAGGGTATCTTAATAGAGATTGGAGACGATCGATGTGACATTCCTTGGTTGAGAAGAATTAGTAGAGACAATCACTTCATTATTGCTTAGGTTTTACACTTCGTCTTATGAAAAAAAAATAGACCCGAAAGGAGTACTCAAGTGAATAGAGCATGATTCTCGTATCTAAAGGTCATGCGTTTGATTCTTGATAATATATTCTTTACTGAACCCGTTACATAAAGTCTTTTAATTATTGCGATTTACCTCTACTGTATAATCACAACAGAGAAATTTACAAAGTGCATACTTACTAACTTGTGACAAAAAAGACATAGAAAGATGTGGGGATCTTTAGTGGTGTCTTCATTCATAGATTTCAGTTTGAATGGACATAAATTGAAATATTCCCTAGGAAACATGAGCTAATAAGTCCAATGATCCAAAAAATAACAACACATGCAATATCAGCATATAAATATATAATTGGATTCATGGCAATCCTTAAAAGATTTCTTAATTGATCCACATCCACAAATGACAAACCTTTGACACCTTACATTTGAATGATTGCTGTTTTTAATAACTACACGTGTTTTGCATTTAAACTGGTGTTTTCAGCTTCTGAGCAGGCTTGGAGGAGATCCAAAAAAAAAAAAAAAACATTATATTAGATCAGGGTCCACCATATAACAACGGTAAATTATTGTGAAGAGTGTCATGTGTAACATAACTAAAAATATATTTTAATATGTTAAAAGTATATTATTCGTGTATTAAATATAAATTATACAAAATAATGTATTTTTTCTGAATACAATGTACATTTTTAATATTTTAAAAGTACATTATTTGATAGTATAGTGTAACGTGCGAGACACTTTCCTACAAATTTCTGAGACGCGCGGGACATCTTACTGAGGTTTGCTACATCTTTTCGGACTTTTCTAAGAGTTGTACATAAGTTCCTATAGTTAGTAGAATGATCTAGAATCATATACATAAGTGTAGAGGTAGTAGAGAATCATAGAATATTTTAGAACATTATGGAATCCTCAAGTGTGTAAAGAGAGCTAGGGAGAATTCTAGAGAATTCTAGAGAATCAATCTTAGCCGTAGTCCGTATGATAAAATCAATATCCACCATCCATTGAGGAGGTGGAATGGTATAAATATCCCTCATGGGGCTCATTTGTAAACCATCCAAGAAATCCAAGAGTTGTATCCAAGTATAGAAATAATACAAGTGTTTCCTTTAGCTTTTTGCCTTATTTATTTCCTTTGAGGGGAAATATAGCTAAGGCCGCACGTGCACTGGTCCAATACACAAAATTTGATCGTAAATTTGACCGTAAAAAGTTCATGTTCATAATACATATACACATAATTGTGAACGATGATTTAATACACAGAATTTGACTTTATATCTACAGAATTCGTATTCATAATACACATATACATAAACATAGTATAATAGAAATGAATTAAACACTTAACATAATACATAGAATTCATGTTCATAATGCACAAAATTCATATTCATTCATAATGTACATAATTTACATTCATTATATTGTGTTTATGTGTGTGTATTATGAACATAAATTTTGTACGTTATAAAGTTAAATTATATGTATTGGATCAGGTATAACGATTGTATAGCAACTGGGCAGGCTCGGAGGAGATCAAATCTCAAACCTCTTTTAGAATTTTCTAGATATTGCTAAATTTAATCTATAGATTTCATGGGCCAAAATGGGGAGAGAGCCCATTCTAAACTATTAAAGTTGGGCCTGAATCAACCAGCCCGGCCCATGTTCATATCTCACTATGAACTCATTCGCCACTCCAATCATAGCCTCCACTTCACTCCCTAGGGTTTTAAGAATTTCCCTTTTTTCTCTATCTACACAATCCCTAGCTCGCCAATACGTTCCCATGGATTCCAATAACTAGGGCTTCCTTGATTGTTCGGAATCTCCGACAAAGCTCCGTGCTTTATATACGCATCCGTGTCCTGAAAACGAAGAAATAACAGCGAAAGAGATGGCCACCATGAACCCTTTTGACCTTTTGGGTGACGATGACAACGACGACGTTTCGCAGCTCATCCAGAAGCTGCCTCCGCCTTCAGCTGCTCAGAAGAAGGCCGCCGCTCAGGCTCCGGCGGCTAAACCGGCCGCCGGCTCCAAGATGCCCTCCAAACCACTCCCTCCAGCTCAGGCTGGTAATTTCCTAAACTCATTATATTTGTATGTTTATACGATGTTTCTGTTTTGTTTGCTGGTAGATTGTACGTGTGTATATGTTTTTGGTAATTTTTTTTACTGGATAAGCTTGTTTATTGACTATCTGTTTATGGATTGGGAAAAACTAAATTGAATTTCATAATGTTAACTAGGTAATAAAGGAGATGACTTTATTTTAAATTGAGGCTCTAAGTTTAGTTTTCTCTCTCTCTCTCTCTCTCTCTCAAATATATCTCATGTTTTCTATTTAAGTTAGTTGCTCATAGTCTTTATCCTCTGCTTTTTACTACTTAAGAGCAACAATGTATGTACCATGCATATTTATCCTCTTAATTTGCATTGGAAACTCAAATTTTAAAATGCACTTGAGATTTTATTGATTTCTCTTTGTTCACAGCTTTATAGTTGACAGTCAGGTCCAGTAGGGTATTTTTTAAAAAAATTCAGCAAGAAAATTTCTATGTATATATGTCGAGGTAGAAACATAGACTAAATATGGTATAGTTTGGGCATTTACTATTTTCCTTTCTATGCTTGTTTAAAGTCTTTTCTGTTCAATCTATTTTCTCAAAATCAATTGTTTTCTATCTACTATTGGATTTTTTTTTATCTTATGACTTATTTTAAGCAGTGAGGGAGTCTAAGACTGACTTTCAGCGAGGAGATGGACGGGGTGGACGTGGAGGTGGCCGAGGACGCGGTGGTGGCCGTGGGCGTGCTTTTAACCAGGAGTCTGCTGAGAATGAGAATCCCTATGGTAATAACGGATATTCTGGGGGGTACAGGAATTCAGGAGATGGGGAAGGTGAAAGGGTTTCTGAAAGGCGAGGAGGATATGGTGGTGGCCCGCGTGGGAGTTTCCGAGGTGGTCGCCGTGGTGGCTTCAGCAATGGTGAAGCTGCAGATGAGGAACGCCCTCGCAGGGTGTATGAGCGCCGCAGTGGAACAGGACGTGGGTGAGTGAATATCGGATTGCAATGTGTCTTGACGAAAGTTCGCACATATTCTTGGAATTTTTGCTGTTAATTATTGGTATATTTTATTTGGACCATGATTCTCATAAATATTAGTTTTTATGTAGGTCTGAGTTTAAACGTGAAGGTGCTGGCCGTGCGAATTGGGGAACACCAACTGATGAGATAGCTCCGTATGTGCTGCTGTCTCAATTTTGGACTTCAGTAGATGTTGGAGTATGAATATGTGCTAAGACACTTTGTAATTGTGATTTAAAACTATATTTTCTTTATTTTTTATTCAGGGAGACTGAAGAGCCTGTTAATGAAATTGAGAAGTCTGTTGATGTTGAGAAACAAACCGGGAATGAAGGTGCTGGAGATGCCAGTAAGGATTCTCCAAGTAACGAGCCAGAAGAGAAGGAGCCCGAGGATAAGGTAAAATTCTTTTGTTCCTTTTTTTTCCCCTTATTTTTTCGATTATGAACATTATCCAATTTATCCTTGATGTCTACTGAAACAAAATGTTTAACATTTGCGAACTTTTGTCTTAACTTAGGAGATGACCCTTGAAGAGTATGAGAAGGTGCTCGAGGAGAAGAGAAAGGTGTTGATGGCACTAAAGCCTGAGGAGAGAAAGGTTCGCTTGGACAAAGAGTTTGCGTCTATGCAGCTGATATCAAGCAAGAAAACTGATGAGTCTGTCTTCGTTAAATTGGTGAGGCTTTTTTTTTTTTATACAATTATGTGCATTTAGTTTGTTTTGTGTTATTTTAGGATGCTATTATGTATCTCAGTTGTGATGTTTAAGAGATTTGCTGTGATTGTATTTGTGGATTGAATCACTGACAGGGATCTGAGAAGGATAAAAAGAAAGAAGCGGGAGAAAAGGTCAAAAAGGTATTC
Organism: Ipomoea trifida; assembly: GCA_003576665.1. Lineage (NCBI taxonomy): Eukaryota > Viridiplantae > Streptophyta > Magnoliopsida > Solanales > Convolvulaceae > Ipomoea > Ipomoea trifida. The sequence goes on from CP025651.1 coordinate 856,607, forward strand.
CTATTTCCCATTTTATGCCATTATTGGGTACTCTTATAAGGTATTGCAAATCTTACTTGCAATTTTCATAGTCTCAACAGCCAAGCCTATAGCGCCTAATTCAATTTTCATAGTCTCAACTCGCATAATCCCTTTTCCCTCCCTTACTATCAATGGCGGTTATAAAATATGGTTTTCTATGATTCTGTCAATCATTCCTGATTATATTTTACATTCAAGCCAAAGACCTTGTAGTCTAGTGGCACCCGGTGTCCCAGTTTACCCTCCACGGATGATGGGAGTGGGTTCGAGCCTCAGTGGAGGCAACTGTTGACTCTTTGTGCTTCAGTAGGTTGAGAAAGTAGCTATGAACAGATACTACATTGTAACAGAGTCAGTAGTACTCAAAAAAAATATATATATATTTTACATTCAAGATTTGGATTGTTATTGTTAGTGTTGCGTATTTGCATCCAGTTATAGTTTGACTCAACCGCAAAATGTTTCTACTTTCTCCAGACCAAAACCATTAATGAGTTTCTGAAGCCTGCTGAAGGAGAAAGCTTCAACCGCGGTGGCCGTGGCAGGGGCCGCGGCCGTGGCCGTGGTGGCTATGGTGGAAGCAACACGAACTACGCTGAAGCTTCAGCCCCGTCGATTGAAGATGTCGGGCAGTTCCCTACCTTGGGTTCGAAGTAAGCGACCACGGCCTGCCAGTCGAGCTCTCGTCTCCAATTTTGCCACTTAATCCTCTTTTCGGCTCGAAAATGGCAGGATGTCTGCAGGACTTGTCTGTTCCAGAATTATAAACCGTTTTTATAGTTTTAAGAGTGTATATTTAGATGCCTTCTGGGAGTTCACATCCCCTCTCCCTTCTTGACTCTGAGATTGCTTTGATACCCCCTCCCCCCCTCTCCCTCTCTTTTATATTTAGGCATTAATTTCTGATTTTACAACTTAAGATTTTTAGTTTATGGGATCAGTTTTGATTTGGCAAAAGTTTTGTTCTGTTTTAATGTAATGCTTTTGTTTCAAGATTATTCTTCTTATTGAAGTCTTACAATAGCTTTCTCATCTTACATGAGCATCCACAATAGATGGATTTTTGTGGGGACCATGGATATGTGAATGAGAGAAACAAGAAAGTGAATATAAATGGTTCTTGTAATAGGTGTGGTTTTTTGTCTGAACACGTGAGGTCTGCAAAATGACATGCCATTAACGTGGAGTCAGCAAAATGACACGTTGCTTTCATGTTTGCGCGTGAAGCAAATCACGTGGGGTCTGCAAAATGACATGCCGCTCTCATGTTTGCGCGTGAAGCACAAGATGCGCGCAACGCGCCTATAGGGTAGGGTTTCATATCTTGAATATTCGAATTCCCGAAATTTAACCTCTAGTAATGGCTTAAAACTTTGAATTAGTATAATAGTATGCTATTTTGTAATTGTAAGGTTCAAGTTCAAGACATTTTTTTTAAGAAAATAATGTTGTTTATGCTGAGTTATAAATATATACGTTCAATAAGTAGTCGGTGCGCTAAGAACTACAACATGTGTTATCAATAGCTGATCGGCTCCAAATCAACCGTCCGACCAACTCGATTGAGTTACCCCCAACATCCTTCAATTATGATTAAGGCAAATGCCCTTGCTTTTATTTTCAAATCTTGCTATGTTTATGTAAAAATGTGGTGTAGACTTTGAATGATGAGAAAGAATGGGTGTGCTATATACCAAAGTGCTGATATGAAAAACAACATGAAAGCAAATCAACATATATATATATATATATCCACTAAACTGTGCTTCACACCACAGCACAAATGATGGAAAGGGTTAAATTTTACATCACACATGAACATCATCACCATCATCATAATATCACTTCACAGATGCACTTTCCCTCTTTCAATTTGAGCAGCAACCTGCAGACTTCTGCTTCACGGGTTGCCCTCGAATCTGCACGGTTGGCGGCTTTGCATTGCCCGAGGTTGGTTGGCTCGCCATCCTACAAAACCAAAGAATCGGGCGATTTCAAACTCTACTATTGAAGCTAGGGGTTGTGAAGAGTAGAAGAGGGTTCAAAAAGTTTTCCCATACTGGCCCTTGATTGTAGACGTCATTGCCATGAAAGCCTGCTCGACATTGGATGAATCTTTCGCGCTCGTCTCCATGAAAGGAATTCCCATTTCATCAGCAAAAGCCTGCTCCAAACACGAGTTCTATTAACATATGTGCTTATCATTTCAATAAAAACCGAAGAATTCGAAGTAGAAATAGTCCTATTAGCATAGTGTGCTTATCTACTTCCCGTAAGCCCAATCTAGGGAGAAGTCCATTCTCGAAGTTACTCAACCGAGAGTTCAAGGTTCTATGTCATCATTTCAATCAAAAACAAACCAAGAATTCGAAGTAGAAATAGTTCTATTAGCATAGTGTGCATATCAACTTCGGGTAAGCCCATTCTAGGGCAAAGTTCATTCTCGAAGGTAGTCAAACCGAGAGCTCAAGGTTCTATTTCATCATTTCAATCAAAAACAAACTACGAATTCAAAAGTAGGAACATAATTACTACCTGAGCTGTTTCCGTGGGCACAACCTTTTGCGATGTGAGGTCAGACTTGTTCCCGACAAGAAGCTTGTTTACATTCTCACTTGCATATCGGTCAATTTCATTTAACCATTGCTTAACGTTGTTAAAACTCTCTTGGTCAGTCACGTCGTAAACCACCTGATAGAAAACAAGACCTGAGCCAATTCTATCCCAAACAAGATAGGAATATAACACAATACGGTGAATGGGAGAATGTTTCGCTCACAATTATTCCATGAGCCCCGCGATAGTAACTGCTCGTGATTGTCCTAAAACGCTCTTGGCCAGCAGTGTCCCACTGCACATAAAGAGGGACGGAAACTAAATTATTAGGCTCGAAAAACTCGTATGAAGAAGACAGAAAAAGATGCAGATTCTACCAGCAAAAAGCTCGTACTCGATGCAGTCTAATTAAGATTTCTATAGAAATATGAAAACCTATATTGCCAGGCTCTATGGTTCAAAGTGATTACTTACAATTTGGAGTTTAATGGTTTTTCCATCCTGTTCCACCGTTCGGATTTTCTATATGAACAAAAACAAAGATTGTTATGACCATTCCGATATAAGAACTTATGAAAGCAACGGTATATATCAGCATGCAAGAAATCGAGCATCACACAATATCTGGGAAATAGGAAATTAGTAAGTTCTGAAATGGCTAAAATCGCTTACAAAGTCCACTCCGATGGTACTGATGTAGCTTTCGAGATATGAATTGTCCTGGAATCCCAAAACGAAAACAATAATCAGAATAAGGAATGTGCATACTCTTCTTTCTACATATCATTTTCAGGAAAGGATTAAGTAGTCTAAATATAGGTTGCTAGACAATCATGCTGGTAGAAAAAGCCCCCATCACAAAAAATTTCTAGGAAATGGCAAACCAAACTATATAACTTTCCAAACATGCAACAAAACCTATGACGCTACTCGAAGATGCACTCTAGGTGAACCCCGCCTTGTGACCTTTGCCGACAAAAGGCCATAAAGAGATAAATCAGTCTAGGTTGGCCAGAGCTGACAGGCTACCCAAAGGTGCCCTCTAGGTGAAGCCGCTGACCATCTACCAGAAAGTGCGCTCTAGGTGAAACCTGCCTTGCTACCCTAGCCAACAAAGAACCACAAAAACATAAACTAGCCTAAATTGTCCAGAGCTTACTAGCTCAAACCAAGAAAATAGGTTTTTTAGCTCCCACAAGGAATCTAACTCGAACTTGGAATCTCCTAAACCAACTTGGCTGGGGTTGGAAATGCAACAAAACCAAACATTCCTAATTGGGGACAAGAAGTTGAGACATCTTAGTACAATCAAACCCAAATTCAGTTAGAAATAAAGCAAAACTCACAGCAAAACGCAGAAGAAGACATGATTTCCCAACACCAGAATCTCCAATCAACAAGAGCTTAAAAAGGTAATCACTGCAAATGTCAAAGTAAAATCTCCAATTAGTTCAAACCCCTTTTCCCAAATACTAAAAATCCTGTCTTTTTGGGCAAAAACTACAGCTGAAATACCTTAAATTTCAAGAAAATTCTAATCATAAACAAACAACTAAACTAGCAAACAAGTTAGCTCAAAGCAGAAGATTACAATCAAACAAACTGAGCCCAGCAGATCTACACCCCTATTATAACATTGATCCCATGATCCGATCAAATCTTGACACCTCACAACAACGTAAAACAACACAAACAATCTATTACAGATCTAGTAAAATTTTATGGGTCAACACCAATTACCAATTATTGCAATGGGGAATTATCAAAATCGTTTTTTTTTAAATAAAAAAATTGTTGTTTGGATTTTTTGTGGTGAGAAGACTTACTATTCTTGATTCATAACTCTGGTATTAAGCTGGAGATCGGTGCTGCAAGATGTGGGGATGAACGGTGCCGGAGATTTGATCGGAATTCGGGTATTTTCCGGCGAGAATTTACAGAAATTGTGGAGATTTCGTGGCAGGGTGGGCGGAGAGGAACAGTTTTTTTGGTTAGAGAGAGACAAAGGAACGAACAGTTCGATTTGTTTAAGAAGGCCTAACTGTCGGAACTGTGGATGTTTGCGCCGTGACGTGGCAAATAAGATATTGCATGACACGTGTTTTCCACGATGGCACCGGTTAGTAAAATGGGCTCTTTTTGGGTTTTCTTGAAGTTTGTTAGTAAGATGGGAATATAGCCCAAAATCATTGTCCGCCTTGTTTTAATTGGGCTGGGCTTTTGATAACCCAATCATTACGGTCCATACAGCTGTGTAGGGCAAGTTATTCTGTGAATACGGGTCCACCGTGAAACCAGGTTTAAAATACACAATTTATATGTTGAATGTTCATAATTTACATAATGAATGTTTACAATTTAAATTGTGAGCATTAGTATGTGAATTGATAACATACGGATCTACTTAGCTTTAGGCTAACTTCCCTCCTTCGGTCAGTCAACTCACATCTCGACGGCGGAGCACGTAATCTCCCACTTGGAAATATCTTGGTTGGACTCGAGCATCATAGAACATTTTGACCTTTTTCTGGTACTCGAACATCTTTCTTGCAACCAGTTCTCTTAACTCTTTCGGGAGTTAATTATATCAGTTATATATCTACAAATATTTATAAACCAATTGACGTGATGAGTTATGTTGGTAATATGACATCATGTATAGATAATAGATCAACCTCAAATGTGTGGTTTTCTTTCTTTGTCACACCTTAATGTTATGTCTCCTAATCAAGACCTCAAACACCTAAATCTTTAATTTAGTTTGGTCTATATGAAGTCGAGAGTATAAACACACACACACACACACATATATATATATATAATTGTAAGAGTTGTTATTAAATAAGATTTGATATCTCAGTGTGATACAAATACTAGTATAGTATGACAATAATTTTCACATCTTTTGTATATATCTAATGGTTGGAAATTTTTTTTTAAAAAAATGATGGATTAATTTTATAAATATTAAAAAATAAAAACTTTCAAATTAAAAAATTGAAAATTTCTTATAAAATCAACTCATCTTTTTTTTTTTTTTTTTTTTTTTTTTGCTATTGATCATTCTAGATAAATGACTTAGATTAATCTGGTGCGTTGGTTTTTAGTAATAGATGGTGTAGAATAATGGTTTTTTTTTTTTTCTCGCTGACTGGTAGTATTAAGTGGGATGGGGGTATATATGTCTCTTTTACATGGAATCCAATGCTTTCCTCTGCAACTTTAAAGACAAAGATACCATTTTTATTTCAAGAATCTGATGTTTCTCTTAGCTTCAAAGCCACCAGAATAAGATCTATATGTTAGAAAAATGTATGTTTAATTTGACAATTCGATCTTCCTATCATCTTTATTAGCATATTCTCATAGAACACAATTATAGTGCCTCTCATACCGAAAGGCTTCCTTGTATTGTGTAATTTGCTCTCTCTCTCGGGGTTTCTTATAATCATGGTTGCAGTAAGCTTTAGGCTCTAGTCGGGCGGTAGACTATTGTCTAGCGCCTAAGCGGTGCATTATATATATATAATTGACAAGACCGATTCGGCCGAGTTAGGCGCCTAGGGCTAATTCGCCTCGGCCTAGAGGAGCCTTGTGCCTAGGCGGCCATCTAGGCCAATGTTTACAACAGTAATAATAATACAAACTAAAATTATTTTGAGATTGTCCTGTGTGACTATGTCAAGTGATAGATCATCTGACCTAAAGTCATAAAATATGATTTGAAGGTTTAGGATTAGTCTAGTGTAAGTTGAACGTATCGAAAACAAATTGTTTTGGGATTGGAAGCACATTACAGGATGGAGTCGTCGGTGTGAAATTGATGAGGGTTATGGGTGTAGTACACAAGTGCAAAACAACGCTTGTACATACATAGGTACACACACCATGTGAACATCACCATCTTGCTAGTGTCCCTTTGTCTTAAGTAAGCCCCACCCACCAACCGTCCTCTTGTTACACATGCATTCACCACCAAAAACCTCCCATTCTCCTTTTACCTTTTCTTTTTCTAAATATATTATTGCACTAATAATATCTATATCTATCACACAATTAAGTAATTTGATAGAGCAATAACTCATGCAATCTTAATTATTTCTTCCGAAAAGATTGAGTTCTCAATTTCAAGGATCCTCCATGTGTTGGTCCGACAGAACATTTCGGAGGATGTAAATCATGGTAACTCAGCTGAACACAGAGGCTAGACCTTTGTTTACTGCACACAAATGGCATGTTTGGTTGGATGGAAAATCAATTCCATGGAAAATGATTTCCAAAAAGTTGAGGAAAATGAAAGATTATGTTGTTTGGTTGGATGGAAAATAATTTCCATGGAATTTGACTTCCCAAAGAAGAAGGAAAACAAATTCCTTAGTAGAGTTAGGTATTTTGTTTTCCGAAGGAGGTGGGAAGAAAGTATAAGCTTTGGACTATTTTACCCTCAACCAACTTTATTGATTACACATGTATATATAGCCAAATCATTATTTCTAAGGGCATATTGGTCTTTATATTCATAATTCCTTACCATTCAAAATCCAACCAAACAATGGAATTCGTATTCCCAGTAATTCCTTTTCCACCAACCAAACAGTGAAATTTGTTTTCCTGGTAATTTGTTTTCCATGGAATTTGAATTCCATTTCCTTCAAATATTTTCCAGCGAACCAAACGGGCTGAAAGAGTTCTCTGCCACGGGTGAGACTCGATTCCTGATCTTTCTTTCCAAACTTCACCCTTATGACCAACTGAGTTGCTCATGCGGGCCATTCTTAATTATTTGGTGGAGGCTTAGAGGACAAGTCCAGCATTTTTTACAAAACGTGACATTGACTTCTATAGAAGTATAAGAAAATAAAGTTATATTTTCACTGTTAAATATAATTTTTTGTGTAGCGGTAAGAGCTTGATCTTGATAACTGTAATATTCTACCCTAATTTTTACTCCTTACCGACGTGACATACTCTAATTCATCTTATTTTCTTCCTTCGATCAAATCTAAATATGTAATGTAACTAGGGTTTTACTTCTTGATCAAAATATATTTATCATTTTCCAATTTAATCTATATATATACCCCTCATAGCTACCTAGCTACCTTTTCCTACCCACCAAAGGGTGACACAAAAAGCTAAGGACACACACTCTCTCCTTTCAAAGGCCACACATTTTTACTCATCCAGCTAGCACTCCTTTTTAACTTTTCCACCAATTCCCCATCACAATAAATTGCATCTATTCATCCTTCCACCTATCACTTCCAGCTAGCACTAAATTCCTCTAGCTACATGATAATGTATGTATATGCAAGCTAAGTATTGCCACACATATTTCATGTGTCATGATGCATGGTGCCATTTTTCCTTTATTTTCCATGATACCAAGAGGAGAAACAAACACTTCTTGCTAGCTAGCATAGGACCACTCTTGCTTCATTGCTAACATGAGTTTTCTCCAACCAAATTAATTAGAAAACTCGATATCCAACCAATTTAAGATTTTCTATAGTTGATATCTTATAGCCAATACAACTGTCTTTTTGGGTGACGAGAGAAATTTAGAGATATATCAAGTTGTCCATAGCCATCCCAATCGGGCTCGCTGGTTGGGGCTAGGGGTTACCCTCCAATACCCACACATTTGAGAAAGTTAAGAATTAAATATGCAACATATTACCAATTGACGTCAAAAGTTTTAGTACATATGCCATGTCTCGATCATATGCACAAGTTAGAGTTTTTTTTTTTTCATGGGTGAATGAGCACCGACTGACATTTTTGTGGATATCTATAGTGATTAGTGAGATGGTTAAAAACATCATTCGTGGTGACAAATTCAGATTTTATGACAGTTTTTGAGTAATCGTAAATTTTGACTTTATGAGTAACTTTTGGATCAACACTTTCGAAATATGGCAATCACAATATCACATACATTATTGTTGAATGTTTTAGGAAGCTAGAGGTCTTATTGATGAAGTGAAGTCAAGATATATGGTACATACATCTATCCAAATAAATCTCTAAGCAATCCTCATCAATACTCAAAGATCCACAACAATGAATTAAAAGCTCTAAAATCCAACATGAAATTGGAAGGGGGAGAAAAAGCAAGAAAACTATGAAGAAGAAGAAGAATAAGAGGAGATTAAAAGTGAAAAATGAAAAGAATACACAAATGATAGATTATTTTTAGTCTACACCAAATGTGAATGATAATGATATAAAAATGATTACTTAAAATAGGACTATTGCCACTCCCCCAAGCAATGCTACCATGCTCATGCACACGCCATGCACAAAACCGCCGGACGACGGCGGCTGCGATGGTCCTGGTCCTTCAGCCGGCAACCCCGGTGGCGAAGCCCCCGGTGCGACGGAAGGTCCCATGGGGGGCGGCGGCGAGTCCATAGATGGCATTGGGCCCATGCCGGCAGTTGGTGGAGTCGCCGGCGACATTATGTCCATCGGAGGAGCCGCCATCGGCGCCGCCGGTGTCATCGGCGGCGCCGCCGTCATCATCGGAGGAGCCGCCATCGGCGCGACGGTCATCGGCGGTGGAGCCGTCGCCATCGGAGGAGCCGCCTTTGGTGCCGCCGGGGTCATCTTCGGAGGAGAGGCCGCCACCGACGGCGGCATTGTAACGCCGCCGCCGCCGCCCGGCGGCGAAGCCATGGGGGATTGAGCGGTTGAGAGAGCCACCAAAAATGCAAGGAAAAAAGAGGAGAGCACGAGCATGGCACGTGAGAGAGCCATGACTCGATCTGTGAGTGAGTTGAGAGATCTTCTCCAAGAAAATGGGGGAATTTGCTGATCGGAGATATTCTCCGGCCGGCGAACACAGAAAGCACAGAGGGGTTTTCAGGGAGTTGGCTTCTAGGGGTACTTAAAGAGTAAGGGAAGAGGTTGATATATAGGTGCTAGGACACTTGTGATAATTAAGTTCATATATATCCATATATAAATATTATATATTCATGGAAATTTCTAGAACATTAAAAGGCATTTTCATGCCATAATAAAAACTAGAATGGCATTTTGATAAAAAAAAAAATATTAAGAAATAAGATCAATTAATCAATGAGTGAATATAATAAAGGAGAAAATTAATCCAACTACGTACACAAACCCGTGTTTGAATGTGCAGTCCGAGCCAAGGTATAAGCCAACATATTCACTGATCTACTAGTGTATCTAACAGCATTTTAATAATTAATCCTTACAAATTGAAAATATTTTATTATAACTCTAATATGGATACCTAGGAGTACATCAAATTTGACTTCTTGTATGTGAAAGTTGTCTATTGATTTTTTTTAGTTTGAGTTGTCAATTATGGACAATTTAAATTGTTAAAAGTTATAATTTGTAGTGAAGACGCAACTTTATTTCTTTATAGATCGTCATCATATTTTCGAAAAGCAGGGTAACTAATGGATCTTCCGCTGACAGTATTAACCCTGTTACAATGTAGTATCGGTTCATACCTGTGACCTCTGACTTGGGAGGCTCAAAGCTATGTCGCTTGACCACAAAGTCTTTGGCGGAATTAAGACCATTTAGATTAGATGTAATGAAATATAATTCATCAAAATAGAATCATTGCATGCATATGAGAACAAATCCCATCAATTAGGTCCACAGCTAATCCCCGCTTGTTCCGAGACACGGGGGTTGACTTAGGTGGAATCGAATTAAGATTCTCTTAAAATTATTTTTTCTCCATAAAGAGAGTTCACTTGTCACTTGAACTACCTATTGATCGAATTTTATATTCTTATTGTTATATAATCTTTTGTCTATTAAGATCGATATTAAGACAGACTCTCCTGTAAATCAAAGAATACATCCAAATTGCCATGGACTGTTTGTGGTCTTTCCTTAAAGTCAAGCATTATTGTCTGTGAAAGGGTTTTAGTCATTAATAGCCGAAACAACCAATGCAACCAAACATTTTAATGTCTTCATGCTTTGCTGCTAGCTTCCAAGTACTTTCCCTATATTACTTCTTCTCACCAAACAACTCGTGAAGACACAGCTAGCCTTTTGATCACGGGATTCACAATGGTAAATACACACTTTACTACCCCATAGAATAATGGTGTCGTCTGACTTAATTCATCAGACCTGCTCTCAGTATTCATTGACTTTCAAATAAGTATTCATTGACTTTTAACTGTGTTTGCGTTTGGTTTAAATATTAGAATGGGATCAGTAATGAGAATTAAATATTTGATAATGGTAATGTGTTTAAGTAAAATGAATCACTTTATTTGATAATCATCAATACGAATTGTAATCAAAATAAATAAATAATTAATTAAAATATATAATGCATATATATATAGTGTGTGTATATATATAAAGTATATAAAGTATTGATTAATATTAATGTTAATTGTATTTGTACAACTATGTAGTTCATACATAATTATACAAAGTATCAGTAAAAAGTATTATTGATAATATAAGATACAATTATGTATGGTATATATGATGATATCAAGTAAAATCGGCATTGTAAAGCTTCGCGATAATATATGATACATTGGCTTAACTAAACTTGTCACCAACATAACTTTTTCACTTGATGTCTCAGTTTTATGACGGGCCAAATATTTTTATTTATCTTATTAACAGGTCAACTAGTATTGGTATATGATTCAATAATAATAATAATAATAATAATAATAATAATAATAATAATAATAATAATAATAATAGAACAGTGAGAAGAAAAATCTAATTTAGCATATGGTATGTGCATTGACATGAATCATGACACAGACATGGACAGAGACTAGGTTGTGAAAAACACCTCAGAAATTCCTCAACCATAAGGAACCTACAAAAATTATGGTACGGAAAGATTTTTTTCAAGATCCCATGCTGCCCACAAATTGAAATGTCATGTTATATATATAAATATAAATAAATAAATAAATAAATTTATTTATATAGCCAAGAGCTGAATATAAAAATTATTGAAAAAAAAAGTAAAAAAAAAAAAAAAAGAGTTGGTTTAGCCAGTAAATAACAAATAAATCAAGTAAAATATGGCAAAAGATGAACTAGTAGTAGGAATAATTTGATTCTCTTTAGAAAAAAAAAAGGTTTTGACTTTGAGTTTTATCAATTAAATTAAACAATATGTGTTAGTTTGAAGAATTCTTAATTTTTTTTATGGCGAGAAAAATTCGTAGTTACTATCCGAAAATGAGTGTGCCCGTTAAATAAAATTCGCTCTTATGTAATAGTCCACAAACCACACAAGAGATGTAAATTCTACTAGAAAGACAATACAATAGGCTCAATCGAGAGAATGTTGGCAAGAATGAAACTCGTAACGTTCTAATATAAAAATCATACTCTGTCCGCTCAACAACTCCTTTTTAGGCTTGTTTGATGAATTCTCATCTAACAGAATTTGGGGAAAAAAAAAAAAAAAAAAAAAAAACCTCTATTTCAAATTAGTATAAACCAAGTCAGATGTTTTTTGTATAACTCTGAGGACATTTTGGTTATTAAATTCAGGCATTGCAATAGCTTATCTGTTCATCAACCTCCCAATATAAAGGTTTGTGGGAATTTTCTTTTAAAAAAAAAAAAACTACAGTGTGCATTGCGTAAACTTCACTCCTATAATTGAAAGAGTACTTGGTGAATTGTCACTTACGAAAATCGAACCCGGACCTCTCAAAATTCTTTTTTTTTTCACAAAGAGAGCGCACTTGCCACTTAACTATATAGGTTACAATAAATAAAAAAAAATATTTAGCAAATAATACATTGTAATATAGTCGATAATACTAAAAAAAAAAATATTCGTCGAAGCCCGTGCAATACAAGCGTGCGTATTGGGCCATAAAATGCTGTGTCTTGGAAGTGGGCTTTCTGTGGCCCACATGGATTCCCCTACAAAGTATATCTCAGGGCCCAGTTAGTAGGAAGAGACTTCTTTGTTCTGAGGGAATAAAATGGAAAAAGTACAGTACTAATATAATCATTTCCATGCCCTGCCCAAACAGAACCTAGTCCAACAAAGCCTTCAACCTTCATAATTTTTTGGCCCTAACTGGTCTCACAACAATAGTTATATCATCGACCCAGGTCTATTTTATGTCAATTTACAAACTGAATATTCACAATTTACATCATGAATGTTTCGATCCACAAGTAACTCTTTGCATTCAAGTAAGAAAGGTGTTGTCTTGCTCTTTTTCGATAAATTCACTGGGTCTTTCTCCGTCCGTTTAATGGTCCGGTCCACTAACGTTCGCTTCAGGAGGCACGGAAGCTGGACCAGGGAGAACAGTCACTTGTGAAAATCGAACCCAATTTCTCCCGAAATTATTCTCCACAAAAAGAACTCACTTGCCATTTGAGCTACCCCATTGAGTTGTTATCCCTCTCTTTGTGTCTCCCACGTTTTGCACTGTTTTCACCATAGACTTCGAATCTACAACTTTAACGAATACATAAATGTTTCTAGATGTCCATTTCCTCCGTTGGTTCGTGCTAAGTTTAATTTTTAATTGAATTGGTACACTTTCAGTTGAATTACTAAATACTATTTTTAAACGCTGTATTCCACTATATATACAATATTATTGTAAAAATCATAACCAGACAAATTATGATTAGGTGATAACCAAAATGTCAATGTAGATCATTGGTGAATTGACAATCATGTTGACAAATGGAGGTGGTTGGCATCATCAAATCTTCATTAATGGCTTTTACTTGAATTGCAAAGGAACGTCAACATTATAGTTTTCCCCAAACGCAATGGCAATTACACCTTAGCAAGTTAGCAGTCTATGTTTTGAAAGCAAACCCCCACCATACATCATGGAATTGGTATAAACTACCCCATTAAACCAAACGTCCAAATATGCTTTAAGTGTCAATGCCGTGACATTGTGGTAAAACCACCTCTACTGATAAAGATCACTTAGAGATCCCAGGTTTGATTTCTTGTAATAACCACTTATTAGTTTTATTGATTTGAGTTGGTCAGCTATGGACTGTCTGTGATAATTTATCTCATTGTGATCATTTACCGATTAGGTCACAAGACTACTTAGTGCACACTCGGGAGTTTCCATCGCTATCCAAATAATGCACTCATGGTGCATCTCACCTTCGCAAACCTCAACTAGGTTTTAGTCTTAGTAGATAACAACTATTTTTATGTACGGTAATCATGCTCAACTCACTCATTCATCATTTTAAGGATGTATTACTACTGCCCGCATAGACAGCTCAGTTGGTCACATGGGAGACTAGGGATCGAGTCTCACCACCAACAGTATAGGAGCAACCTCTAGTTCAATTGGTCACAAGAGACATCAGGGACCGAGTCTCACCAGCAGCAGTATAGGAGCAACTTCTAGCTCAGTTCGTCACGAGAGAGATCAGGGGCAACCTCTCAAAGTAAGGGAGGCCTCTGTGTTCAGTTACCATGATTTACGTCTTTTATATTATAGTTCATAAACACCAGCAACAAAAATAAATTGTATTAGAAAGACCATATAAGACGGACCGAGTTTGTTTTTTATTTGTAGTATAGTAGACGTTGCTAGTGAGGAATGAAGCCATGTGTCATGGCATCATTCCCACCACCACGACCCGCCATCCCTTATCATTGAAAGCCACCATTCCCCACTCCCCACTCCCCCTCTCCCATCTAAATCATTCATTCATCTCTCTCTCTCTCTCTCTCTATATCTCTCTCTCTTTCTCTCTGAATTTGTTTCTGACCAGAAAATTGATCGTTGAAGGTGAGCCTTTAGCCTCCGAAATCGCCTCTGCTGTTCCATGTAAGTTTTCCGTCATTCTCTCCGATCCTCTCATTTCCCGTTTCTCGTTCCTCTTTCACGCATACACGCACACACACACACTCTCTCTCTCCTTCTCCGTCTGCCCCGCCCGCATTGCTCCCACCGATATGCATTTGGTTAACCTAGGGTTTGGTTTTCTCTTTCTGCGGTGTTAAGGTTTGATTCCGGCTGATTCCTCCGTTGATCTGTTTCATCGGGGCTGTGTACGATGACTGGTGCTTCCAACCAGTTGATTTCTGTTAGTCCTGATGAGCTCAAGTTCCAATGTAATTGATCACTCTCTCTCTTTATATATCCCTTTCTGCTTGGATTACTAGTTTTCGTTTGGATAAAACAACGAACATTTTGTATGCAATTGGTGCTTGGTGTTGAATGTTGATGAAGAACGTTAATGGAATTTGGGGGATATATGGTGGTTAGCAATAGAAACATGAATGGTTATGTGAATTGGATTGTGTAATGGTGTTTGGAATGAATAGTGAGAGAACGGAAAGATCCTGTGTTTTTTCTTTATTTATTTTTTCTTTTTATAATAAATATGGAGCTTAATGTTGCATTAGGAACATAAAGCAGTTGTATGAATTGGCTTTTGTAATGGAGCTGAAAATGGAAAACAAGAAAATTTGGTGTTTTTTTTTTTGGAGGTACTTTTGGGCATTTTGTTGGTTGGGGGATGGAGATCATGGCCAATTTAACTTGAATTCAAGATTTACTTATACGTGTGGTGTGATGGCGCTTCTTTTCAGTTGAGCTCGAGAAACAAAGCTACTGCGATCTTAAAGTTTCAAATACTACCGAGAATAATGTTGCTTTCAAGGTAATCTTTTAGCAAGAGACAATTGCATGAATAGTTATGATAACGACTTAAAAATTCTATTTTTAACTGACTTCTTGGAGTCCCCGTTTTTCTTGTTATTGCAGGTAAAGACTACTTCTCCAAAGAAGTATTTTGTACGGCCAAACACAGGTGTTATACAGCCATGGGATTCGTGTTTCATCCGAGGTGCTCCTCTTGAGCTTGCAATTCTTTTCAGACACGTATGCTCTTATAGACTAAATATATGACAATTTGCAAGATTGTCCGGTTAGAAGTGCCTTAACTGGAATAAGTTCTAGAATAAGACAAAACTAACACCAAACTCTCAAAATGTGGACAAAAGAAATCCTGTGGATACCATACATTGTCTTACTTATGCACCTAAATTTTAATTATCAGACTCCACTATTTACTTGGCTTTTGGCTATCACGTGTGAATGTAATGTGCATGATTACTGTGACCCATGTCTAACTTATAACAATGACTTAGAAATGCTAACGCTGATTTAATGGTGCCTGTAGTTACCCTTCAAGCTCAACGAGAGTTTCCTAGCGATATGCAATGCAAGGACAAATTTCTTCTACAGAGCACCATTGTCGCTAGTTATTCTGATGACCTTCCAGCAGATACGGTAAGAATCTTGTATTGGAAGATCACACTCACACCCATAGTTAGTATGCTACCATAGAAGTTTAAGAAAATGAAACATCTCTCTCTGAAAATGATTACTGCTTCTGCATACAGTTTAGTAAGGACAATGGGAGAACAGTAGAGGAGTGCAAGCTTAAGGTTGTGTATGTTACTCCTCATTCTACTACAGGAAATTCAGAAGACGGATCCAAACAAGGCTCTGATGCAAATTCTGTAAGCTCTACTGCAGTTCATTTTCTTTTACCTTTTTTTTTTTTGGTCAATTTTATTGCCAGTGGGCCATAGTTATTTTCTTTGCAAGGTCAATTTAGTTTCCATTTAGTTGTGAAACTTCTAATTGTTCTATAAACAATTTTGTTCTATTCAAATGTTATGCTTTGCCTGTTTTGATGATTGGCAACCGGTGCTACCTTTTCTCTCTGAAAGCATTGCTTTCAATTATTGGCTGCTCATGTTCCAAGTGTTTCTCTATTGGACAGCAAACTGCCTTAGGTGATTGAAAACACTGTTTGTGGTTGTCTCTAACGTATGCATGTCATTCTGGGATTTCCTAAGAGATAGTTGCATACAGAAACGAGTAGTGGCGTAGTGCAGATGGCTGAGAAGTTTTAGAGACTTTTGACTTCTAGATAGTTAAGGGCTGTGTATAAGTGAGTTTAATGTACTGTATTACGTATTTGCAATTTGAAATTTCCCATTCCATTATTCCTCCCCAAGGTGACACTAGTCTTGATCTCTTTTCTGTTACTGCATATTTAGTGTTAGTCTGTGTTGCAACTTTGAAGTTGCTTCTCGCAAGATCTAATCATGAGAATTGCTTTTTTTGGTTTTTGGTCAACTCCAATGCCATAGTCCATGCTATTCAGACCAACTCTGCTTCCCTTTTCTTTTCACCCATGAAATAGCAATGGCATATAGGACTCTTAGAATAATCACTGTAATAAAACTCTTCGAATTGGCACTGCAACAGAACTCTTCACTCGAGCGATTCTGGTTCTGTCAGGCTTTGATTTACTTGGAATGCTATGCTTTTTAAGCTTGGGTATTTGTTCATAATTTTTGCTTTTTTGGTGTTTAGGTGTGTATTAATGTGGCAATTGGAATTCTATACTTTTGAAAGCCGTTAACATACTTTTATTTTATGGCATCATATATAATATACGAGTGATTTCACTAATAACTCTTTGTTTCCTTTAATGATCTAGAATCAGATGGTGCAGCGCACTAGAGAGGAAAGAGATGCAGCTGTGCGGCAAACACAACAACTGCAACAAGAACTGGTTAGTAACTCCTTTTATTCCCTTCATCTTCAAGGAATGTATACATTTATGCCACCATTACCTTCCTGCATAGATACAGCATAGTTTTAGATTTCTACGTGTCTGGTCACTGCTAAGAAGCAACATCTATAATTGGATAAACAGATATGAAAGGAAATTGTTTTGAGTAAATTCAAAGTCCCAAATTTGACAATCTTAACGATTTGTGAGAATGACACGCAGATTAAATAAATTTGTTGATGGAATCAAAACCATTTTCATTTGTTATACTGTGTGTCCACAGGATATGCTGAAGAGACGAAGAAATAGGAAAAATGACCTAGGTTTCTCCCTAAAATTTGCGCTTCTCGTTGGAGTCATCGGGTTTATGGTTGGCATCCTGTTCAAGCTGTTGTCTTCGCCTACTACTGCAGAATAACTTCTTCACTCCCTTCTTCCCCAAAATACAGTTCTTCCCCCCCTCCTTTCATTTTAAGCAGTAATTTTCTCACTTTGATCAAGTGACAAATAGGATTCTGTTCATTCGTTGTAAATTGGATTCTCCTTGATATATTTTTGTCCAAAGGTTTTGATGTCTTAGATGCTTCTTGTAATTCTTGGTCAATCAAGGATTTTCCTTAATAGTGAGTTAGCAGCCCGGAACCGGTACTCGAATGTACGCTAGAATCTTTCGATCTTAGCTGGTAAAAGACCACAAAGAAGTAAATCAGTCTAAGTGTATATAATTAACTGATTCAAACTAAAAAGACTAATAGTTAAGTGATTTTAGCCGGTAAAAGATCACAAACCGATAAAATCAGTAGTTGTCTATAGTTAGTGGCTCAATCTAAATGCTCTGAGTGACATTAGTTTGACATTTTCAACGCAGAACACTATTTACTTTCCACTAACCCCCCACCCCCACCCAAAAAACACACACAAACAATTATGTAGTTGGTGCCTGAAAAAGTGAAAATCAGAGGCAACATTGGACCAGAAAAATAATAGTCCATAGGATATAGCATCCATAAAGGTAGGTTGCTGTCATTTTTATTGAATTATGTAAGTGGTCCTTCAACCATTTGCATTAACATATATATGTAGCAGTTGAGATTTTTAACCAAATTATTTGTAAATGATGGCACACTTTCAGATAGGTGTTGTAAGTTTTACTCAAAACACACCTTCAGATAGTAATTGCGGGTTTTACTCAAAACATACTTCATAACGATTAAGGCTTTTTTGTGAATCGAAGTGATAGCAATTTTAGCATAGTATTTGTGTCCCATTCAATTAGGTTTCCTCCCAATGCCATTCCTCATCAGCTCCCACACAACATTTCAACTTGCCAATCAATTTTTGTGTGCACACTTTATGCAAACTTTTACTGTCATATGATGTGATGTTCAATTCTCAAGAAATTAGAAAAAATAAAAGTTATACGGAGTACTTTTAAACTTTAAATTATAGTAGGGTTTTTTTTTTCAATTTTTTTTTTGTTGAATTAATAACTAGGATGTTATTTTTAAGTTACTCTCTAATACTTTGTTGTTAATAATAAGTTCTAGTGGGATAATATTGAACTGGGATCAGTTTAAGTAGATTATCATCATGATCTAAACTAGTTGTTTTAGTTTAGTTCATATGCATCACAATCCGTCTTGACGCTTAATCAAAGTGTTCTGGGTCAGTTACTTAGTTCACAAGTAATGCTGTGCAATAATCTACTTGAGATGTGACATCGACCTACTCCAAGGACAAAACTTGAAAATGAATTTACGGTTGAGGACATTGCAAGAATGTCTCATTAATGACCATAATAGATAGAGGGGGGGGGGGGGGGATAAGGTAGGGTGTGCGCGTTTTAATTGTTAACTAGTTGCATGTTAAGGACAACTCGATTTCAAAGACAAGGTATAAGTAGATCAATAGCATTTTAGCGAAGAAGTGAATCTTTGACCTTATCATTATAATCCGACATAATAATAATAATAATGATATTATACATATTATGGAAAAATTCCTTACAATAATGTAAATATTTTCCATTATTTAATACTCATCACTGTAATACTTCCAATAATTGTAAGGATTATTAATTAATTAAATATTGAATGTGATGCAATTATCTTATCTTATCGGGAGAAAAAAAATTATACAAAACCCTAACTTACATGTCTACGTGTAGCATAATTAACCCCATGTGCGCACTAAACGTGATTAACAGCATTCATCAATTTAATACGGTGTATTATATAAATATATTTTTCATTTTCCTAATATAATTCCATCAATTTATGAGACAAAACTCCATTGTCTAGTCACCACACAATGTCATGCGCTATTGCACTAATAACCATTACCCATAATTCCTGGGCAATTATCATCTATTTTATGCATGCTTCCATCTCTACATTTATTTATTTTTGCAGGAAATGGTATAGTATATTACAAAAAAAAATTAAAAAAAAAATAACAAGTATACTTTCAATAAATAAAATTTTCATAGTTTCATTACATGTCTAAGTTTTAGTGGAAGAAAAAAAAAATGAAAGAGATTAGTAAACTATGTTGGGGATATAATAAATTATTTAAAAAAAAAAAAAAAAAAAAAAAAAAAACCTAAAATGGGTGGTCGTGTGGGGATGGAGCATGATTATGTATTTAAAGTTCACGAGTTCGATTCTTCTCAACACCTTTTCGGTTAAGCTCACGTACCGCACAGGCTCTTCCTAGTGCAATTACCTCTCCTGAGCTATTACAGATGAGCGTAGTTTACCTAGTGGATACCCTCGGGCCTCGGGTAGTGGTTAAATTAGTCAAGCTGTCATACATGATCTTTCTAATGCAGTTATCTCTCCTGTGTGGTTTACGTGTTATTACAAAGGAGTAGAGTTTTCACTTTAAACCTAATAAATTTTTAGCAGATTCTAGCGAAATCAAACAAGAATAGGAGAAGTGTCAAACCAAGACAAATAGAAAAAAGAAGAAAAGTTAAAGGGTGGACTAGTTGGCTTCATTCATCATCTTGACTTCTTTGGCTCACCGATGATTGACGGCTCTGATGCAGACATTAAATATTTCTGTATTTAGCCATGACTATGACTCTGACTTTTATCAACCCAATCAAACCAAAAGTAAAATACATAATAAATATTTAAAGAAAATTAAAGAAGAGAAAAAGGAAATAAATTTAAAGACCTAACCAATATCATTAAAAGGAAGGTGAGCTTGGTTGAAACATGGCTCCATTATAAAGTAAAAAAGAAAAAGAATAAATAATTGAATTACAAATTGTCTTAAATATAACGTGAAAGGTTAAGTTTACACGTGTTTTAAGGAACAAAATCGAGTTACTGATGATCTTGTTTGCTTAGTCGTGACTCATGATCAAGGTGGTTGGAAGTGCTAGGAGTTCCCTTTGAGGCAGCTCTACAAGTATCCACGGGATAATTTTATGAGGATTTCTTGGTTCAAAATAATAGTTACTTGAGTGTTTAAGGTACTCTTTATCAATTTACTGTGCATCGCATAAATCCCATTCAAATCAAACTCATGTCCTTATAGTAAATCCCATTCAAATCAAATCAACAACTCCTTAAGGGCAGAATATTATTGTTTTGATTATACAAATGAACACCAATTAATTTGAGTATATTTTATTTTCTCATGTTTCTATAGACAACATTGGTATGAAAGGCAGAATTAATTATTCATCCATAAGGTAGACCAAAACCAATAAATGCCACGCCATCTTGGGACCCATTGAGATAATATAATTATCAGATCAAAGGATGAAAAGTGAGGTTGTAATTTGAATTGATAAAACTACAAAAGGGATTATTATTATTATTATTATTATTATTATTAAGCGGGTTAATAAAAACGTTGTCACAAATTTCATTTCCCTAAGTTGACAATAATTGGTTGAAACTTATAGATAATCTAGAAACCTTATAAACATCCTATAATGACAAATACTAACTTCTTTGGCTCCGAAAGGAGTGTCTGAGTAGGTGAAACATGATTCTCGCATTAAAATGTCACAAGTTAGATTATTGCAAACATTTTTTCAGTTGAGGCTGTATCACATGATTTTTTCGGTGCGATCTACCTATCCTGTATAATTTACGATAAAATTTACCTAGCATACACTTTCTGAATAGTGACGGCAAGTTCCCTTTATCACAAAAAAAAAAAATAAATAAATAAAAAATTTTGGCTTCTTTTATCATTATGCCTCAAATCTTAATTAGTTATTACTCCGTAGTTTCTAACTAC
This sequence comes from Ipomoea trifida, assembly GCA_003576665.1. Taxonomy (NCBI): domain Eukaryota; kingdom Viridiplantae; phylum Streptophyta; class Magnoliopsida; order Solanales; family Convolvulaceae; genus Ipomoea; species Ipomoea trifida. The sequence goes on from CP025651.1 coordinate 878,039, forward strand.
ATATAGTGTGATCACACATATGTTATCATTTCAAATGAGTTAATTTGTAAAGAATCACAAATGTTTAAAAAAAATTAATTATTATTATTATTTAAGCATGACAAGTAATTATTTTAAAAATACATGGGCTTGAGCAAAATCCAAAACAACCCTCTTGTTTCTTTCTCCTTTCTTGTATCTATTTATTTTTCACTTTTCTTATCTTCTAGGAATTTTCATAATAATTGAATTAATAATATTACCAAAACATCATAAAAAGACTACCAATGCACAAGATTGTTTGGTACTATAAATTGTCTTTGGAGATAGTATCGTCATCCCCAATTTTTTGTTCATTCCATTATTTGGTACGATACAACATTTTATTTTGCTTGGTAATAACTAATTATTTTGTCCGTAATACTCAAAAGAATTATTATAAATATTTTACGATTATACAATTTTTAGCAAGTCTAGATTATAATTTTTTTTGGTATATAGATAATCAATATATTTATTACTCGAAAATTGTATTCTAAACATTATCCAATACATAATAAATCTAATTTTATCAATAGAAATATATTTATTACTCCCTAATGGCCTAATGTTTACAACCAAGTATTCTTTCTCAACCTGTACTGTGAGTCAATAGCGCCTTTACTGAGACTTAATCTTATGACCTCCTATATGGGAGAGTCATTACATGCTATCTGAATACAATGTGCTTGGCATTAGCTATAATATATATATATATATATATATATATATATATATATATATATATATATATATATATATATATTCAAGTTCCTATGTGGACAGTGTTTCTGGTGCGATCACTCACCATTCGGTACGCATAAATAATGTACCATTAGATGTGGTGCACTTTTTTGTGTGTGTGGTGCATTGGTACATTTCATTGTGGTACATTTTTTAATATTGCGTGGTGCATTTTGCATACCAAATAGTAAATCCACGCCGGTCGCACGGGAGATTAATCCAGTTTTAGAAAATTATTATTATTATTATTATTATTATTATTATTATTGTGGGGTCACTCTCGAGAAATAACCTACAGCCTACACATCAGAGGTAAAACGCTGGCAAGAATCAAACTTTTGATATCTAAGTAAGAAAATCATGCTCCACCGACTCGATTATTCATTTCTAAGCAATTATTATTGTAATTGCATATTGTACTGATATCTGCATCTTGCGGGCGAGATAAATTTTATAAAATATTAGGGGGGAAAATGAAAAAAAAAAAAAAAAAAAAAAAAAAAAAAAAAAAAAAAAAAAAACAGTAGCACTACACAGGAAGAGGTCATACAGAAGCACTACACAAAACCTGCCCTTCCTTTTCCTCTCCCCTTCCCCATTTCAACCTTCCTTTCCCAACCATTTATTATTTAATAATATTTATTCTCAGATTCCTCCAATGGTCTTTTTCTTTTCGCCATTGGATTGTACAGAGCTTGTCAGCTATAACTAAACCACCCCCAATCTCAATCTCTCCCTTTTCTCTATACCCATACCTATCTCTTTGTCTTTGCTCTTTTTTCTGTGGTTTTTCTGGGATTTTAACACCCATACTCCTCTGGGTCTTCCTGGGTTTTCTCCCTTTTCAACGCTAAATTTCTATTCAATCTATTGCAGAAACAGTTTTCACACCCACTACTCCATTTTTGCTGTATAAAAAGCTCAGGATAACAATCAAGACTCGCATACATACATAGACATATATAAATTTTCAGTTTTTTTTGGATTTGTTTTCATTAAAAAAACAAAAAAAGACTGCTTTTTGATTCTGGGTTGTCTCTGAATTTCGTTGTTTGGAATTGAGGGAGGAAATTGAATTCACAGATATGGGAAAGCAAGGACCTTGCTATCACTGTGGTGTTACCAGTGAGTTTAATTTTTCTGCTTATAAGTGTTTGTGTAGGCAAGAAAAGATTGAGGCTTTGTGATTGTTGGTTGTTCTTGTTTGCTGTAAATTGGTGCCTGTGATTAGATTATGTATTGAATTATGGACCTGGATACCAATAGGTTGCTGTTATTGGACAATGAAGAATAATGGATAGTATGTGCTGTTGTTCACCTTATTCCAGTTGTTTTTGGGTGGTTTTGATTGTGTTGTTAAGGTGTTGTAGAGCTTTGGCTTCCCATAAACTGTGTGTTTCAACAATGGGTCTGAGTTTTAAAGTTGAATTCGACAAGCTCAAATGGAATTTAAATGTTTTGCTAAATGTATTGCCTTTACCATCCTGCACTCAATTTGTGATTTTCAACCTCAGTGGAAAAATGTATGCTCTCTGGTGCCTGATTTCCTGCTAAATTCATAATCATAAACTCCATAGTTCTGCTGGGAATTCTGTGGCACTGTGGCACATACACCATTGTTTTGATCACATGCTCATATGCTGTTCATTACTTGAATGGGAAAAGTCTTCCCCCCTAGCATTTCTTGATTATTTGAGGTTATAATTATGTTCTTCTTATGCTGGAGCTCTTATCCGTTTAAGGTATCTAGAGAAGTTTTTATCGACCCTGGCTAATGGCAGTAGCTGGTGTTAAGAATACTTTGTTGCTTGTCATCGAGTTGTTAAGGGATGTTGCGTGGATAGATATATTTAACTCGTCCTCTATTGTGAATAGTTTGATTTCAAATGAGGTTTCTGAGGATATATGCCTGAGCAATGCGATGCCAGTGTTTTATGAAATTCACTGCTGCATTTATTTAGGTCACATTTGTTCATTGATGTTGTCATTTCTCAATCTGCAAGTTTTATAAAGAGAATTTGACTCTTTGAGTGGAAAGATGCACGCTTTTATTTTACCATGAACTTGCATTGTTATAATTTCTCTCCGTTCCATCTTATCTAAGAAGCTTGCTCTTATTGTGTGTGTGTGTGTGTGTGTTTTATTACTACTGACTCTGTTACAATGTAGTATTTGTTCATTGCTCTTATTGTGTGTTGAAGTATGAAAAACGGATAAGCAGTTGTTTTCATTCCATTCTTCCCCAAATTACTCGGAATTGATCCTGTCCGTCTACTATTGTGCAGGCACTCCACTTTGGCGTAATGGACCACCAGAAAAACCAATTCTGTGCAATGCATGTGGATCACGATGGAGAACGAAAGGCACATTGGCAAACTACACTCCTTTGCATGCTAGGGCAGAGCCTGGTGACTTTGAGGACTACAAGGTTTCTAGGGTCCGACACATACCTGTTAAAAACAAAGAGGCAAGATTTCTTAAAAGGAGGCAAAATTACGATTATGCCTATGCCGAAACTGGAATTGCTCCAGAGTCTAGTCAGGGTTTCCGTAAGAGTTTTGATGAAGATACGAGCAATAGATCAAGTTCTGGCTCTGCTGTCTCGAATTCAGAGAGCAGTGCACAATTTGGTGGTACTGAAGTTAGTGATTTGACGGGTGAGTCTTTGGTTTTTCCCCCGTTTAGCATTTCAACCTTGTTAATGAAACTTGAACTTTTGTTTCCATGTTTTTTATTTCACCGACTAAAGTTTGTTATATACTTTAGTAGTTATACAATTATCTACTTATAGTTTAGGACTTAATATCTTGTATAAGTCCCATTAAACGGTATGCTACTTCTCCTTTTACAGGTCCCGCTCAACCTAATATATGGGATACAACAGTGCCTTCGAGGAAGAGAACATGTCTTGGCCGTCCAAAGCCATCGCCAGTTGAGAAGCTTACCAAAGATTTATACACTATCTTACATGAGCAACAGTCATCGTACCTCTCGGGATCTTCTGAAGAGGATTTGCTATTTGAGAGTGATAGACCGATGGTCTCTGTTGAGATAGGACATGGAAGTGTCCTCATTCGGCATCCAAGCTCGATAGGTAGAGAAGAAGAGTCGGAGGCGAGCTCTCTTTCGGTTGATTACAAGCAACATTCTTTGAATGAGGCTTATTTGCGATTCTCTACACCTTCTAATAAGGGTGCCAATGCACCAACTGTGGGAAGTGAGAGAATCAAGAAGCCTACTGGACAAGGAATGGATCAAGAGCTGGTGAAGAGGTAATTTCCTCGTTGATCTTAGCTTATCGAGATAAAATTATGGGTACTTATGCCACATGATTAGGGGTGGAAATAGGTCAAGTCCAGGCCTAAGCTCAGGCTTTAGATTTCCATAGCAGGCCCAGGCCTAACTTTCTAAACCCCGGCTTGGCCTAGCCTATTTCCACCTCTACACATGATTCTCGCATGGGTGCATTATGTAACTTCATTTTTCATTTTGTTGAAATTGGTTGTTGGCCATCGCCATTCAGTTTCATTATCCGATGCATCTGACTAGCTCGTTTTTTGAATTTCAGGGATAAGGATCAGCTTGAAAAATGGCAAATTCTAGCTCACCACAATTCACCGTTATGTTATATAGATCTGAAGGTAAATGCATCCATTTCAACGTGTTGGAACAGAAGAATTCCCACGTTCTTTAGATTCCGGGCCTTTTAGTTCCTTGTGAATTCAAAATTTTAATTTCTAAATCAATGACAAACTCTTGAAATACTTGGCTGTATCATATCCGTTTTCTTTGTCTTTGTTTTGTTCTTATTATCTTGGTCTATACTCGCAAGTTTTTAGTCCTAACAAGCATGGAACCATAGATGAATATTATTTCTAATGTTTGTGCCTTTTCTTATTAAGCATTACTCAATCTTGACAAAATTATTTTCAATATTTCATGCAGGAAATCGTCAATTTTGATGAGTTCACCGCTCATTTGACGATTGAGGAACAACAGCAACTAGTGAAATACTTGCCAATTATTGATACTTTTGCACCGCCAGATAGGTTTGTATAGTCTCCTTCATGTCCATTTGGCATCACAGACTAGCTAACTATAATGGAACAATCGGCAAAACTTCGTGAGAGGAGTAAATACGTAAACTAAAACTTTAGATGATTGATAAGCCTATTTCTCCATTGGTAGTTTCAAGGGCATGTTCGAGAGCTCTCAATTCAAGGAGAACTTATTGTCGTTCCAGAAACTACTGGCGGACGGAGTTTTCGATAACTCATTGTCAGGCGTGAAAGCAGAAGATTGTAGAACTTTGAAGAGATATGCGTTGTGCAACTTGACAAAGTCCAAGTGGGTAGAACAACATAATCATCTTGAGGTTTGCACTCGGGTCTTAAATATGACCGTATTATTAAGAATATTATTAAGAACTACTCTTACCTTTTAAAATTTGCAAGTTTATGTTTTTGAAGCGTTTCGCGTTGTTTTAGGATGTAAAGTGTAAAAATCGTATCAAGGGCTCTGAAGTTGCGGGAGAGTCCGAGGTTGTTGGCACTGGATTTTCCGTAAATGTTAAACGACCACGAGATGGGCAGCATTTGAAACTTTCAGGTCTGCAAATTTCTCGTCTTTGATACTTCAAATGCTTCTGGTTGGTGATCGGTTTTAAGATTTTACGAATTTTGGTTAACGATTAATTCAAACCTATCCCACACGCCTCCTGCTTTCCTCTATATATACCAAACTACTCGTGGATATCGATTTAAATCAGATGCAAGAATTTATTTGCGTTATGTTTTCCGTTTCTTCAGGCGCAAATACAGTAATGAAGAGTCCGAAAAGGGCGACGAATAGGTTCGGTAGTGGACACAAGGAAACGGCAGACAGCGACGCCTCATATTTCACGCCAAAACTCCTATCTGCGTTGCCCTCCGATTACAGTTCCGTCATGCTAGATTCTTTCGGTTTTGCAACCGAAAGCTCTGATCAGGACCTGCTGCTGGATGTTCCGTCCAACAGCTCGTTCCCGCAAGCCGAACTGCTCCCAGTGTCGAGCTTCATCGCACAGGCGAGCACCGGCAGCAGCTCGGTGTACCACCATCTCGCCCGGCCCTAACAAATGCTTCTCGGGAAGTCGTTATATATGCTTTCATCTATATATGTAGGAGCCAAACAAACATGGTGATTATAGGGCCACTGTTTTGCAAAACACACAGACAATGAGGATTGTGGATAGTTTGGTTGCCCTTTTTGCCCTTTGCCCCTTGCCCCCATGACCTATTTGCCTTTATGAATTCAAATTTTGATCCTTTGGGGAATGGATGCCATTGGGGTTTTCTTTTGTATAGGATGATGATGATGATGATGATCAGCATTGTATAATGGTTTTTGGTGGCCATGAATTTTACTTCTTTTTTTTTTTTTCTCACTGGCATTGATGCCTAAGAAGAGATTGCTAGCACTCATCTTTAGATGTATCTCATACATATGATTAAAGATTGACTTTGAAAGCAATTTTGAATCTTTGGCTTCGATTTATGAGAAAGTCCATAGCCATTACTCAAATGTGTGATCTGGATAAAGCTTACTTTTTTATTTTAGTTGACAAACAATTACAAGAAGGTAAATCCGTTTAGGTTGTCTATAGTTAGTCGGTTCAAACTAAGAAGGGTAATAGGTTGAACTCTTGAAACTTTATAATTATCAACTCAGCAAATTAACCAACTCAACTAAAGTTGTTTTATCTTGAAAGGGGTAATTAAGTGGGTCAAATATGATTTTTGTATTTAAAAGTTGCAAGTTTGATTCTGTTAGTACCTTTTTAGTTCAGCTTGTTACATTAGATTTTCTTAGAGCATCATAAATAGGCATGAATTTTGAGAAGTTTTTGCAAATGAAATAACGCGCTCAGCGAGCACGACTCCACACACCCGACTAGGCTTCGCATACACAGACCCGGCTGAGTGCTCTTGGTTCACACACGCGCACCAAGGTGTAGTTTCACTAATTTGGTGGGGTCCACACATCTTATAAAAACTAAGATCTTCTTGCAAAAACTTAAATTACTCTCTCTTTTCACATGTGCAAACCCACTACAAAAGCCTTCCAAAATCCCCTTTTGGAATGTTCTTAGAATTTACTTGGTACATACTTCCAAATAATAATGATCACAAATATTTCTAGAGTTATACATACCGACCTAAAAAGTACCTACTATTAGCAAAAAAGTGTTTATGCATTCGGACCGAATGTTATATCCAAAAAGCACTTATACATATCGACCGAATGCCATATACAAAACGTAACACTAATTCAGATTCATTTCGAGTAACACTAATTCAGATTCATTCATTTCGAGTACCGCCTTGTGGTATAATTTTTTCAAGAGATAACTAATCTTTATATCCCTCCGGTGGCCACCACCGGGGCCGGGGAAATTCCCAACCGGCCCTCTCAGCTGTCTCCAATAAACTTAAACCCTCTTCGCCATGGCCGCCATCACCGGCCTTCTCAAGCACGCCTTGCAAAACCTCCATCAAGTCCTTAAAACCCCCAATTTTCACCCCGCCATCACTAGCCTTCTCACATTCCTCCATTGACGCCGGCAATTTCCGCTTCCCCAAACAGCTATTGGACTCTCGCAGGTGAGACTCCGGCGCTGTTTTCTTCTTCCTGATCAACCCTACCTCGTCGCCATCTTCATCGGAATCCAAATCGATCACCTCAATGTGCGCCTGTTCCTTGCCGTTCGGCCTAGGGTTTTCGGATCCGGAGAGATAGGGCTGGGCGGTGGCTCGGTCAGCTGAACCGCTCTGCTGCGGCGGCGTGCGCGGCGGGGAAGAGGAAACTGAGTTGGAATTCTCCGGGGAGGCTCCGACGAAATCGCAGCTCCGAAGCTTCTCCTCCTGCGAAGCGGTTATTGTAGCGAAAAGGTCTTCTGCGTCTTCCATTTCTCTGCGCCGATCGAGGGAGGGGAAGAGAGAAAGTTGGAGTCTTTGAATAGTGAAAACCAGTCAGCAAACCTTTTTGCCTTTTTGGGGTTTTATTATTATTTTTAAATAACTCTTGGCCTTTGGATTCCCGCCTTTTTTTTGCATCAACGGCCAACGTTTCCCGCCCGATCCTTTTATGTCAATCTCTGTCGAATCAATTTGAGCATGCTCTTTTCAGTGCGATTTTTTTTTTTTTTTTATTTTGTGAATTATTACACAAAAAATAATTTTACATATTACACTCTCAAATAATGAACTATTACACGTCTAGAGTTTATCTAATGCATATTCTTGGGTGGTTTGCGGACTATTTACTATCATCATCCAAAATCGGTGCTCAAATAACCACAACCTTCATGAAATGAAACAACTTTTTTTTTTGTTAGACCATGAGGTATCCTGAGCATGCCCTAACTGTAGGAGGCACCTTAAGCCCGTACCATACTTAGACTAATCCCTATTCTCACCGGACTGGCTCAATTAAAGGGCAAAATGCTAGCCAGATTGATTTTTCCATACAAGAGGGAATTCGAACTCGGGAACCCGATCATAGGAAAAGGGAATAAATCTTGTTCTACATTTCACTAAAAAAAAAAGCATTTTTACAGCATCATGTACTCTCATCAGTAATATTAAACTGTAAGAACATGTAATGAGTAATGAAACTTCACTACTATCATCATATCCTGCATGCACAACTTGTAGTCTAAAGCTGCTGCTAATTGATAAAACAAGCACAACTCCATGAACCTTGTAATAATGACAATAGTACAGAACAATACAAGTTCTATATTGAATAGCCTTCTTTGATGAATTGCCGGTAGATGGTGGATTGATTGCCAAACGTCGCATTCTGCCTGGAAAAAACTTGCGGTATCACTTTAAATCGGAGTTCGATGTCAAAGAAATGGGGATGATAACGATGAACTATTGGAAGCTATGCATATTACCTTGATTGCCCATCAAATACCTCGTGGGTCGTTTTAATTTAGACGAACCGGGCCTTCTTCACGTCAGACATAATGCTTTTATCTTCGCTGCCCCTCTCGTTGTAAAGAACCTTCAGAATATGGAGAGTCAAAATGCAAGGTACAATATGGCATTATGGAATTAAAGAGAAATTATATTCATTGGAGGCACCTTATCAATGATTCCATATTCGACTGCTTCACTTGGACTAAAATATTTTGGGCGTTTTATGTCCTCTTCAATCTGTTCTCGTGTTTTCCCCATATGTTTTGCGTAGAGTTTCACCTTCAAAATACAAATATAGTGTGAAAAATGTGCCGTTTAAGCATAGGCAGCTATCATTTTAAGAATAAAGGAACAGATTTCCCGGTTCTATTTCTCAACTGATACAAATGCGTGGAATAAGAAAAGCGAACAATGGTTTCAAATAAGATAAAATTTTACCAACTCATCTTTCACGTGCTTCATTTCTTGCCTCATTATATTGACATCTGTTGCTTGGCCCTGAAACCGACCGATAGGCTGCAGACAGATGAAGATAGGTAAACATTCTAATTTTCAAAGCGGGTTGTGTGTGTGTGTGTGAGAGAGAGAGAGAGGGAGAGAGAGAGAGAGAGAGAGAGAGAGAGAGAGAGAGAGAGAGCATATCCATTTAAACCAACAAAAGAGAAAGGCAATCAAGAAAATGAGAAAGGAATAATAACAAAAAAAACTTGAAATACCTGTTTGATCATGATTGTCGATGAAGCCAAGGCAGCACGATTTCCTGTTGCACCAGCTGCCAGAAGCAACGCCGCTTCCCCCCAAGCGTTGCCTACACAAAGCGTGAAAATAGGTGGCTCGACATGCCTGCGATAGAAAATAGAGTCTCCGCTTTTCAGAAATTGTTAGATTAAATGAAGAAATGGAGACTTTGTGTCCTTAATTTGTAGGCAAATCGAAAGAGAATAATGGATAGAGCAAAGATTCATAACCTCATGGCATCATAAACAGCAAAAGCCTCTGTTTCATATCCCAACTTCTCACCACCCTGCAAAAAATCTGTGTTTAGACATCTCTAAAGTTGAAATTAAGCGAGAAAAGAGATTCACATAAATCTGTACAACAAACCTAAATTCTATAACAACACTCTTTCAAACACAAAAGACGAATAAAGCAATGTGTTTCCCAAAATGATGTTGAATTCAATGGATATATGTTCAATTCAATGGATATATGAATATGATTGTGACAACAAGTACACGATTTCCTTGTGAAATTGTCGACAAACATGTAAAGAACTATATGCACAGCACAATCGCAGAAAATCTCAGAATTTCTAACCTAGTGAGGACGATTTAATTAAAGTTAATGCTTAGGAGTTCACTTTTTTCTTGAGGAACACCAAAATGATGAGTGCAATAGTTAAACACATTCAAACATGGAGTGACTTGCAAAGAAATGTCAGCAAAGCCACGATGCCATACCTTAGTTGTACCAGTGGAATTAATGTAAAAGTAAATTGGTTTACTCGCATCTTCATACTGAAGGTATATAAATTCTGCTAATATCAGTTCAGTCACAGAAGGAACCAGAGGCATGCCCAAATAAACTATCCGATTCTTATACAAGTAAGATGCTAAATCCGGAGGAGGTTGCTCCCAAGCACTTCCCTTTGAGAAAGGAATGACCTGTTTAGAAAATGTGGCAGACGACAAATGAGAGTTTATCATAGGAACTCTTCATACTTCCTACATTTGGGCGTTTGGCACATACAATGATAAATGAGAATAAGCCAACAAAATAACGAGCAACAATAAAAAGCAAAAATGAATCAAGTTGGCATCTCAAATAAGACAACCAGTCCTCATAACAAAACTACCGTGTAAGAAAATCACAGTACAAGAACATTTTGCGATCACACTCATTAGCTTCTTTTGGAAACTTTTTACCCAACAATCAAAAGGGTCTAATTGCAATAAGTCTGCTAGTTGCAGTTGAGCCAGCCCTCACTCATGAAACACCAAATAAGTCCTTAACTGCACCACTTCCTCATTCCAAATATATTATACCATTTCACATAATGCACTGCACTTATTAACTAAATATAACTTCCTTTCCTTTGCCAGCTAGGATCACAATGCGTGGTTTACCCAGTGCACACCTTCGTAGTGGCTGCGGGTTTCCCTCGCCACCCAAAATATAGCTTCCTTTCTTCTTCCCCATTAGAAACAATCATGTCAAATTCTACTTGCGAATTAACCACAACTTTCATAAGCAAGGTCCTAGCTCCATTTTTTTTCTTTTTCTATGACCAATATATATATATATATATATATATATATATATATATATATATGTGTGTGTGTGTGTGTGTGTGTGTGTGTGTGTGTGTGTGTGTGTATACCAAAGCAACTAGGTATTCTGAATGAGCTTATAAACAAACATGATACATTGTGCTAACCAACCAATGTAAGTTTGCTAAAAAAAAAAATCAAACCTAATCCAAGTCAACTGCACTACTCAGCTATGAGAGCAGTAATTGAAGCTAAAATTACTATTTTTTTTCTTGACAAATGTGCTGCAATCAATTGTCTGCTCTCACTGTTACTAATCTTTTCACAAGAAAGTTTCTACCTTTAACTACAAAGTTCAAAACTTTCCTCGTTTCTTCTCACAATTATACCTATCTACCACGACTAAACAAATAAAATTTGGGAACTGAAAAACTATTTCGCAGTAATTGCTCAAATTAACACTAAAGACAAGAAGATACCATGGTGAAAACGCCGCGTTTAGGGCGGGAGCTGGAAGAAGAAGAAGGGTTGAGGGAATTAGGGCGAATCTTATAGCCGGAAAATTGGGAGAGTGCGCTGCCGGCGGCGGAGGGAGAGAGGAAGCTGGTGGAGAGAGAGAGAGTGGGAGAAGGAGATGACGTCAATGGTGCGGTGGAAAGTGACGCACGGGAGGTCGCACGTGACGGAAGCATCGGTCGGGTCGTCGGAAAGATGTGTGAAGCCATGGTTGCTGCTTCCATGGATGAGAGAGAGATTGAGAGTAGCGTTACGGATTCGTATTAGGCTTAGAGGAGAAAAATGGAGTAGGATACGGGTGATCCGGGTTATCTAACGACCCGGCCCAAAATAAATTAACAATTTTTTAAAATTGGAAGAATTCTCAATTGTGTTTGCATTTGACTCTTACTTGAAATAAAGTACACTTAAAACTCTTTAAGATAATGTATACATAAAAATAGCTGTGTGTCAATGTAGGCTGGCCCGTTTCTCAATTGTGTTTGTTGGCTTGTACAAGCTGATTTGAAAAACTTTACAGATTAAAATCTTTCAATCCTAACTCGCTTTATACAGGTCAATTTTGACACCGCTATGTACAAGAGGAGAAAATAAAGTATGTGCGAGCGATTTAGATAGATTAACAATTTATTAGTTATATTTTTTTGGATACACATATATTGGATCTAGTTCAAATTTAATCCTAACATGTTGATACATCAAAATGACCATATGGTATACATATATATAAGATGAGAAAATAGAGTGGCTAACTCCATTCAAATTGGTTTGGTGACCGATAAAAGTAAATAGCACTGTCGTTGTCAATGTATGGTTAAAATACTTTATTATTTATAATGGTAAAAAGTAGTCCGGACAACGTAACAGTGGGTTAGAGTTTTTCAATTTACTGCCAAAAGTCCTCTCTACAGCATTAAATGCGGTATTTATAGGGTATCAGGAGACAGGTCTCAGTTCTTCAGCATGGCGCTCGCGTGGTTGCTATGCACGGGTCACGACAGGGGCCCAACGCGATGTGACCATATGTTAAGTGATTTGCGATGATCTCTGCAAGGAGAAGGATCGGGATGTAAAGCTCGGACTCCCGGTCCGAGCTTGATTCCGTATAGACCAGACGAACCAGGGGCAAGTGAACGATCTCCCGTTCAATACTATCCGGATAGACCCGTGATCGAGAAACCGACCTACTATAGGTAAAAACGGGTTGTAGCCCGGACACCGTACCTAGCAATGTAACCCACTAAATATTCACTATTCAGTTTTTTTTCTTTAACATTCAACTATCAGTTAAAATCACTAGATTCTGCGGCTCAGGTTTGCCCCCAAAGATTCATCATTGATAGATTCATAGTAACCATGGCCCTTTTCTCATCAGCTCCTCCACCTCACTTCCCATCTCTCTCTTCTTCTTCTTCTTCTTCTTCTTCCTCCAAGCCCCACCTCTCCCAAAATCTCAATCTATCTTTCCTTCCCAAGAACCCTCACAATCTCTCAGTCTTGGTTCCCGCGAGGGCTGTCAACGATGGGTCTGCCCTAGCTTCCGCAGCCATCGCTGTTGAGCTGGAAAAAGCTCAGGAAAAGGCGAGTGAAGCTCCCGTGGGCGATGGGGAATCTAATGCGACGGATCCGAGCTCCAATGGGTCGCCGGCGGCAATGTCACCGGGAGTGGTGGGTGCGTTTCAAGATCCCAGGTGGGCTGGAGGGACATGGGACTTGAAGCAATTTCAGATTGATGGGAAGACCCATTGGGATACTGTCATTGATGCTGGTGAGCAATTTCTTCACTCAAATAACCATATTGCAAACTTTGATATGTGATTGATAATGCTTTTGGTTTATGGTTATAGTTTATACTCCAATTTGATTGATGATAATTTCCAAAAATTGGTTGTTCAATTTCTATATACTCCATAATAGTTCATTCATGTTTGATGGCATTGAGTTTTGTTGAGAAAAACGGGATCAAGAGAACAAGAACGGAAAACGAACACTAACAGGGCGTTCGGTTGGAAGAAAGGAACTAGGGGGACACCGAATTGTAATTCGGTGGGAATAAAGTAAGAATAATTATTGAGAATGAGAAGGGAAGCAGTGATAAAATATTTTGTGTTATAATAATACTAATAATAATCAATGGTAAAAAAGTCATTTTCTTCATTTTTTCCTTTTCTTTCCCCATTGAATTGCAATTCATATGGGGAAGGTATAAATTGCAATTCAACAAAATGAGGGAATTACAATTCGGTAGAATTGCAATCCCCTCCAATCAAATCGGGTGGCCAAAGAATTATACTGTAATTGAATTGCAACTACATCCAACCAAACAACAAGAAAAGAAGAGTTTTTATGCCCACGACCACAAGTGTCAAGGAGATTTTATTTATTGTGATGATCAAACATTCAGTGTTACAAGAATCATATGTATAGGTACCTTAACGGTTGAGCTGCACTGCTCTAGCACCTGTCATCTTCGAGTAACACATGAGACATACATTACATAACAAGGTTATTTCGGAAAATGCAAATGATATAACTTGTGACGAGTGTTGCAGCCTTTACATGTACATTATCTGATTCTACTACAAGTTAATAAGATGAAGACATCTTAGATGACAAAAGATTTGATACAAGTAGCATTACACTTTTATTTCCTTCTATCATGAGTTTATACTTTATATATCATAAATTCTCCAAAGACTTACTTTCCACAAATGGAGTTTGTAAAAGAAGGCTCATTAGTCATATTAGTGATTTCTGATGCAGAGCCATTAAGTATATGCACAAACATTTGATATGAGATTGCCTTACCTACAAGATAAAAAAAAACTTACTTGTTAAGTCAGATTGCAAAGTAGTGGTTTTTACATGAAATGGACCAGTGGAAAGGCGAAGATTGAAGGGGAAAAATATTCAACTTTAGTATGGAGAGAATTAAGAGAAGATGGATGTTCATGTTAGCCTACTGAGAAGGCCGAGTTTGGTTCTGGGAATAATTGTTGATGTAAGCCTCACCTAGGAAACGCTTCTGGCAGTTGGTGATTACAACGAATAACAATATTGGTCAAATCTGTTATCAGTCGAGGATGCCTAGACGAGGGAAGAATATTATCAAAGTGCTGGTCATATTGGTTTTTCCATACAAGAGGGGACTTTGAACTCCCGACCTCTCTCAAGGGATTAGAGTGCATGGCCACTCACGCCAATTAAGCTGGTTATCATCATGTAGAATTTAAATTACTTCAAATTTGTTCTGTTTGCTTCCATTTCTAATGCAGCTTGGATCCATCAATTATTGTTTAATTATACAAAGTGTGGAAGAGGCATTTCGTTTTTTCTTACTATAATCGCTGTGTGGTTAATCATATTGCAGAGGTTAGGAGGAGAAAATGGCTAGAAGATAACCCCGAGTCTTCAAGCAATGAAGACCCTGTGGTTTTCGACACTTCAGTTATTCCTTGGTGGGTGTGGATGAAGAGGTTCCACCTTCCCGAAGCTGAACTCCTTAACGGTTTGCTCAGACTTTTTTCTCTTCCTTTCTTCCTTTCAAAGATACAAAAATGCCCAAAACTTAGCGATACAAGTGTACAACCAACCAAATATGTAACAAAAACTCGTTGCAGGCCGAGCTGCAATGGTTGGTTTCTTTATGGCTTACCTGGTGGATAGCTTGACAGGCGTAGGCCTAGTTGATCAAACGGGCAATTTCTTCTGCAAAGCGTTGTTGTTCGTGTCTGTAGTTGGCGTTCTTGTGATCAGAAAGAACGGGGATATAGAAGCGTTGAAAAAGTTAGTGGAGGAGACAACATTGTATGACAAACAATGGAAAGCGAGTTGGCGAGAAGAGACCTCCGAAGATCCTTGAAAGAACATCTGCTGTATAGTTCGGTTTTTTTTTTTTTTTCTTCTTTGGGTTTCTTGGGTGAGCTCTGGAGAAATTGTATTTCAATCTCTGTATTAGTGAGAAACTTGTTGGTGTTTATGTTTTTAGTATTTCATGTTCCTCATTTGCTTCTTGTTTGATTTCTACTAGGATGATGTTCAATGAAGCTGAGTGCTATATAAAGAGATTGCATTTAACATTATTTGCAGGAAATTTTTAGTTTGTAATAACGTTAATCATGTCTATAGAGAACAAAATAGAGCTATGGATAAACATGCAAGCCGAGGTTTCACTCCGTCATTCTAAGGGCTTGGAGCAAGGCGAGTAACCGCCCACTCAGGTGTCTTGACAAGGGATGACGTTTACTCCACTGCACATCGACATCTTTGAGTTGTGGTAGCGGGTTTTTCTCGTCACTTAAAAAATAAAGAATTAGGGATGAAAAGAATTATAATTCTATGGAAAAAGAATAAAGTAGAAATTCGATTTTCATTATTTGACTCGTGGGAATAGAATTACTAAGAATTTTTGCTGATGTATATATATCATGTAATGTTACTCAACAAAATGATTATTTTGTCAAAATTATTACAATAATAGCATGTTATTCTTTGATACTCAACTATTCTTTTCAACACCAACAAATCAACAAATGATCAATAACCAATCCCACAAAAAGAAATGCACAAATGGTGATTAGAGTTCTACATGGCAACATGTACACCACTCAAAGTAAATTAGGGTATCTCAAGAGAGTATTAAAACATAGCTTTAATGTTTGAACTGACATCAACCTATATCTACACTAAACTATAGTTTATATATTTACAAAAGGGTGACAGAGTGAGTAAAACATGATTCTCGTACTTAAAGAGTTAAAGGTCATGAGTTTAATTCTTATCAACACTCTTTTAGTTGCGTCTGTTGCAAAGAGTCTTCTTAGTGCGATTTATCTCTCCTATGTAGTTTAAAAGGTATTACACAAGAACGATATTTACCTGGTGTACACTTCTCTTGTCACCCAAAATCTTTCTTGTGTGAATTGCAGGCTATTATACAAGAGCAGAACATCTCATATGTGATTTGCGAGTTATTATATAGGAGTGTACACTTCTCTCGTCACTACATCCATAAAAAACCTAGTCTATATATTAGATGTAACATGCTTAATAATAATGATAACAATATAAATTTAGATTATGGCTCACACATGATGAATGATGTAAGTCCCCACTATAAACATGTGTATGAGGGATTATAGCCTCAAGATTTAAATAATATTAAAAAAAAAAAATAAATTGACATATTTTTCACCACCCAAACTTATTTTTACCAGAGGATGCTTCCATGTCAGCCTTCCCAAAATGGGAATATTTCTACATAATAAAGATTATCCACTTCTGTGCAGCAAATTAAAGAAAAAGAAAAAGGGTTACAACTTTCTTCAAAGTTATGATTTGTGGTTGCAGTGCAGATGCCACGTACAAAATTCCCCAGTAAATTTCATGGTATTCCCAGAATTTTTTTTATTTATTATTTCATTAAAAAAAAAAAGAAGAAGAAATTCCTTTCCAAAGAAAAATGCCACATCAAAATGTATAGATAATAGTAAATGCGCAATTTTATTTTCTTATATATTGTCACGTTTTCGAAAGGCATGATGCTGGACTTGATGACCCTTTAGGCATCCGTCCAACACATGCAATCTACGCCGGAGAAATATAAGATAAGTTGTACAAGGAAAGCTTTGTGACGGGCTCAACCAAAAAGATATTGACAGTAATATAATAATTTAATTTATGACTTTCTGGTACAAGAATCATGTTTCATCCACTCAGTTGTTATTTTGGGAAAAAATCCTAGGAAATAAAGAGATGATGCTTTTTAATTAGTGGTCGCAGAATACTAGGAAATAGGAATTAGGAAACATTTAGGTGCTGCTCATAGTTGAGCAACAGACCCTATATCTAAGTAACCTAGCTTCTTCTAGTCTAGTGTTGCATCCCACATTCAAAAGGGGATATATCCAAAAAATATTCTTATAAGTTGTTTGTCTATCATCATATCACTTTTTAATTTAAGTGTTCAAACTATATATTCCTTTTCCCATAGCCCAATGGTATTCCATTTTAGAGGCATTTAAATTGAATTTAATTAAACTAGACTCTAGCTGTGAGGTTGCCTCCACACTACGGTTGCCGCTGGTGAGACTCGATTCTGGTCATTCTTTTCAAACTTCACCGATGTGACCAATTGAGCTGCTCATGCAAACTTCTTTTAAGTTCAATCCTTATTAAACTCTTTGATGGCTCCGTATTGGGTATCTTTCTTGGATTTTCTTAATCCAACTATTTTATTAGGCTGATCTATGTGGCTTAGACCTAGTTTACTAACTATCAAGTAGATTAAACACGAATAAAAATATAAAATGCACTTGTGAAACATGATTAGTATGTTTTGGTATATGAGGTCCTAGTGTGTACACTTGTTAGTATTAAATTACACTTTAATTAAACTCCAATGAAATGCAAAATGAATCAAATATGACCATCAGTGGAATATTTGAAATCCCAACAAGAAGCATCATAGTACTTAAATGTGATTTCTATCATTCAAGGTGGGACACTATATATTATGCGAATGAAACTATGTAGTTTAATTATGTTGATGATGAGATTATATTCTTGATTGAACAATATGTCGGTTTGGATATGGATCAATTAAAAGTGGTCATCTTGCCATATATAATATTGTGCAGAAGGTTGCTTAAATTTCTTCTAACTTGATCAAAGAGACGGATCAAGAGTTGGATGAAAGAGAAAGCAAGAGAGAATGATTGGGTTCATCTGCAAGAAAGGGTTATTGGAACATTAATGGGATGCACGGAATCCAAAGTCTAACCGTTGCAAGGCTCACGTGACAGCCACTAGTGTGCCCAGTGGGTGCATGTTCAGACGCGTCTGACATTAACTTATTTATTTTAAAAATCAACACATCTTGATTTCTCAACCCTGAACTTTGAGGACTAGGTACTAGACATGGCCATGGCCCCTTATTGGGAATTGAACTCGTGGCTTAGCTTTGATAATACTTGTTAGGATCAAGCGCTTACCATTCACGTTAAAAGATATATATAATGTCTCACACCACAATGAGATAAACTAACAATATCAATAAATCGCTCTTACAAAAAGTTAAACTTGAAATCTCTTATGATTACTAAATTAACTATCTAACTATCGACAAGTGAACTTTTGTCAGTAAATTAAATAATTACAAATAGAAAAGATTTCATTGACATACATAGAAAGGGATTTAGTGAATGTGTTCTATCAAGTGTCAATACACAACCAACCAGGGCCGGATTTTAGGGCGTGCAAGAAGTGCAACAGCACAGGGCCCCAAAATTTTGGGGGCGCTTAGTCCTGCCATGACCTAATAGTTAGTATATGTACTTGTGATTATACTGGCCCAAAATTAAGTTTTTTGCATTGTTCTCTTTGCAATTTTTCTTCAATTCGCAATTTATTTATACTTTGATAGGGCCTCACTTATTTACCCGTACAAGGCCACGCAAATAAAAAACCGGCCCTACAACCAACTAGTTAGTTCATTTCCCAAACTTGCTAGCTTTTAGCTTTACATATGCATGCATGATGGGATTGATGGATGAGATCCAGGCTAGATTTTGCACAAAATAATACAGCTAGCTATAGGTAGCTTAGCCAGCCAGCGTGCAGGGAAAAAGCCTGCATGCGGTGTGGCCAATCATCCAAAGTGGAAAAGTTGATAATTGGTGGTCTCTATCAAAAAGGAAACTGGCAAATTAAACATATATCCACATGCACATGCTCTCATTCATCTTTCTTCAACTTAAAGAATAAAGATCAATGCCAAAACAAAAACATATCAATACATACAATATTTGCCCTACAATCATACATTGTGCTTATGTTTATAGAAGCTAATTAAGCGATTCTTTTATTAATGGAGTACAACAATATTTATATGTAATATTGGGCTTTGGCCGGGCGGACCGAGTTTAATTCCTGCTTCATTCGAGGTGTGGTACGGTGGCTTACCATACAGGGATGTGGTTAAATGGTTAATGTTCACTTACCCATCATTAATTAGTTTTAAGTAAAATATAACAACTATAGTCAAAGAACTCCGTGGTTAAGTCACCTTGACTTACAACAGTTACACGATAGGTGACCCACTGGGAAGTAAGCTGTAAGCATAAAGTTGCAGCAGGTATTGGGACGTGGGCTTCGAGACATGGTGTTGTGACTTACGGCAATCATAAAATGGGTGACTCACTGGGAGATAACCATAGTGCTGCGCTAAGATCCATATAAGTAGTGGAGGGGAGCAAGAGCATTTGTTCTATCTCTCTTGCATATGAATAGAACAATCTTGATATCTCTCTTGAAGTTTAAGGACAACGAACCTGAACTTTGAGGACTTTTTGCACATTTCAGTACTGAAAATTTTATTCTCGATCCAAGCATATGAGTTAATATATAGGTCGATCGGGAGTAGATGAAACATGGAATATGAATCAAATCACAACAGATATTCACGGTTCCGTTGCTCACGAAACGAAAGTTATAATTTTTTTTTTTGGATAAAGTTAGAGATGTATTATGCAAAGATTAAAAAAAAAAAAAAGACTAGGAATATAATGTGACAGACATCATATTATTATCTTCTAGTGGCCGGTATTTTGCATTAACTAGTGGGACATAGCATTAGTATGTTACCAAACTTCTCCTTGTTGTTTTGTTGCAAATGATATGTTACCTTTCTGTTGATGGCAGACCATCTTAATTGATTATAATCAAATCTTTTGGATTTTTCCCCTTCTGGTTCATGATCCAAAAGCGTTTGGAGACAACATTATATTGTTAACAATAAACTATGTATTAGTGCAACTCTAGCTGAATTGGTCGGACAGTTGTATTGGTAATTATTACAAAATTTCAAGTTTGACTTTATCTGGAAGCAGTTTATTGGTCTCCTTGATTTGAGTCTGTTAGCTATGAAAATTTAGATCAATTTATCTGATTGAAGTCCTTTGTCTGTTAGAGTCGGACTTTACCCATAACTCACATTCGGCCGTGGGTTTCCTATAAATATATATAAAAAAAAAATTATATAAACTATGTATGTATTGGATGGTTGTGTTCTATTTTATTTTTCTTTATTTGTTTCCAGTAATGCCACTTTTCCTAGCCACTCCTGTTTTGTTGTCATGTTGGTATATATTGTTTTGTGACTTATTAATTAATCAATTAATCTTCATTTGTTTTATGGAACTTTTCGCTTTTGGATTTCATTTAATTTGGTTTGTGAAATAGATTAAGAATAAAAGACAACCTACAAATTAAATTGGCCTACTTTGATGATGTTGGCAAATTTTTGACTATAACAAAAAGTATATTATTTGTGTACTGAATATACATTATAAAAAATAATGTATTTTTAGTACTTAAATAATGCACTTTTCTCGAATATAATATACATTTTTAATATACAAAAATAATGATTGGATAATGTTTCTATTCTAGCTATGTCGGGGATGGAGCAAGTTATAGCTAGACTAATTTAGATTCGATGTGCATGTCACACGTACACATAAATTATTTGACTAATATTTTGATCTTACAATTACATTAACAATGTGTTTACCAAGTGCGCTAAATTAAACAGCTAGGTTTTATTATATATAGACATTTTGATATATCATATCACTCTATATTACTTTTCTAGTATCTTAGTAGACAACCCAAATATATATTCTATTTTTTGGAACCAAAGAATAGAATATGATTTCCTATTCTATTCTTTCTCAATAATTTCATTTTATAAAATGAAATTCTATTTCTATTTCCTCCGTATAAATCGAACAAGCAACTAATATAATTACTCCATAATTATAATCGATTATTAATATTGGTTGGGAATTTTTAGAACACTACATGCCAAGATAGGTGCTATAGTAGAAAAATAGTAGGTAAAGATATCCGATCGAGCTACTATTTTTAACCTGAGCAAATAACCAACAAATCAAATTTTATCACTAATATCATTTCACATTTAACAAAAACACCACTATGTGATTATTCTTTATTCATGATTTATACTAATATAAATTTTAGGGCTGATGTCATTCATATAATATGCACATGCTTTACATATATATAGGCTAAATTCATGCATGTTAGCTAGCTTGTAACAAATGTTTGAATGAAGAATAATATAATGTTAAAGCCAGAATATAAGTATAAAATTCTATTCCATTTATTAATTAGCTAGATAAAATGTTCAAAGCTCTTGCACTGCATACTCATTGGATGAATGATAGATGTTCATGAACTGTTTATGTCAAAAAAGATTAGATTATATATGTATTTTTTTTTAGGTGGAGGTGATTGGTGAGGTTATATGGAATAAGAGGAATCCAACTTTCAATCCATTTCCTTCCATGAATATTGGCTTTTCCTTAAAATATGTGAACCAATAATGTTGTTGTAATCATATCCTAAGACTATATATATATATATATATATATATATATATATATATATATATATATATATATATATATATATATATGAGGTTCAAATGAGAAGTAAGGTTCTCATGATCGAGAACCTAATGGACTAATTAATATGATTCATCCTCAATTTCATAAATATTACTAATGCAGTTTTCAATGTTTATAAAATCGATCCCACCCTTTCTTTTTTCTTCTTATTTTATAACTCGAGTCTTGATTATCCTAGTTAGATGGACGGATTATATTAGTCTGTAAGTTCTCATGGGAAGTCTATTCTTATTTGAACAACCCGATCCTATATATAAGGGGATGGTTCAATCGAAAACATGCTCCCAAATAAAAAGTGATATGGTGATTGACCGGATTGCTTCATTCTGATAGGTAAACGGTGGACGGTTGTTAGAAAATAAGAGAAAAGAGAAGAGCCAGTTTTATAAATATTGCAAAATTGAAAGCTTACAATATTATAAAATTAATTCCGTATTTTTTTTAACTAAAACCCTCCCGCATTAATAAACCTGATAGAAAGTTATGATTAGTTCTCACTTTTTAACGAATGACCATGTTTTCATGTTTATATATATATATATATATATATATATATATATATATATATATATATATATATATATATATATATAACACTACCTTATTCCTTTAATTTCTTATGATATCCAAACATGAGAATCATGTGATGTGTGGTATGTATCAAGCCACCCATATCTCCCCCTTAAAGAAAGTAATAATAAAAATAATATTGTAGGGAATTAATTAATATTAATAATAAACCATGAGATAAAGAAGTGGCCGCCGGCGGGCTAACTATATAGTTTTTTTTTTTTTTTTTAATTTTATTTTTAGGTGCATATATAATGATGCCCATGTAATTTTGCAGTGTATAACAACTCGTCTGATCTATAAATTAGTTAATATTTAATTAATATAATAATTCGAGATACAGTACCAAAATATATAGAATATTTTTATACTATTGTTTTATGATGATATATTATTCAATTCAAGTTGTTGAATATAAAGAGGTGCGAAAATGGTGTTTTTAGTCTTCCAATTATAAGGGTATAGTGGAGTCACTTCTTTAATTATAAATGTTTCTAGCTCAGCTCGGATCCCCTAATTATTTAGGTAGTGTATTTTTTTCAATTGAATAGACCGTAAAAAATAACTAATTTTTATCTCAAAATCTTGTTTTCAAAGGCTAAACTTGTAAAATTAGCTTAGTTTTCTCATTTCCTCCCATATTTCCATTCTCTTTGCATTGCATCGAGGGAGAATTATGCACTAAATTAAGTTACATAACTTAAATTCAAAAGTTCAAGTAAAAATTAAGTGTTTTGTCCCAATAGCGCATCTACTGAAGCGAAATATGGGAGGGTAAGAGAAAAATGAGGTGTCTCTGGACTTTTGTTTTGATGAGAAAAAAATTAGTTGTCTTTAGATTTTTGTTTTGATGAGAAAAATGCTACTACGTCAATAATTGGAAGACCAAACTAGAGACACCTGTAATTGAGAGATTGAGTCCATTATACCGCTATAATTAATTGAAAGACAAAAAAAAATCATTTTTTCTCTAAAGAGATAAATTAGTAAATAATATTATGAGGGTGCTAGCTAGCTAGCTTTTTGTTGTCCATACTTGAACTAGATAGTAACTTAATTATGTGCCCATATGACATTAATTGCAACTTGTGAGCACTTTTTACGATTTGGATCAACACTAGTGTTAGTTATTAATACTACTCCATACAATCATATATGATTTTAACAAAAAAAGTGTATAAAACAAATGAAACAAATAATGCGTTAAAGAGTACAAACACAAACTCATGTGTCTACAAACTCATGTGTCTTGCCTTGGAAGGGGTGCTTGAGTTGGTAGAGCATAATTTTCGCAGGATCTTCCTAGCGTGGATTACTTCTCATGTGTGATTTGCAAACTATTTCTTATTATGAATTTGTTTCGTCACCTAACAATAAAAGTGTCTTTGATTTATTGAAAAGTTCACAACCACTATCCGAATGTTCATTCTGAATGAAAATTGCCTTGTGATTCTTACCGCGGGCAACTCAGTTCATCACATGGATAAAGCGTGGGAAGAAAGATCAAGGATCGAGTCTCACTGACGACAGTGTGGGAGCAACCTTTCAAAGTGAGGGGCTCCTTGTCCGCAGTGAGGGGCTCCATCCATGATTTACATTTTTTCAGATGCCCTGTCGAACCGGGACGTGAGGCCCTTGGGATTGAGGATTCAAACTTTTGGAAATAAATAAAGAACTACACAAAAGTAAATTGGTTTAAATCCAAAAAGCCTATACAAATAGAGTGATGAGTTTGAATTTAAAATCTTGTAATTATCAATCTAATTATCCGACCAATCTGGTTAGAATAATGTGTCTTCATCTATTGGTATTATTGGAGAACAAATGAAACAAAAAACCGCAGTAATGCCGCCGGGATTAACGCCCAAGTACGCATGCAGGAAATTGCACTAATTTTAATGTAAACCTAATTACATTAGTGTGAGTACAAGGATGTTTTACACTTTTACCACATTCCCAAGGAACATGCTAGCTAGCTAGATGACTAAAGAAATTAAAATTGAAGACAACACCCTATTTTATATCGCATCGCGTGCATCACGTTAGAACAGTTTATTCAGCGCAAACAAATATTAACATCGGATAAATCTCGTTCTTGTGTAAATCTAACTCGTAAATTACACAAAATTATTAGAAAAACCTTTGTGCGACAAACTCGATTAAGAATTAATTGACAAGAATTAAATTTGTGAGCTCCAAGTACAAGATTAATTTGTCTATTCCTTTACGAGAAATTATCCACATCTTTTGTGAGTATATTAGTATAATATAGCAACTAGCTTCCTTGTTTAGGCTTACATGCATCCTCCATCCTTGCCCCACCCCTTCCCCCTCTTTAGCAGATTTTTAGGAGAATGTCTTGAGTGTCCCACGGACTCAATCCACAGCCAATTGATAAGAATAAAACATGTGACATTTAGATACGATAATTTATCATACTTTACTCGCTAGGTACGTAAAAGGTGATGATTCACATCTTTTGTGATCGAGTAGAATATAACGACCAACTTCCTTGTTAAGACTTTCATCCACCTTCCTTTCCCCCACTTCAGCAGATTTTTTTAGGAGGATGTCCTGAGCGTCCCACGTCCTTGTCGTATCTCTAGTGTAATTTAGTTTTGAATGTTTGTTTGGGTGTGATGGTTGAGAGGATGCTTCGGTACATGTTATTTGTTTATCGTGATAGGGTCTACTTCCCAGTCTAACTAGTTGGGAAGCATGCACGCAACTAGGTTAAAAAAATAAACTATAATTTTGATAGGATATATGCCCCGGGCATACATATCCACACCTGCTCTGATTATACCCCTTGTAATGAGAGGAACTATTCCCGACTTGAATCGGCCCCAATATGTGATCCCTACCGACCCGAGCGGGAAGCAACTTGCCTTTTAGCTATGTCCTGACCCCAAAGTCCGGATTACGACCAAATCAACCCGCCAATCAGCATCTTAAAATAAAAGGCAAAATCTTTATGCTTATCACTCCTCTCGAACACACCATAAATAGGCTTGTCAGAAATCCAAGCGCACGTGTACTAACCGATAGGGCCGCCGACCACCTGAATGTAGAGCACGTGGCGGCCATGTTGGACTCCCGGCATGTGCTCCCTCCTCTCCCTATAAATAGCGCATTCATTGCTTGAAGGGAGGACTTTGATTTTTTCACCTACCTCACATCAGCTCGAAAACTTCTGACCCACTATCTATTATTCTCGAGCTAGATCGTATACTTAATCCTATCTTCTAGGATATTTACAACATCAATGAATATCCCACAAATTTAACTAAAGAATTACTAATGTTAATCCGACAATATTGATATTAACATGGGCGCATGCTATTGATCACCAATCAAGTTATTGAAAAGCAGTCTAGCTAGGCCAGTATTGAGACTCCCACTTTTTGCTTATTCCATCCTCACAATAATATTCATTATGAATATGCTTATTAACTGCACCAAATCTTGGCTTGCAATAACCCAAATCTGATGATCTTAGTGCCACTAAATTATTAATGTCATGGACTGCAATCATAAGATTTTTAATTATATTTTTCCTATGGTTGGAATATTGTATGCCTCTTCAATCTCCATCATATCAATTCAATGCTTAATTATATATAGATCGATTATGGAAAATTAATTAAATTGGTTAAGACAAGCTTAGAGCAACATTAGTTAGTGCTTAAACTCAAAAATAAGTTTTTCTTTTTTGGATCATATAATATATACGTGTCAAGTAGGAGAGAGAAAAGCATGAAAAAAGTATAAAGAAAAAAAAAAAGAAGAAAATTTAGGGTGGCTGCCCTAACACGCCCAACGCGAGCGCGTGCAATGTACGCGTATGTGGGGCAGCGCTAGTGCGCGGAGTGTACATGAACTTTTCTTTTTTTCTTCGTTTTTTAAAGATTTTTTTGAAACCATTTTTAAAAAATCATATTTTTGCAGTAAAACCTTTTTTTTTTCTTTCTTTCATTCCATCAATCCTCCACACATCATCTTTTTATTCTCAAGATCTTAGCAAAAACCTAACATTTTGAACCAAATGGGGATATCTAATACGATATTGGTGAAAATGGCCGGAGGAAACGTCCATGCCTATCATATCCTCAATTTGTCGGTTAAATTAAATTAAAAGGGAGATGTTGACATAAAATCATGGCCAATTTGCAAAAATGATTGTACTAATTAACTTAAAATCCTATTTAATTCACTTTTTTTAAAATAACTTTTGAATTGGTTTCCAACCATTTCCTACTTATTTGGTGATACACTGATACTACTATAATTCATCTTGTCCAATGATACTCAATGGGTGGCTATATATATATATATATATATATATATATATATATATATATATATATATATATATATATATATATATATATATATATATATTCAGATAAAATGAGAATCATGCAACCTGCATGAATACACACAATCTACTATTGTGTGCATTGTGAACCTGAAGTATTAAATTGTGTCAATTCGAGGAGTAAATTGTGTGCATTTATGAAAAAGTTCGCAGGTTTTCACCTAAAAAGTGGTTCTCATTTGAACAATATATATATATATATATAATTTCATTGGCAAATGATTTCTTTCACTAGGCCATTGTCTTCACAAATTTGTTGCCTTTGTTTGTACATATCTCTTTATCTTTATAATGATTTCAAGTTGGAAGCCTAATTAGGGTCTAGATATATATTTATGTCCAATCTCCACTAACAAGTGTTGAGTGTTTGTTAGAATTAGGTAACCCCCTAAATTGAGTTTTGGAAGATGTTAATGATAATGGATAATATTTACTGAAGAATTTGACTAGGCCAGGATTAATATAATTAAGTATTTACTATCATGTCAAAAATGTAGTTTTTTTTCTTTACACATTTTAATGGCATGGCCATCTAGGTTAGCCTTCGCCCAAGAGAGGTATTGAATATCTTAAATTAATAAATGTAATTTTTTGACGACATAGTTTAAACATAAGATCAAGAGTTCAAATCTATGTATATGTAGCTACTCTTTGGAGACTTGCTCAGCTCTTCAATGGGGCTCGGCTAATACTTGGTTGTAATAGTTTACTCAAATCGTTTGTCACAATTAATAAGGTTTCAGCTATTAATGTCTCAAAAACTGCCAAGACTTTGTACTCCAGTGGCATCTGGTTGCACCCTTATATGGAAGGTGATGAGTTTGAGCCTTAGTAAAGATGATATTGACTCTTTGTACTTCAGTTGACCTCACAAATAATTTGGGGAATGTATTGCATTTTACTCTTTTAGATATTATTCTCATCAAAGATAGATTGTCCCTTGACTTTTTTGTTTTCCACAGCAGAAAGAAAGGAGAAAAGGACACGGGATATAAGTTTCCACAAGCATTATATATGTAATATATGTGACGACCACTTTGGCTTTATTGCTGAATAAAAATCTTTATTTCGTACAATTCTTGAAGGAAAAAAGGTAGTTAAAGCTACCTCGAAAGTGACATAACATCCTTAGATTTCTCTAATTTAATAATAAAAAAACCTAACATGAAGAAATGCATAGCACATAGCCATATATGTGCCTCTTGCAGTTATATTCTATTATTTATGCATAGCACATAGCCATAGTCATAGCCCATAGTGTATGTTAATACTAGCTAGGCTGGTACATGCCCTAGCTAGTTGAGATTCAATTCAAAGTAATGTCAACATGATAATATAAATTTAGATTTTAAACCAATTTGGTTAGCGTGAGTGGTCGTGCACTCTTGTTCCTTGAGAGAGATCGATAGTTCAAACTCCCTCTTGTATGAAAAAAATAATTTCGCCCCCTTGATTGGGCTGGATTAGTATGAGTATAGTTCGGGTTTAAAGGTGCCTACCTCGTGGCCTAACCATGAAAAAAATCGAGTCGAGATTTTGATAAATTTAATGTATTGCTAACCCACAACTATTCTAGCAACAAGAGCAGTTTACCTCTGGGTGGTGACTGCGAGTTTTTCTTGCATTAAAAAAAAAAAAGAGATGCATTTTGTTCCAGGAATGGTGACCGAGTGGAGTATATATGATTCTTGTACATGAGTGATCATGAATTTGATTCTTACCAACACTTTCTCGGTCAAGCTTGTTACACAAAGTCTTTTTAGTTAGTGTGGTCTAGTTTTCATGTGTGGTTCATGAGCTATCATGCATGAACAGAATTTACCCAATGCACACCTTCGAGTAGTGATGATAGGTTTCTCGATCACCTAAAAATATGCATTTTGATCATTACATTTCAATAGCAGAATATTGAATATATATAGTGCTAATCAATTGTCAAGACCAAACAAATACACCAATTTTTTTTTAATACTTATATACATTTCAACTGGAATATAACTCAATACAAGATTGAAATATAATAGTCAATAGACAAGTTAAAGGACAAAGGAATCATCGAGAATTTATTCACCTGTATGTATTTTATTAAATAGTGAATTATAGGCGTATAAATTACTAGATTTGATATAGGTAGGTTCAAGTAATTAAACCTATACTAGCGTTAATAAAATTTAGAACATAACGCACAAAGTCTACTGTATTGTGGATATATGGATCTTGTAGATTTGATGAGATGCTGAAATGAATTATCATCAATTTAATGATTTGATTCTGTTTACACGTCTAGAAGCATATATCCTTTGTACTTTATAATAACTTTTTGAGTTAATACCTGCTAATGACATTATGGTTTAGTGACACGAAATAGCTTTTACAGTACATATGGGAGGTTATGGGTTTGTCGTCCCTCAGTAGGGGCAGTAAGTAGTTATAAACAGATACTAATAAAAGAAACTATCTTTGCATATCCTCTACCTTTAGAAATTATCTATTGGCCTTCTTGGTTTGAGCCGATCAACTATATATAAGTAATTTAGGTTGGTTTAATTACCTCCTTGTAATTCTTTACTATCGAGATAGAGGCACAAGATGAGTTTTACGCAAAATATGTTTTTAGCTTGGTAGCGGTTGCAGACTTTCTTACGAATAAAGTATAAAGATCAATATTACAATATTAATTAGTTAGCAGATAATTACATTGTGACGATTCTACTATAGCATCATCATAGATTAACTTTGCTTAGTCATCATCCAAGAGTAAAAGTGGATATATTAGGATGAAAAACTACCTTAATTGGAGGGGCGGCATTATCTTATGATTTAGCCAAGATTAAATTGCCCTAAATTATGGGTTCTTTCCGTTGTAACTTTCCCATTTTTCTGCAAAGAGTAAAATAAATTAATTATAATTAATTAACCGGTTATTTTTTAGACAAATTTTTCTGTAAACCATAAACAAAAGGTTCAGAGTATATTTTTAATATACTAAAGATCAGATACATTATTGATATACTAAATGTACATTATTTAATAGTACACAAAAGAATGTACATTCAGCACGTACTCAAATAATATACTTTCAAATAATGTATCAAAAGATGTTTAATTTTTACCAACACTATATTTATGAAGTCTGTCGCATAAATAAAGCGTATAACTTTAATTTATAAATGAAGTTTTAGGACATACAACTGTTGCCTGTTGGATAGGAATATAATGCTCTAATAATATACAGTCCTAACAGTTCATCATATCTACACTTTCCCTGTACTTGTAACCTTCCAATTTTATGTTCACCAACCATGCTAGCTAGCTACTTTAGTACTACAGTACAATGAATATGTGTTTTTCCTGTACCAATAATGCAACTTTTTTTTAGATTGAAAAAGACACAAAAGAACATATGAATTGAATGAAATAAATCTAATAATGTCCACGATCAAGTCCACACTATATATGATTGATTAGGTGAGAATAGGCTTTTCCGTGCAAATATATGAACATCCACAATGCAAAACTACCAAGTGCATAAAGTTTGGTGCACCATCCAGAACTATAAAAATGCATCCTATAGTATTAAACCCGTCTTGTGGTTTAAAATCAACGTCTATAGTTCAACCCTAGTTACACTCTCAAATAGTGATTGTGAATTTTCCTTGTCACTAAAAAAATTAACCTAAATTTATAGATGGCGGTTATTTAAGAGCTGTGTAATAAAATCCTTATTTTGTAGTAATAATGATTATGTAAAAGTGCATGCACATAAGCACAGTTTACCACGTGCATACTCTTTGGGTAGTGACTAGGGGTTATTTTCGTCGCCAAAAACTTGACTATGGGTTATTTTCGTCACCAAAAACTTAAACTTTTACATATAGTTATGGTGTACTAAAAGTTTGTAATATTTATTAAATTGTTATTAATCGCTTAAAACTTTATTTTCACAATGTTGTGTTTATATATATATATATATATATATATATATATATATATATATATATATATATATGCTCAACAAGACTTAGGGCTGGGAAGAAACCTTTAGTTGTGTGCTTTTGCACAGAGAATGGATGCCTGTCACATCTTCTTTCAATGTTTCCAGATGAGAAAATTCCAAACCAAAAGAGATTAGGTCAAAGTCCCCCCCCCCCCTCCCTACCCCCTAATCCAACCCCACCCCCCACCCCCAAAAAAAAACCATTTGTTTACATTGTGATTCCTCAGCTCTTACAAGCTTGTTTTCTTCATAAAAATAATAATAATTGGAACTTTTGTCCACCTTCTTTGCATGCTTCTCCAATGAGAAGTGTGATATCTTCATAGTTTATTGTCTTGGTTCTCTAAAAAGCTGAAGGGGGAGAGAAATAATAAAAAGGGTATTATTGTCACAAGAGAGAACCAAAGGACAAATAAGTACCTTCACCAAATCCTAAGGGACACCATTGGGGCTTCAATTCCCTTCTACAAATTACAACCTTCCACCTCAATCCCTACAATTAAATATCTCATACTTTGTTGTAACTTATAACCGTTATTACAATATCAGTGTCAATATTACACGATATAATTAGCTATATCATATTTAGCTACAAACAATCTTTATAGTAGTATTTCAAAATAAGCTAGTAACTACTAGTTTTGAATCTTTCAACATTAAGCTAATAGCTAACTTATAAGTTAAGTATGCGAAACAAACCTTATATCCTATATTATCTGCATCATAAATAAAAATTGAATATCTGGCCTATGCCAAAATATGCACCTTTGGTCTAATACTTGGTCATTCTTATTATATTTTCATCAGATGACTTTTCAATGAATAAAGAAATATGAAAGTGCAAGGGCGAATGGTGAGATGACCGATTTATAAATAACTAATGAACAAACGGATCTACAATAAAGGATAGATATGTTGATTATATATAAAAATGACATATTTATGAGATACCTAATTCTTTTTTATATATTCTATAAATTATATGTAAAAGAAAATAATGTGGTGCATGGTGATCAATATGAGATACCTAACCCTTTTTCATATCCCAATTATATTGCTTATCATCCATTCATCAACCTTTGAGAAAAAGTAGAGAAAAGCAAAATAATTAAAACAAATACACACACAATAATATATATATAAACTCATGATCAAATGAGTCTACCCTTCCAATGGGTTCTTATGAACAGATCTGGATCATTGAAGGCTTGAGATCAATGGTTTAGATTTAGACAATTGTATACCAGTTGCACAATTAGTGAAATCTAAGTCATCTATCTTAAACATTCAATGGCCCAGAGCTATCCACACGGATTCATAAGAAGTGGACTCACCTGAAAATGGCATATACATATATATATATATATATATATAAACCAAAATACTCTTGCCATGGCTTATATATAAGTCCTTGCAATTGCAGCTGAAAACCATCCAAGAAAAAAAAAGAAACCCAAAGGAAAAAAAAAAATGGCTGCAACTGAAACTGCAGTTTCAAGAAGCATGCCCAAATTCTTCTTCTCCACTTACCTTAATTCTCTGTCACAGACGCCAAAAAAGCTGAAGAAGAGAGCGCTGGCGACATGGACGCCCGACCAGGAGCTCAACAAGGTGAGACTGAGGTCTGGTGCGGACATGAAGAGGAAGCTGACATGGTACGATTTGGTCGCTCTCGGCGTCGGAGGAATGCTTGGTGTCGGAGTTTTCGTCACCACCGGCCCCGTTGCTCGCAAAACCGCCGGCCCTGCTGTCTTCATTTCCTACATCGTCGCTGGCCTGTCGGCGCTCCTCTCCTCCTTGTGCTACACTGAGTTCTCCGTTGAGGTCCCCGTCGCCGGCGGCGCTTTCAGTTATCTCCGCATAACCTTTGGTAATATTCTTTGGTTTCTTGGTTTTGGGTCACAAGAAAAATGTACAGTCACTACTCGAGAATATGTATTCATAAACCCGTCTTGTGATTTTAGTGGCACAGGAGTATTTATTAGGTAAATCCGCTTTGTGATCCTAGTGGGCAAAGAAAAAACTAGCATCAATTGTCCGTGTGTAATGGTAAACTAGCCTTATGACCCTAGAGGGCACGAGAATGTGTATTAGATAAACCTGTCTTGTGATCCTAGCGGGCACGAGAGTGTGTATTAGGTAAACTCGCCTTGTGATCCTAATGGGCAAAGGAAAAACCAGCGTCGATTGTCCATAACCCACCTTGTCGCTTTGTGATTCTAATGGGCAAAGGAAATTAAAAATCATTCTAGCGGGCACGAGAGTGTGTACTGGGTAAACCACCTTGTGATCCTAGCGGGCAAATGAAAAACCAGCATCGATTGTCCATAAATGTTAAACTCAAGCAAGGAAGGTTAATAAGTCGCTCCCACTAAAAGTTGAACTTATAACCTTGTGAGTTAGAAAGTCTATAGTCTGACTAACTTGACTGGAGCTGACACTTTAGTTTCTTGTTGGTTTTTACTATAGACAGAATCTTGGGTGTGGCACTCAAGTTTAATGATGTTTCCCATGTTGTTGCAGGAGAGTTTGTAGGGTACTTTGCTGGAGCAAACATACTGATGGATTATGTGCTGTCAAATGCTGCTGTTTCAAGAAGCTTCACTGAGTATTTATCCTATGCATTTGGGGAAGGCAACCCAGATTCTTGGAGGATTAAAGTGGATGGATTAATGGAAGGTTACAACATGTTGGACTTCCCAGCTGTTGCATTGATCATTCTCCTCACTATTTGCTTGTGCCACAGGTTTGAATTTTATCATCACTTCTATATTCATCATTCTTTAGTTTTCTTGGTAATAATCTTCAGGGAAAATGCTAGCTAAACCAGTGTTTTTGACCAGTATCCACTACCCAAGAGTGTGCACACGGTAAATCCTACCTTGTAATTCTAGTCGATAAAAAATCACAATGAAGTAAAACCAGCCTAGATTGTCCTGCCTTATGATCCTAGCCAACAAAAAATCACAATAAGGTAAACCAGTCTAGATTCCCTGCCTTGTGACCCTAGTCAACAAAAAACCACAATGAGGTAAACCAGTCTAGATTGCCCCGTCTTGTGACCCTATCAAACAAAAGACTACAATGAGGTAAATTAATCTAGGTTGTTCATAACTACTTACTCAAATCAAGAAGACCAATAGGCTGTATTGCTGGGAATCGAACTTGTAACTTTTGTGGTTGTCAAGTCGACAGTCTGACCAGCTTAGTCGGAATTACCTCCGGCTAGCAATAATTGATCTCTTTTCTAGTGGTGGTTCATGAAGTATTAATATATCTTCTTTTAATTTTCTCCCCTTTAATGGCCACTATCAATAACCACTGTTATATCAAGATTGTATGAACACTGTTTGATGTTCTTTTATTGTAATTCTTGATTTTGCAGCACTAAGGAGAGCTCATTGTTGAACCTTGTGATGACAATCTTCCATGTGGTTTTCTTTGGGTTCATAATAATTGCTGGTTTCTACAAAGGAAGTTCAGACAACTTGGTGAAGCCAGCTGGAGGGTTGGCTCCTTTTGGGGTTAGAGGGGTTCTTGATGGGGCAGCCATAGTTTATTTCAGCTATATTGGGTATGATTCAGTGTCAACCATGGCTGAAGAAATCACAAACCCTTCCAAGAGCTTACCAGTGGGGATTGTTGGCTCAGTCCTCATTGTTTCTGCCCTTTACTGCCTCATGGCTCTTTCTCTCTGCCTTCTCCTTCCTTATAATCTAGTAAGTGAGCTATGTTTACTTCTGTTCTCCAGTTTTCGTTTTCGTTCTGTCTCTTCACTTTCAGTTTTACTCTGTTACAAGGCAATATCTGTATCTGTTCATAACTTCCGCGCCTTCACTGAGACTCGAACTCACCCCCTTCCATATGTATATCTGTTTATAACTACATCGTCTCCACTGAGACTCGAACTCACCCCTTCTATATGGGAGTGCAACCGGGTGCCATAGACCACAAGGTCTTGGCAGTACTAATTAATTAAACGTGGTCTTGGCAGTACTAATTAATTAAACGTGGGTGTTTTCTGTTTTCGTTTCTCGAGATAAATTGAGAATTTCTTATTCGGGGATTGATTTTTTTTTTTTTCTTTTTTTGTGGGAATTGTGGATAGATTCCTGAACAGGGATCATTTTCAGCAGCCTTCAAAATGATGGGGTGGAAATGGGCAAGCAATGTAGTAGGGGTTGGTGCAAGTTTAGGGATTGTGGCTTCTCTCTTGGTTGCCATGCTTGGGCAAGCTAGGTATCTTTGTGTTGTTGGGAGGGCTAGGCTTGTGCCTTCATGGTTAGCCAAAGTGCATCCTTCAACAGGCACACCATTGAATGCAACTATCTTCTTGGGTGAGTAGTTTAATTAAACAACATAATAATAACTCTCCACTAACTACATACTCTATTACATTAGACTTGGTGCGTTTACTTCAATTCTCTGTTTTCCTTTTTCTGACTTGTTACGTATTCATTTTCTGATATTTTAATTCCTATTTTCGAAATATACAAGCAAATATATTTCTTGTTTGCCCCAAAAGGAATGACCGAGTAGGTTAAACATGATTCTTATAAGATCACGAATTTGATTCTTATGAATATATACCCTCTCGATCCAACCACAGCTTCAGATAATAGATGTCGATTTCCCTTACCACTAAAAAAAAAAAGTGTTCTCTCCATTTACACCTATTACAAGAAATAATAGAAATCTACTAAATAACGGAGAGACTAAACTACATACTTTAATTTGCCACACTAAACTATTTCAACTATCTAGAAGCCCTAGTCTCGAGATCCAATTCTTGTCAACTAGATACGGGTTCAAATGAGGACAAAGCTTCGTGCGGTCGGTGCGGTTACACCATTAGGTATACATAAAGGCACCACACAGTCTTCGAAAATACACTATAATCACCACAAAAAGTACACCACAGTCTACATTTTCAAACACTTTGTGGTACATTTATGCATACCTAATGGTGCTTGACCACGCGACGGCACCGAAAGCACTGTCCCCACGAGAACCTGACCCATGGATACAATACTACATCAATTACTACATCATATCACTTGCATTATTACTTATATATTGATCTTCTTAATTAATGTTATGGTGTAGGGATTTGCCAAGCATCCGTTGCACTATTCACAGAGCTAAAGATAGTAATAGAAATAATCTCCATCGGAACACTAGTCGTCTTCTACCTAGTAGCCAACGCCCTAATCTACCGTCGATACGCCATAATCAACGGCAACCCACCTTTCCAAGTTCTCCTCTTTCTCTTCCTGGTTTCGAGCAGCTCTCTGGGATTTTCCCTATCATGGAAGCTCGATCTGCAATGGTGGAACCTCCCATTATTCGGCTTCTTGGCGCTGTCCTTCACGGCCCTTTTCCACCGCTTGGTCCCCTGCGCGCGGCGGCCGGAGAATTGGTCGGTGCCGCTCATGCCGTGGCCGGCGGCGATGTCCATCTTCTTGAATGTGTTCTTGATGGGAACTTTGAATGTGAAGGCGTATAAGAGGTTTGGGATTTGGAGTGGTTTGATTTGTTTGTTTTATGTGGTGTATGGTGTCCACTCAACTTATAAAGTTGAAGAAATGGATCATGGAGGGATAGAAAATGGTGATAATAATCATGTGAACAACAACACTCAACCCATCAAACTTGAAGTTCAAGTTCTTTGATGTAAGTAAAGGGTAAAGACCCCATAGAGGGTTTGTCAAGTGGGTAGATCAGCTATTCTCGTAACAGTTCAAAACGAACGCTACTACAAGTTCGATTACTGCCTAGCTAACACTCTTTTGATCGAGTCTGAACAGAATTTACCTGCAGGTGTATATCTGATCTTTAGGTGTGGTTGTGGATCCCCTCAATAGATTTTCATGTATGATTAGGTTGTAAGTTTGTAACCCAAGAAACACTCAAGTAATGCACTTGAGGGTGTTTTAATCTTTTTTTACATAAACACGTCATCATTGTAGTCATTGTCATCAAATTGTAAATATTCTCATATATTTTGAATATAACTAATTACCCCGAAATAGATACACATAGATGTATAGTATTAGAATTTCTGATTATGTGTTCAAACCTTGATCATTATAAAAAGTAATTTTAGTAAGGTTTATATGTTAGTCTATCTACCAAGGACTTTGTGGTTCAATGATACCAAGTTGTTCCCTCATATGGAAGTCTCGGTGAAGGCGTCATTGATTCTTTAAGAAAGTAGTTATGCATTGTACATAGATGCGAGTTCAACTTCTCTATAATTGAATACATTATAATAACTTTGATTTTCTATATGACCTTAGCTTGTCATCATAGGGTGTTTATTAAGATTTTTTGCCCTACCTTAGCTTACAAAATATTTTAAAAGCTAATTTAAAGAAAATGCATAGCACTATATAGTGCATTATGCGCATCACATTGAGTTTCTTTATAGTTATAGATCAGAAGAAAGTTCAATGAATGGTTGAAGTGGATGGCCCATGGAAAAGATTGATTGTGTGGTGGGATGGTGCAATATTTTGTTGTAATCTTGTGCTATGACTTCTCCAATTTCATATTGATTATAATCATTTTTCCTCATAGCTAATGATACCTTCATGATGCAAAAAAAGAGCAAATCTAGTGAAGTGACAACTATCATTGAGGCCACTCCTTGTGCGGCCATCATTGTTCAACAACATTGTCACCATGATCATTAAAAATAATAATAATATCATAAATAAGTAAATAAAAGAGTTGATCCGAATTCAGGTTTTAAAATTGAGTTTTACACATTGTTAAGGATTGAACTTTGATTAATTAGTTGTGGTTAAACATGTCTACTTGAGCAGTTTTGGTTCATGGAGATGAAAAAGGGGAAAAGACCATCACAGATTCATTCTGCAAGTTCAGATCAATGACAGAAAATTCAACATACACCAAAACCATGTACTTTCTTAACAGTTTGTAACACTCAAAACCATGCAGTATGGGCTTCAGCCTTCAAGTAATAATACTATAAGAACATCACACTGCTATATGCACAGCATAGAGTAATGGAGATGAATCGGCAATCAGCAATCATTATAAGACCAAATTAAACTTCTTTGCCGACAAAAGATTAAATTGTTCGCCTAAAAAACTCACATATCTCAACCCAATAGGAAGAGTAAATTACAGTGACTCAAACCGCCTATTAAGTGGAAAGATAATATTTGATGCCCAACAAGAATTTCAGTAGTCTGCTAAATCACACTAGAGTAAATCCTACTAGAAGAAAACTCCATACAACAAACTCGGCATAAAAATTGTTTTCCAGAATTAAATCCGTACCTTTTGGATAATTTATAGTTTTGCCCACTCCAATAGCAGCCTTTACCTTGACATGATTAAATTTTGTGCATTGAATAAGTATAGCAGCCCATTACATTCTGGATTCTGAAATTATAATAATATAAAACGAAATAAATAAATAAAAAGCTGATCCGGATTTGTTTTCGGGGATTTTGAACCCGACGTGAATCGAACACGCAACCTTCTGATCTGGAGTCAGACGCGCTACCATTGCGCCACGGATCCGGTTGGAAAAGTCTCTGTACGTTAAATATAAGAGTATAAAAGTATGTAAATTGTTGAAAAAAAAAATTTAACTAATATTGAGAGAAATTCTTCTAAAATAATTATTAAACTCTACCAACTTCAGAACAACTACAGGTAATTAAACAAATCTTGGTAGGAATGGTAGCACAAGTTACAAACAAGAACCAAAAACACAATTTAGGCGAAAATGTCATAATACACAATGTACACCATAAATGAATTCTACAAGTAAGCATAATTAAATGGAGGCATATTTTTTGGTAATGGAAGTGAAATTTTGAAAAACCGAGCAGAGCTAAACTATAGTTGGATACTTGGCATCGAGGAAATCCCTTAACGTTTTGGCAGCTTTCTGGCCGCCCATCAGCTCAGCTAGTCTCTCCACGGGAAGGAGAGCGAGATCTGCCAAGCTTTTGCAGCCATCCATTATGGTCCGGTAGTTGGCGTCTGTCACGCCTGGAAGGCGTCTCAAGAATTCCACGGCTGATGTGTTGTAGTTCTCGGCTCTGTTGAGAAGTAGGGAAGATTAGTTGATGTTGCTCAGAGAGTTCAAAATGAGAACTTGAATTTAAGATGTTTCAGAACTTATGAATGAGGAAACTACTAGTTTGATGTCTATCCTAAACGAGGAGAATCGTATTAGAAGATGTCATGTTGTACCTAACATCATTTTCGACTACACCCTCTTCTGATGGGACACCAACTCTAATTGCCTTGACCTCATCAGGTTCATCCTGGTTTGCTTTCAGAGACGCAAATATTTCAGCAGTAGCGTGCAAACTGCGTGACCAGACAATACGAAGGCGGGGGAAATGGAGAGCAAGCAAAGATAGCTTGGATATGATGCTGTTTGGAGTAACGTCATCACCAATTTCACTAGCAGACTGAAAGCAAATCCAAAAGTTAGATATAACTGAGCAACTTTCCCCTCGAAAGTGTTTTGCAAAATCGCATACCTGAAATGAAAAGCTCTTGTCTTGTGAAAACTCAATCAGAAGAACAGGGATGCGATAATACCGTGACATCATTTCCACCTGGTGGAACAGGCGACCGGATGCAAAACTGCCAAAAAGGTCTTGTATACTCTTTCTTTCTACACATATCAGCGGAGAAAGTATGTAGTCTCCAACTTCCAAGGTCACGGGTATAATGCGCATACCTTTCTGGTGGAGTACATTTGGAAGGCTACTCATGAACTCCCTCATGTCCACTATAACCTAGTGTAACCAGGAAATAACGGTTAGTACACTAAGAATTTCGGTTAATATAGGAATGGCTATAAGTTGGGCAATTTCCAAATTCACGTACTTGCATTTCCTTCTGTGCTTCCTTCCTACCACCAGCTTTTCTGGTCATTAGATTTTGAGAAAGTATGGACTGTGTGTCAACAGAAGAATCCAGTCCCGCACAATGGCCATCCTGATTATAAACCAAGGAAGAAAAGCATAAGTGAAAAGGGCATGTAAGCACTAGCTCTGCATTCAAAAACAAAATCCAAATCAAAACTATCTAATAGCAAACCTGATCGACTGGGATCATCATGAGTGATTTCTGCCTAATCAAAGATTCAAATGCTCCATTTTCTCTCCGTACACTTGCCTCAAACTTTTGGACCTCAGTAGAATCTTCATAGAAAAGAAAGTATACTTTCACTTTTATTGATGGGTTTTCAGCTTTATAAATTTCAATTTCTCGCACAAATGCAATCTCAGGATGGTATACAATAATGACAGAAGGCTTTAATATGTCAAGTATATGCTGATTACTCTCCAGGGCATAAAAGTGCATAGGAGGAAGCTGTTTAGTTCTCGTTGAAGATTCAGCAGCAAGGGTTTTCTCATCCTTTTGAAGCAATGCTTCATTAAGAGATGCATCATTCGCAGCCTTGCCAGCGGAGCTACCAGCAAGAGCCGGACAGCATCCATTCATCTGCTCTTCATTTGTAGAGGAACCTACACGATGAGATATATCAACTGTTGCAGAGTCACAGTCACTTTTACTAGTTTCTGTCTTCTTCTTCCTCCTCTTCTTTCCTTTCCCCTTTCCATTGTCACATTCCCCACCATCCATAGAATTCGGAAGAGTTTCTTCAATAACAGTATCTTTTTTAGCTTTCTTACTAATTTCTGATGCCACTGCTAGTAGCGCATCATGCTCCTGTTTGTTTGCGCTACTAATTTCTGCCTTTTGCCCAGATGCCGCGAGAACAACTCCATCAAGTACCCCAAAACCTTTAGGTTGTTTTTGTTGTTTTGGCTTCTTTTTGCTCTTCTGTTTTGGTAAAGCTTGCAGCTCTACTTTGCTAAGCAGATAGTTTTCCCATTCTTCCCGCATGACCTTCATAGTAAGAAATACGAGAGTTTGTAAAATGATCGTGACTTATATATTGTATAACAAGCCAAAACGTGATGCAATAGGAAAGGAATGCAGACATGAATTGAGAAGTGCCATGTGACAGCTTTAATATTTATCACTGTTTTCAAAACCCTAGTATTGTTGAAAGAAAGGGATATAAAAAATTCATTCTGTCAGAAATTGTCCCTAGCCTTGTTGCAATTCTTTTCATATTCAAATTCCACAAAACTTCAAATCCGCAGACAGCCTCTTGGATTTGATTAGAATGAAAAGGGTCTCCAAATGTAATTCTACATCAAGATAGAATGTCTTAACAATTTCGAAACTGAGAATGGTCTAGACTTTGCAATAAGAGGCTGTCAGAATCCTAAAATAAATAATGAAGAATTTGTGGGATGGGAAGAGCATATAACATAATGCAAAGAATATAGTCCAAAACCTTCCGAGGGCAGTTTGTGATGCAATTTTCAAGCTGTACACAAGAGCGTTCATCTTTGCAAGCCACTAAAACAATGCCATTGTCTTCTGCAGCTATTACTTCTCCACTTGTAGCTTCCTTTTCTCTTTCCTCTTGTATCTCTTTAAGAATATCCTGAAGCAAACAAAAAGAAAGAAAGAAAAGCTTAGAAAACTAAGTACATATTTTGTTGCAAAACATCCCTTTTCAGAAGAAAGTTCACAACAATGGGAAGGATTACTAAACAAACAGCTAAAGCCAAAACGAAAGGCACAAGCCTTGCAAAGAAAATGGAACTCACTCACTCACACGTAAAACCTTCCATTTTGGTTCCTCCTCTAAGACCTCCTGCAAAACTACTCTGCTACTTATACTTGCTGATGAATCTGCATGTGGAAAATTTTCAAACTTGAAGGAGAACAGATAGTGATACTTAAATCATGTGCAAAATTTTCAGAACTGAACAACAAGAACATGGATCTATTATGCAATTGTTCACTTATCCAAAAGGGGGGAAAAAGGAAAGATAAAAGGACATATTTTAGTTGTCTATCTTTGGTTTTCATTTTTTGGTGCATAAAAAATGTTTTCTAGCAGAAACCCTCAGAATATTCTAGTAAAATTCGATGAAACTGGCAAATTTCTAGCCAAGTTCAAAAATGCCAGTAATGCAAAGCAGACCTTCATCCTTCTTGTCATCACCAGCTTTTCTCTTTCTAGTTGCACTACTCTTACTCTGCCCTGCCAATTGTCCACTATCTGACCTCCCAAAATGATAAACCCGCTTCTTAGCATACTCAAAAATCTTGTAGCTAGACTCTGCAAATATCCAAACTGACCGAAAACTCTCTGATGCTCTGAGTGAGTCCAGATACTTCAAATAAGTTACAGCATCATACCTATTCATGTTATAAGTTATGTTTTACTACAAATACAGAACCATTTAAATAAATTCGCATGAAATGAAAATGCATCAAATGATATCAATGAATTGATGAGCATAAATACATTCTATCTAGATTCAAGAATAAACCAGTTGAATAATACCTAACAAGGTAATCCAACAACTTTCTCAATGTCTTCAAATCTGAAACAAGCTGCTTTGTCTTCTTCCCTAATGTGTGCCAAATAGGATCCAATTGTCTTCTTAATATCTCATCAAACGACTTAAAAAGCCCATTCTCAACTGTCAAGTCCTCCACATCGACTTTATTAGTCTTCCTCATTTCCTTTAAGCATGCATCCATTACCTCAAGCACTGCTTTCTGAATGCCAATCATGTATGGAGACATTGGAACCCTAATGTCCACAACCTCTGGAGGATCCCTCTCCAAATCCTGCGAAACATAAACCTGCAAAGACAATATGTAAATAATTCTGCATTTGTAATTACACTTTGTAAATATCACATTGCAAAGCCACCATTTAAGAGGCAAAATGTACATAAAAATTACAGCCTTAAAATACAAAATTCATGGAAAATAAAAATTTCAAAAACCTGGAAGCGAGGCCAGAGATGAAGCTTTCTGAGCCAAAGGCATTTTAAGATTCGCTCAGCCTTGGCGAAGCCGGAGACCATGGCATGAGGGCGGTCCGAGAAAGCCCTAACATAGAGTGACCGGTTAGTCGAACGGATAATCCTAACGATAAAAGCCTCGGTGGAGGTATCAGAGAGGGAGTGAGCGTTGAGGAGGAGGATTCCGGCGACGGCGGTAGTAGGCAGCCGGTGAGTGAGGAGGTCAACGATGAGAATACGCGCAGTGATGAAGAACGCTCCGCCGGAAGTATACAGCGACAGGCGCTGGTTCGCGGGGAGGTCGGAGGTAATCTCCGAGGGCAAATTGGTAACTTCACTTTCGTGTTGGAGCGCGATCTCGAGATTTCGAACGATGGCGAGTCTCTGAGAAGGAGTGGCGGAGAGGATGAGGAGGGAGCCTTGAGAAGAGTGATGGAGGAGGAGAAGAGAGGAGATGAGCTTGTGGAGGGCTAGGCCGGCGGAGAGGACGACTAAACCGCCGTTTTCGTCTTCGAGGAGTTCCGTCACTATGTGCTCGTGAAATTGAACCATTTTCGTTTAAGTCCCAAGCAGGACCACGGTGGTTCTACGCCGCAGTCACGGCGGCGATGGAGAGAGAATTTCAGCGGCGCCGTGGTGGCGGGAAGAGGAAGCCGTTTATAAATTGATGTATGTGCAGTTGGGCTTTAGGGGATCAATGTTTTGCAAAATTTATGTTTTGCCCCAAATTTTCAAATAACCTTACACTTCGGCCGACAAACATTTTTCATGTTCATGAATTTGAGAACAACAGCAACTAAATTGATTGGACAGTTGATTTGATAATCGCAAATTTTCAAGTTCGACTCTTTGTATATCGGTTTGAGCCAATTAATTAGCGACAACTTATGTTAA
Source organism: Ipomoea trifida (assembly GCA_003576665.1). Taxonomy (NCBI): domain Eukaryota; kingdom Viridiplantae; phylum Streptophyta; class Magnoliopsida; order Solanales; family Convolvulaceae; genus Ipomoea; species Ipomoea trifida. The sequence continues at coordinate 921,783 of CP025651.1, forward strand.
TTTGCTTTCTTGCGGTCTAGAAACTCACCCAGAATGCAGAATATGATTGTGAAAATTGATCATCCAATAAATATAAGTGTTCATTTTTTTATACACATTCTGTACCTGCAGTTGACAGTTTCTATACTTGTAGTTATCATATTATGTGTCAGCAATTATTTGTTTATATGTACAGAAACTGTTATGTTAACTATAGGTCTGTAGGTATAAAATGTGTTAACTGAAGGTACAGAATTTTTGTATCAGGATTCACAATGCAATACTGCAATTGAGACAGGTTGGCCTCCTATTATCACTATTATCAGATAATGCAGAAACTGCAAAACAGAAATTCCTTAAGAAACTAAATTGAAATTTTAACTATTTTTCTTTGCACAGTTCTGCTAAACATTTTAAGACAAACAAAATTAGAAAAGTGACATGTTAAGGGGGGGAAAAAAACTATAACCTCAATGTACAAAGTTGCAGCAAATTGTCAATTGCTTGGTTTCAAATCTCAAGATGGATCAGAGGGTGTGGTTTAGGTCTCAACTATCAACCACTGCGCTTGTTTCGTCGAATCCTTAGGGGAACCGGCTTCTCCAAGACTGTCACGCTAACTCCACTCCAATCGTCGGGCTTAGTCGGGAGCTGGGCGATTTTCTCCACGATTTCCATGTCTTCCGCCAGCACGGAACCGAAGACAGTGTATGTATTTCTCCACTCTTCATGGTTTGCTAAGCTGATAAAGAACTCGGGGCCTGAGCCGATCCATGCCACTGAACCCCGGCTTATGGTTGGGCAGAATTCGGTGGGAATGTTGTTGAATGTCACGCCCTGGGCCTCGAGAGTTCCTTGAACTAGAGCATAGGGAGGACCAAAGGAAGCCTGAAAAAATAAGATATGTCGGAGGATTAAGAAAATATCATCTGCCCGACAAAAAGAAAGACAGGTGAACTGGTGATAACATATCGGGACCTCACTCCCCGTGCTCGATAAGGAGCACGTGGAGCAATATAAGAGAGGTGAACTCTTACATCTTTGACGTGATTTCCTTGTGAATCCCAAGCTTCCCCCCTACTTTCGGCACGATGAAATTGGCAGCCTGCACAGTGGCGTGAAGCTAGCAAGTCTAGTATGTAGACAATCGAACGTGGAGAGCATTCGGGCAAAAGCTGCACCAAACCATGTTCTTTCACAGGAAGGAAGAAAAAAGAAAAAAAGACGGGAAAATTGCATTTAAAAGTTTAACAATTGGAATTGTTGGCAAGAAATGGAAGAAAAATGGATGCAGTACTTGCAGACTTTCCAATCACTGCCTATGCAGTGAAAAAGCTATCCCGAAACATTTTTACACGTAGAGATAGAGGCCTTAAGAAACAGATGGAGAACATCTCCAAACAGGACAGGAATCCTAAAAACTAGATCAGTAACAAAGTATAATGCCAAAACACGTGACTTTAAGGATGTATTGGGTTAAGGGATTACAATTCCAATCAGATTCTCGTATATGATCTCACCCTAGTGTCACAATCCTTTCCATAAATTGATACCCTTCCTTGATAGCCTTGTGGAAATCACAGTTAAGAAATAGAGCGTGCTCCTCTTAGTTTAGTCACTTCAATGAAGAAATGCAAGCAGGAAACTATTTTTAAACAAATATAAAATTTTAAACACAACTTGCAAGCATGTTAAAGAAAAACAAAATCTTGCTAGGAAAAACGCCTTCATAAGCCATTGATCATTATATTTTCTTGCTATCGTTAAAATAGCCACTTTATGATGATTTCTTCCTTTCTTTGGGGGGACGGGGAAGCAGTGCACTTTACCATTCTATCAAGAACTATGAAGTATGAGCCATAGATTGTCGGCAAAATGCTTTCAAGCTGTCTAGTAGACCATGGCAGGCAAGAAAATACTCCGTAGTTACCAATTATAATACCGTCATGGCAGGAAATAAGACTATTACCAATTATAATACCCTTTATCTTCCATATGGAATACAGAGATGAGAGCTAAGTATAGTTGCCACGAGATTCAAATTTATGAGATATTTCCAAATGCCACTCCGAATGACACTTGATAGATTTACGTAATATGTAATGGATGAGGCAATCTTGCAGATGTCACCTATTCATTGTTGCAAGAAATATAAGGAGCGGGAAGTTGTATTCACAAAGGAAATCAAAATACCTTTACTCGAATAGAACCATGCTCTGTTTCCAAGGCAACAATACCCTAAACGAGAGGAAGAAAGAAAATTAGGGAAGTCGAACAAACTTCAAAGATTATTTAACTACCAACATCTAAGCAGGATATTGAAGTAATATAACAACAGGCACAGACCACAAAGGGAGTACTCAAAAGCATTTCAAAGTTGTTGAATTGAGATGAAAATTACGATGAACATCACGGAAAGGCTCAAAGAGATAATATACCTCTCCTCCCCCAAAAATAATGCCGGAGGTCCACATGACTTTGTTTCCTGCTTCCTGACGATCAGGCGCGAAGCTATCTTTCTGCTTCTTCAGCCAGCACTACACAAAGGAGGTTAAAGTAAAACCTCAGCCTCTCTTGTGTCTTATCTAATCTCCAAGAACTAATTGAATAACTTCAAATATGCATAAGGTTTTGATATAATATAAGTAATTCAGACATAAATCCAGCGAAACAGATTCAGTACAAACCATCAAAAGTTTAGTTGATCATAAAGTTATAATGGTAAATCTTGAAAATGAAAGCCTAATTTGCAGAGTATGAGAAATTATCAATTAAAATATCCTTGTAGGCACCAATACTGGTCCTCCTATTGCCGTTGTATCATCGTGATTTACCCTTTCACAATCCTGTTGGCCGGGATGTGATGCCTGGGGCGAGGGATTTCGCCTTTTGTGGGCAAAATATCAATTATATGCACAAACTCATGATTCCAATATTAAATGCAAGCTCATCTCAATCTTCAGAAACAAGTCAAATGCTAATTACTAATCCCAATTCAATAAGCAATCCACAAAATTGAAACATGTCAGAAAGCACAAATCAATCCAAATTCATCAAACTATCACCACACCAAAACATCATTTCAATACAAAACCAGAATGATAAATTCCAGAACTTACCTCACCAAATTTGGAACCACAAGCTTCTCTGTTTCCACAGAACACCCAGGTATCACACAAGCAAGCCCCAGAATTGGGACTACACATAGCCTTGCAAGCTTTGCAGCACTCCTCAGAAGAATTGAGCTTAAAATCGGCACCCCACTTCACAGCAGGCCCCCAAAGCTCCAAATTCTCAATCCCTCTGCAACACCCATCACTCCTTTCGCCTTCATCCGCGCTATCCGACTCCAAAGACTCAATCTTTTCGCCGCCTGTTGGGCTTAGAGCAGCTGACATGAAAGTATAGACCACAATGCAGGAAATCAACCCCATGACGAGGAGAGCCATTGAAGCCCATTTGGTGGGTCCGGAGTCGTTCGGCTTCCGACCCATTTGAGCTCTGAGGATCAAGATCGAAACCCAGAAATTGTTTTGAGCTGTGTGGTTGGAAAATTTGTGAGATTTGGTGGAAACTGGAAAGTTGACTTGATTATCCCACGAGCTGTATGGGGCGTCAGTACTCGTAATATGCGGAGTACGGAGAAATGATTAAATTCTCATTGTTAGGAATCAAAAGACTTTGTAGGAAGCTATCACTGTGATTGAAATTATCGGAGAAATTCGTCAAAATAATTCATTTTATTTTTAAAAATATTTTATTTTTCCCTCTTAATATCCATTCATTATTCATATGTACAAGCAGCATGATTTCTTTATAATATTTAGAGTATGCAAAATTCATATAGTTCTAAAGAATTATAATAATCAATATTTGGTTGTTTGGCTTTCAACAAAAGAACAAAATTTTTAAAAAATACAATAATAATGTGAATATCTCATACTTCATTTTAAAAATACAAAGTAGTCATATAAGTATTTTTAGAAATAAGAGTTAAATATACTTTCACTTTTTGGGGAAAAACAAAAAAAAAAAAAAGACAAAAAACAAAATTGAACTCTATAATTGAAAAACAAAACTCTAAATAGACACTTGACACATGAGAAACAAATGTAATTTACCTTCTATCTTCATCTCTTTTTTTTTTTTAGTGATGAGGTGAACATGCAATAGAAAGGCCATGTGCAAATGTGCTTAAAGATTCACTAGAGAGGAGTTGACAATAATTAAACTTGTACCATTTTATTTTCTAGTATAAAAATCATGCTCTATCCACTCTATTCATCACCCTTTCGGTGCACATTTTTGTTAATATATTAAAAACAGCTACCACTAATGTGGTCGCATTTTTTTTAATCAAAAGGGAAGCACACAAACTACTCTCCAACACCAAAAACTAATATTCCTTTAAAATGAAACGCATGTGACGTCCAGACAATAATTATCTAATATCATCTTAGTCTTTATTAGAAGTCACTCAAAAGACAACCTTGATCATGCTTAAGGCTCCAATCAGCAAAATAATAATAATAATAATAATAATAATAATAATTGCATTATATTTTGTGTAAAAATGTCAAATTTTAATTTTCCATTGCTACATCATGTCCCAATGGCCTTTGTGGCATTGTGCTACCTTTCAACCACTAGCTATCAAGGAAGCTCTATCACGGATGTTGGAAAGGGAACGGAAAAATATTGTGGTGTTTTCAGATTGTCAAATGGTTTGTAGACTACTCAATGATGGTTGGCCTGACTTCTCCTATGTTGGTCGGGTTTTAGGGGAATGTCGCTCTTTGAAACGACACTTTGAATCATTTGTTCATTCAATTTATCCGCATATCAGCAAACAAGCTAGCTCATCATCCGTTAGCTAGAGCTACTAGTTCTCGATATGGTCATTCTTTTGGTTATCGATTATTCTTTCTTGTATTGAACATTTGACTATTTGAATCTTAAATGAATTTGTTTTCGCCAACGTACATGAAACTAAAATACCAACTTACGTTGAATCAGCTCCATCACGTCCCAAAACATTTTTGGAAACATACAATTGTCTTGGACGTATTTAACCGTTATTTGAATGTTCACTTTGGGCAAGTTCACATTATGAACTTATCACGTAAAAGCCTACACCGAGGTAAATAAGCTTAGATTATCTGTAGTTGATCAACACACATCGAGAATATCTCCGCTCTACCTCTTACGCATGGCAAGACAGGTAAGCTCGACGCACAAAACACTTTTTGAAGACTTTACAACTCCCTAAAGAAATTAAAGTTGAAATATTATGGTTACCAAACTAATTATTCCGCTAGGTTATCCCTAATTGTAACATTATCTTCTAAATTAGGAAACACCACATTTAGAATCCTTAACTCAATAGAGTTCCGACTCGGACGAGTCACCCCCCCCCCGGATCGGCCCTTCACTGCCCCACCCCACGGCGTATAAAATCCTCCTAACCTCCCGACGAAGATCAAAATCCCGGCCACCTCCAACCCCATCTGCTGATCTGCTCGCCGACCGAGAGAGAGACAGAGTAGCAGAGAATGAATACCAACTTTGCCGCAGAGCTATTCGGCGAAGAAGACGACGAAGAAAACTACTCAAACGACGAGCAACAGAACCAGCCACAGCAGCGCCAATCCTCCGCTTCGCAATCCTCGGCTACATCGTCGTCCGCCGCCTCTTCCTCCGCCTCTTCCGGCGCCTCTTCCTCGCCGTCCTCCTCCAACAGGAGCAGCAGCGCTAGCGGGAGCGGGAGCGACAGCGGCGGAGAAGAGGAGGATAATGGCGAAGTGAGGTCTTCTCTTAATAGTAACATTAATAGTCACTCCAAGTATGGGAATGAGGATGAGGATTCCGATAAGGATCTGTTTGGCTCAGATAATGAGGAGTATGTAAAAACCCCTGCTACTAGTACCTATCCGGTTCCCGGTACTTCCCGAATTTCTCTGTTTTAATGTATGTGATTGTGGATTTGAGTACTTATGCTGGCTCCGAATCATGCATATATTTGTCCTCTGGGGATTTTAGCTCAGTCAGGCTTTGCTTACTTGCTTTGATGATCAAACGTAGTAGGACTGCATTTTCGAGTTGATTCTGACTGGTAATGATAATTTCATAATTTGACTTCACACATATTTTGATAATTTTGAAGGATGGTTGGTAACTGGTTCAATTTACACTTTGTGTTCATCATGGAGCTTTCAAAGGCTGTTTGATTATCTTGTTGGAGTTATGGATGCTGCATAATACCTGAATGATTCTATTAGATTCCATTTTCGGTTTCGTTTTGCAATGCCAAGTTTCCCCCTTTCGTTGTTGTATCAACAATGCTATAGCTGTGTTTTTTTAGAAGTGCTGTTTATGACATATTTCCATTAGTCTTAGATCCAAACCACTTAATTAAGTGTTTTAAGTGTTTTTAAAATAAGCAATTTCTAGTGAGCATTGTTCAATAGCTTTTTTTGTTAGTTCTTATAGGAGTAGATGAGTTGAAAGAAGCTTATCCAAGCTGTACTCTTTATCCATTTTTCTTGTTCTTCAATTACAGTTTTGCCCCCTGTACGAAATACAAACAACCACACAAGAGGAGGCTTTGGGCGTGGACGTTGGCAAAATGGTAGAGGAAATGGCATCCTTCCTTCACCCAATTATCCACCAAGGCAGAATTATGGGTATGGTAGAGGAAATGCCCCTCGTGATGAGCGTTTTGTTTCTGAACTGAAGTTTGCAAAGAGTGAAGAAACATTAGCAAGAAAATCCACAGCAATCCAAGAGGTTGGGCATCTTTCTTCTTTGTCTAAACGAGAGAGAGGGGGAAAGAAGGTTTGGGGGGGGGGGGTGGGGCTGTGAAAATGACGTGTTAAATTCTCATTTTTCTGCATCAATTTTGCTTTTTCTTATAATAAAGTTTTACTTGGCCCATGGTGTGATTAGCCTTGTGAACTTGCTTGCTATAGTCGTGTAGAAGATGGAGATGTCTACTTTGATGATCGCAGCTTGGTAAGCCATACTTTACAGGTTTCTTGTATGTTTATCTTCTAGCTTTTGAAATCCTTTATTAATTCATGTTTGAATTTCCAGAGGCTATTTAAACGTCTTATTACTGAAGATATTGGATCTGACCTAAATGAAGGCTTTGATACTTTCACTGAGAAGAGAGGTATGTTGACGGTTGAATTCAATGAAGTGAAAATTTTGCATTAAGGCTGACATCTGATACTCTGTCCCTAGATTTGGGCTCTCAGGGCTTCGGTGACCTTCTGGCCTGCATTAGGAATAAGAATATCCCTCTTGATAGGATGCACTTTGTGGTAAGAATGTTCCATATTCTGGACTTTCATGTGTTCAGTAGTTGAAACCATATTAATTTATTTTGCTCTTGTCCTTTCTGGCAGACATATCGCAATAACCTTAATAAGGTAATCTCTCATTTTGACTGGTTTGCTGTATTATGGTTTGACAGTATACTACAAATATTTGGTCAAGTTGCAAATAGATATTTTGACACCTATAATTCCAACTTTTTATTTATTGAAGTGATTTTGGACTTTGGATGATAGGTTATCCTTTCCTTCTTAATTTCCTGTTCAGTTGCTGTGCAGTGTGTTGGCTCTTCTTGGGCTTGCTTGGCAATGTAATTTTTCAGTCTTCAAAAAAATCTTGATTATCTGCAGATAATGGCTACTGCTTATATAAGGAATGAGCCTTGGGAAATGGGAGTTCACAAAAGGAAAGGCGTTGTCTATCTGGATGTGCATAAATTACCAGAGAGGCCAAAAAGTGAGCTAGATAGAAGAAGGTAAACGATAGTTATGGAATTTTCATGAACATTTAATTCCTTTGGATTTAATAATTAAGTTATTGAACTAGGGGTGTTATTGTTTGGTATGCAGGTGTTACTGGGGCTATTGTTTTGAGAGCCTTGCCACTGAAGATCCTGGTAGATCCGATGGAGATAGGATTCATGACATTGATGCCAATGTTGAATATTGTGCTGTAATTAAAACCAAAATAGGGGCTCACCGCATTTTGATGGGGGCTGAAATGGATTGTTGTGATTCAAGGGATGACGGAAGAAGATTCTATGTTGAACTAAAAACAAGTCGCGAGGTAACAATGTTTGCCTGGATGTAACACCTTTCCCCCCTTTATTTCATTTAGTTTTGGAATCTAAACCTAATTTTGTCTCTCTTTTTTTTCCCTGCTTGCAGTTGTTGGATCATCGTACTGAGGAAAAATTTGAGAGGGAGAAATTACTCAAGTTTTGGGTATTTGACCTTTTGCAGACATGTCTATTGCATTATATAAGTGTATCTATATATAAGCCTTGTAGATTTCACTTAACTTAATAGAAGTGAAAAGTCAAGGAAGAATATACCCAAATGGTGCCCTTAACTTATTTTATTAATACAACTAAAAACCAATAAGTTAAATATAATGAGAAAAGGGATATTGTTTTCACGGGCTACCATCTGTTGCTGCATTACTCATCGATAAATTGTTAATAGGCCATTGATTAAGAATTTCTCTTATTGTTTCTAGTCTGAAAGTTATCAAGAGAATTCATTGGATTGACAAAACTTCTTTCTTGCTCTTACACAGTACACTCTATGATATGATATCTTAAGTTCTTAACTATGTCTTTTCTCATGTGCAGATCCAGTCATTCCTTGCTGGAGTACCTTACATTGTTGTTGGTTTTAGGTCGGTTTTAATTTCATGACATCATCCTGTGTTTCCTTTGTTCATAGTTTTTTTTTGGTTGAGTGTAAATAGATGTGATTCTTTGACCTTTGTTGCCTCTCGTGACATTGATTAGTACTGGTTTATGGCTGCTATTTAGTTCTCATAGACTCATAGTTAATAACCGCAGTGCAGTTTCAAATATGTTAAATCTGACATGCCTGCAGGGATGATAATGGTCGACTTGTCCGCACTGAGAGATTGAGAACTAATGAGATCACACAAAGGGTAAAAATGAAAAGTTACTGGCAGGTAACGAACCACTCTCTACTTCAATACATTTATACACAAAGTTTGGTTAATTTGAATGGCATGGCACTGCATGAGTGCATGGTCTATGTACAACTCACGATGTCATCTTTGTCAGGAAATTGTCGGACTAGTATCGTTCTGTAAATCACATTTCTCTTCATGTGGTTGATCTTCTTGTTTGCTGCAGCACTGAATTTTTAGTGGCTTTTGATTTTGGCAGGGCGGAGTATGTCTTGCGTTTGCAGACGAGGTTCTATGCTGGCTTTACGGGACAGTAAAGGAAAGTAAGAATCCCGTTAACCCGTTAACCTTTTAATATAATTCAAGTAATGCTGCAGATATTCCCTCGTGACTATTAATTTGCTCGGTTTTATGTTTCTCCACAGACGAAGACTACATCTTGCAGTTCACCCCACATTCGAACCGGCTGGAGCTTCTACGCGGTCCATCCTGCCCGGACGCAATTACTCACCATGTTCAACAACTAGAGAGTTTTTGAGTTTGGTGCAGAATGAAAACCACAGATCTGAACATACAAAGAACTGGAATCAGATCAGACCACTTTTTTTTGCAGTTTTTTGTCATCAATTATAACCACCACACACTGAAAATGTTCTTGGATGAACATATACATTTTGCCAAGGTGTTATAAGAAGACAATAGTTTTGTTCTTCTTAACACCCATTTGGGGTTTTGAGCCTGTAACCACCACACACTGTGAAATGTTGAGTATTGTTGGATGTCAGAATAGGCTTATGGACAACTTTGCTACCTTGTTTTGGTGGATTCAAAGACACTAATTTGGTTATCTATTTAATTTGTGTGTATAATATACAGATAATGTTTTTGCTGGATGATAAAATGATTACTTGTAACTTATACATAGGCTCTGATGGAGTAAATTTTATTCATAGAATGAAAAGAGATTAATAAAAATTGTAGTTCCCGTCGAGGCAAAGAATGAGGATCTCATCGAGAATGGGACAAATTGTCATCTCTATGTAGCGGGAGCTCATCTAATTATGCATTCATGCGTCTAAATTAATGTTTGTTATCTTTTTTTTTTTTTTTAAGAATAAAGTAATGTATTTTTGTACTTTTTTTTTTGGTATTATAATTGCCCCCTGTATTTCTTAATCTAACCAATCATCTAACATTCTAGTAATTTGAAACTCAAGTTTGGTGCACGATTTGCCTCCATACTTGTCCACTTTTGCACATGAACACAAAAATGACTCACCTTAAATTTAGAAAATTATCTTAACAAAAAAATAAAATAAAATAAGTTATATGTAGGGATGACAACATGACGGGACGGGGAGTATACTTCCCGTCCCCGAAACTCCGACCTTATCACCATTTTCGATGAACAATTGAAAATAGTCTGCATCTCTATCTTCGCGGTAAATTTGGGGGACGGGACATGACGCTCTGTCCCCGCGGGAAATTAGGGGAACGAGACAGGACGAGAAGAGATGTTTTTATTTTCCTGAAATTCTTTTCCATTCCCATCTCCGTTGAGACAGGGATCCCATCGAGAACGGGTCAAATTGTCATCGCTAAAGTCGAACAAATAACACTTTGGCTGTTTGGCACTTCTAACAATGACGTCATCATTCTCAATTATTTTTTTTCCGATAATAAAAACTGTCTTGCCATAATAAGACTTTGAAATTAATAATTGATGTATTTCCAAAAGAAAAAATGTAGTGTAATAAAATAAAAATATTTGTAGTGAGTCGGAGACTACATAGTACATACATGTCCCATCAGTGAATAGTCATCGTGTGCCACGTCATTGCTTACACTTAGCTCAATCTCTCCTCTGAGCTACAATTTCGGAGAATCGATCGCCGCCGCGGCACCAAATCTCGAGCTCCCGCCGTCGACCTCTCCGATCACTTTCGCACTCGCAAGTCTCATCCGGAGGGAGCGAGTTGACACTCACAGAAGAAAAGAGTAAGGAAGGAAGGAAGGAATAGCCTTCTCGCTCTCTCCAAAATCAAAGCCCTAGTTTCATATCTCCTCCCACCAAATCCTCATATTCGCGCCTTTTTTTCGTTCATTTCTGGTTGTTTGTGCTTTCAATTTGATTTGATTGTTGAACTTTGCTGCAGAGGCGGATAGGAGCTATGTATAGAGAGAAACGAGGAGGTGGGGGATCGAAAGCGGTTGCGGCGGCGGCGGAGATAGGCCACGTCGTCGGCGATAGGAAGAGACTGAACGAAGCTTTGGACAAGCACTTGGACCGCTCCTCGCCTTCCACCTCTACAAACGCTACCAGAGGGCTCGCTGTTAAGGATCCTCGTTTGTCCACGTACAATTCCAAGGACTCGCGATCTTCGGCACCTGATAATAACAACAAAGGCTCCGATGGTTTCTCTCTATTCCTCTATATCACTTTCTGTCTATAATGTTTGTTGTGATGATCTTATGCACTGACAAGCAAAAAAATTAAGTGAAAAGAAAAACCACATTCTTTGTGGCATGTGGGGGCATTTCATTTTTACCTAGCGGATGTTTAAGCTTAAGAGCTTGTTCTAGGATGCTTATTGCTTTCTGCTTGATGATTGATAGAAATCCTGTAGTTTTGCTCTCATAAGTGAAGTGAGTTTGGTTACTTAAGTTGAAACAAACACGATTTAAGCTTCAAGCTGCAGCATGCTTGTTTGCGATTGAATACCAATTGGTGTTTTCATCTCAATAGGTAGAAGTGAACTTGGGAGATTTCAGTATTCCAGGGTCCAGTTTTTTACCAAATAAAAAGCCTGCAAGACAATTCCAAGTGCTTAACCCCCCATGTGTTGGATAGGATTTAAAACGAGGGTAGTGGAATTTATCCTCTTTTATAAGTTTATTAGAAAAAATGGTGTGTTTGGAGATTGAAGTATAGGGTAGCACCCCTTTGTGCAACATTCTTGTAGCCGTAGGTGAGAATAATTTATCCTCTTTTATAAGTTTATTAGAAATTTAATTTATCTGAATCTTGGTTTGGCCTTTGGGAGATGATTTTCCTTTTAGATTCAGGATTCCCCTTACAGATTATTTAATCTCTTACTAACATCTTCCCTGATAATTTTCTTTTGGCAGTGGAATTTGAAACCGACAGTGAGGAGTCAGATATTAGTGGATCTGATGCTGATGACACACCATGGATAACGTGGTATTGTAATCTACGTGGGAATGAGTTCTTCTGTGAAGTTGATGATGACTACATCCAAGACGACTTTAACCTCTGTGGTCTTAGCAGCCTAGTCCCATATTATGATTATGCACTTGATTTGATTTTGGACGTTGAATCTTCTCATGGTTAGTCTTCTCTTTCAAAAGATTGATTGCAAACCTTGATGCACTTTTTCTTACAAGGTACCTGACATTTTATGATTTGGGGTATCTGTTGGATACCCTTACCCCCCTCCCATGCGAATAAAATGATGCTCCATTTAAAAGAAACTGGCCTACATATAGAGTTAAGACTTTCTTTTATGCTTCTCTGGTGACAATTTTTGTGCTAGTGAGGGCAGCATTTCACTCTTCAGGGGATAATATAATGCCTTCTAGAAATCTTTCACAAGATAGATAGGCTATTTTTCCATCTGCAAAAATATCTAATTTATTGGTATCAGGGGACAATCTTTTCATTTCATATCAAGTCAATTGTACTTTTAAAAATGGAATACTTCTGCCTTGATTCTTGTTTAAGATTTGCCAAAGGTTCTATTTGATGTAGCAAATTTTATAGTTTCACTTGGACAGAAACATTTTTCCATTAATCCATTTGTTGGCAGGAAAGCTGTAGCCTTTAATAGTAATGTGTGATTTACTGATTTCCTAGATCTTGTCCTCATGTTCCGACTACTCTAATTTGCAAGTTCCATAATACTAAAATCTTGTTTCCATCCAGGCATATGCTTTGAACTTGAACTTGAAGTACATGGATGGTTTCTTCTAGTTTAGTCCTGTAGTTTCTTCATACTTCTGTGTTCAACTAGAATGGCTGATATGTGTAGGTGATATGTTTACAGAAGAACAGAATGAACTAGTTGAATCGGCAGCTGAGATGCTTTATGGCCTAATACATAACCGCTACATATTGACAACCAAAGGACTTGCTGCAATGGTGAGAATCCATTCCATCATTATACAATTTATCCTCCTACAACTGTCACTGTGGGAAACTATCTGGCCTTTTACAGCTAGAGAAGTACAAAAATGCTGAATTTGGTAGATGCCCAAGAGTTTTCTGCTGTGGTCAACCATGCCTCCCTGTTGGTCAGTCAGACATACCTCGACAGAGCACAGTGAAAATTTTTTGCCCTAGGTGTGAAGAAATATACACTCCTAGATCCAGATATCAAGAGAGTATCCTTTTTATGTTCTCTAGATACCTTATCAATGTGCTATAATTACTTGGCATGGCTAGAGAATATTCTATCATTTTTTTTTTCATTCAGCATTTTATGCTTGGTTCTTTGGTTCCTTTACTTTATGAAGGCATCGATGGAGCCTATTTTGGGACGACATTTCCACACCTTTTCCTGTTGACTTACAAACACCTCAAGCCACAGAAGTCTACACAGAGCTACATCCCTCGGGTATTTGGTTTCAAAGTCCACAAGCCATGACCCTCGAGTTATTACTCGGGATTTGTATCATTATCAATGCTTCAGGAGGGGGGATAGACACTCACCATATATTCTATAGCTTACATATAAAGGCAAGATACAAGAAGTACAAAGATGCTCAAGTCTATGTCAACTTTCTTGCTTAATGTAGTTACCTTCAATCTAAAAGTGTTTTTTCCTACTGTGAATCGCAGTTTTCCCTATTCCTTTTTGTGTTTCTCATTGGCATTCAGTCCACTAAAATGCATCAATCATTTCAAGAATGATTTGTAATCCTGAAATTCTCATCAAAACATTCAGAATTCCAGTTTTAAGAATACAGTATTACAGTATTAGTGTGATTTGCTGTGCCCTATCATTAACTCATCTGCTGCTCTATCTTGCGAATTGACACAACACTGTTCTATTGTTTACTGAGAAGAAGTTTATGTTTATTCTTTTTTTTTTTTATTATTTATTATTTTTTATTTTTTAAAGTCATTTTAATCTGTATTCTTTTCTTTAGTTTGTTGGAAACCTTTAATCATTTTACTCCTAATTTTGTGGGCAATTTTAGCTGAGTTGATCTAGCAATTGTCTTGGTAACTATAAGGTTCAGCTCTTTGTGGGAGCTGCCTATTGCTTTTATTGGTTTCAGTCAGCCAATTATGAGCAATTTAAGTTTGTTTACTTCTTTGTGATTCTTTGTCGGTTAAGGTCACAAGACGAATTTCACACCTAGTACACCTTCTGTGGTGGCTGCGATTATTCTTGTAAATCAAAGTTTATCAGAAACTTGAGATAAGCTTAGCAGTCCATTTGAAAATGAAATGAAACAAAAACTTTTGTGGCTTTGTGTTTCTGTCCCTTTCTTATGTAGTCCAGTATCAGCATTCTGTTTCATTTCACCCTCATGGCTTGTGATAACATGATGACTCACATTGGAAAAATAAGGAAAATTGCTTTTATGTACAATATAGATTTATAAGGTAATTTAAGCTGCCACTTGTATATAGGGCAGTGAATCAAATATTGTGATATCTTTAAAAGTTTGTCAAAATATATAAACTCATGTCCTGGAGATTGGACCAGTCAACAACATTGTTTGAATTGAAGGGAGGATTAGATGAGAGTAAGTGACATGAGAGAATGATATGGCCTATGGGGATGAGATGGACAAGAGCTTGGGGGTTATAGAAAAGGGATAAGAACAACTTATCCAATTGGTGTATAATCAATCATTATGATTGGAAGATGTGGAGCCTTCTTCATCTTTGGATGATTATTGACTATGCACCCTACTTTCTTAATTATTATTCCTTTCTATTATTATTATTATTGAACAAATTCCATATTAAATATAAAAAGTGCTGCATAAACTATGGTTAAGTTACACACATGATAGCAGTTAAAAGCAGACGAATATCACCAGATAGGTAATGTATTTTTTTAAAATTAAAACACTGTAAGCAAATTTTATAATTTTATAAGCTGTAATATCGTATACTTTACAAAATTTTATATTGTACGTTATAAATTATACTCTTATATATAATTTTACAAAGTATACAACATTGTAATATCATTTGAGTATTGAGTAATATAGCATTACGAAATGTTTATACATGTGGTGTATAGTATATGGAGGGGGATGAATGAAGCATGAGGGCCCCAATGACATGTCATGGATGGCTAAGATTTAGCCAATTCTCTAGCTGTCCCCACAAACATTCTTGGTTGGATTATTATTGACAAGGAGGAAATGATTTGGTAGTATAAATTAAATGATTAGACTTATATTTGAAATTTCAAATTTTTGAATTAAGTATGGCAATAAATTCCATTAAAGATTATAAGTGATCTTTCTTGATGTAAAAATTTGGTCAAATTAATGTGAAGATTGTGATTTGTTACTAAACATGACTTATAGTGTGAAGTTGCATTGAACTATACCAAAGATTCAAAGAGGGTAAGCTATACAAATCTGAAGATTGAAATTTGAAATGAAATTTAAAAGGAAAAAATAAATAAATGGCAAGCAATAATTTAGTGTATAATGTGACAATGTGATAAGACACTTCATTGTGTATGATTTTTGCTTTTGATAGTGTCTTTTTTGGAATTATATATATACATACATACATATATACTTACGAGGGAAGGATTCCCGTGCGGTTGTGCGGTTGCGCACCTTAAACATTACAATGACGCATTTTAAGTACATAAATTACGCACCTTAATCACACAAACAAAGCACCTTAAAAAACACAGACCACGTGTACCTAAAGCTTTAGGCCGACCACGTACCTAAGGTTTTAAAATGGTGTACCTTAAGTTTCAACAACTCACACACCTTAAGCATATAAATCACACACCTTAAGAATGAAAATCATGCACCTTAAGCTTTAGGTTCACTCACCTTTTAAGTTTAACCACTGACGCACCTTAAGCACATAAACCACACACCTTAAGAAGGAAACAACGCACCTTAAGAAGAAAAACTACGCACCTAAAACAACCGTAAAACCGCACCGGAAAAAGCCAACCGCACAAGTCATGTTAAGTAGATGGGCTGAGTTAAAGATCCCAAATTATATGCATTGTAGACATTGGTCCAAAAATAACATTCACATTATCTGTAGTTGACACATTTTGTATTTGTAGGTGACAATTTCTATACTTGTAGGTATCATATTATGTATCATACTTGTTTATATGTAAGAAACTGTTAATTGTAGGTACAAAATATGTTAACTAAATGTATAAAATTTTTAGGGAAAATGACATCTTTAGTCCCTGAGTTATAGGGGTAGTGTAGACTCAGTCCCTGAGTTATGGCTGTATGCGAGTTTAGTCCCTCAGTTATTCGCTAAGTGGCGAGTTTAGTCCCTGGACATTAAATTTGACGAAAAAATTAAAAAATATTCAAAATTTGAGGGGTAAAATAGGAAATTCACATTTTATTATTCTTCTTATAGCAAAACAACTTTTACAACATTATTTTTCACTTCTTAGCCTAATTATTTTCAAGATTTTTCATTTTTAAAAGCATTTTAATAACTTTCAAATGACTTGTTAGGAACCTGACTCTCGTATAACACACTTAAAACTTAGCATAAATAAAGAAATGCATGATCATTGTATTTAGATGTATGAAACACACTATCCTAACAAGTTTTTATTTTTTTACTAAGCAACAAATGTAATAAAATTAAAAATTTTAATTTTATTACATTTGTTGCTTAGTAAAAAAATAAAAACTTGTTAGGATAGTGTGTTTCATACATCTAAATACAATGATCATGCATTTCTTTATTTATGCTAAGTTTTAAGTGTGTTATACGAGAGTCAGGTTCCTAACAAGTCATTTGAAAGTTATTAAAATGCTTTTAAAAATGAAAAATCTTGAAAATAATTAGGCTAAGAAGTGAAAAATAATGTTGTAAAAGTTGTTTTGCTATAAGAAGAATAATAAAATGTGAATTTCCTATTTTACCCCTCAAATTTTGAATATTTTTTAATTTTTTCGTCAAATTTAATGTCCAGGGACTAAACTCGCCACTTAGCGAATAACTGAGGGACTAAACTCGCATACAGCCATAACTCAGGGACTGAGTCTACACTACCCCTATAACTCAGGGACTAAAAATGCCATTTTCCCAAATTTTTATATCAAATGGAAGTAGATCAAGAAGACTAGAAGTAAGAAAAAAAAAAGTTGGTGACCCCACAAATGGTTTCTTGTCCTACAAAATAGCAGACATAATCAAACTCCTTTGCAATTTGCATACTCTGAAACTGATAGCAGGCCACCAAATTTGAAGTTCGAACCCCAGAAAAAAGAAACAACTGCACATCCAAGTTGATAACACACATCAAAAGCTATATAAAGAAATCCACAGAAAAAAAAAAAAATGATTCCAATCTGATCTAAAACAACGTTCTCTGAAGGCATCTCAGTTACAAAAAGCTCAAATTTTTAGCTTTGGAAATGCAGCAGAAACAGTAGAGAGAGCTTCTGAGCAGACAGCAAATCAGTTAGTCTAACTTCCACTTCCACCACCAAATCCTCACCCAACTGGCTCAACCAGTTTCACCCAATCTTTGAATCAAGATTCAATCTTTTCTTCTACCCATCACCCAATTATCTGAACCCATCAAACCCATTTCAAGAATGCATCTACCCATCTCAATCCCCCAACAAAATATGTCTCTCACCTTCCCATAAGAGTCATAATGGCTCAAAGCTTGAGTCTTTCTCACTCCCCAACCCTGTCATCTCTTCACCACCAGCCCAGTCCTTTTGAACCCACAATTTGTAAGTCATCTGAGTCTTCTCCATACCCATTTTCCCTCTGTTCTTGCTCACTCCCAGTGATTTTAGCCACAAAAAGGATCACCCTTAGGCTCATTCACCACTCTTACCATTCCTCTTGGCTCAGAGTCCATATGAAGCTGTTTGTGCTGTTTTCTTTGCCCACCCTTTACTTGACCACAACTTATTACTGGCCTTTCTTTATTAGCTTTCTTTGCATTGTTTCTGTTTTTCTCCTTGTGGTTTCACTCAATCTAGCCCTGCAGAGGGTCCCCTCAATCCGGTGGCTGTTTGGAAGAACATTGTGCATAAAGTTCTCCTCTCCAGCTTCTGGATCAAAGCCCCTGCCAAGAGTTGTTTGGTCAATTGGGTCTAAGCCTAAATTGATGAAGAAGCCAGATTCAGGTTGTTGGGTGCAGGTTTATAACAATGGGGATGTGTATGAGGGTGAATTCCACAAAGGGAAGTGTTCTGGGAGTGGGGTGTTTTACTACCATTTGAGTGGGAGGTATGAGGGGGAGTGGATTGGTGGGAAATATGATGGATATGGCATCGAAACATGGGCGAAAGGGAGGCGATATCGGGGGCAGTATAGGCAGGGATTGAGGCATGGGGTTGGGGTTTATAGGTCTTATACTGGGGATGTGTATGCTGGGGAGTGGTGTAATGGGCAGTGCCATGGCTGTGGAGTTCATACTTGTCAGGATGGGAGCACCTATGTTGGTGAGTTCAAATCTGGTGTCAAACATGGACTTGGCTATTACCATTTCAGGTGAATTTCGAGCTTTTGAGTCCTTTGTTTCATATGAAATTCATTCATGTTAATGGCATATTTGAATGTGATTGGCTTATCCATGTTCTGGTGATCTGAATTGAATTCGGTTTCGTTTTTGCTCTTCTGATTTCTGTGGTTAGTGTTGGACCATTCATTGGTGATAGAGTGTATCAATGCTATATTTTGTGTCATTTTGTTTTGATTCCTTTGTTCATATGCAATTCATTCATGTTAATGGCATATTCGAATGTGATTGGCTTATCCATGTTCTGGTGATCTGAATTGAATTTTTTGTTTCATTTTTGCTCTTCTGATTTCTGTGGATTGGTGATAGAGTGGATCAATGCTATATCTTGTGTCATTTTGCTTTGAGTCCTTTGTTCATATGCAATTCATTCGTGTTAATGGCATATTCGAATGTGATTGGCTTGTCCGTGTTCTTGTGATCTGCATTGAATCCCTTTTTCATTTTTGCTCTTTCTGATTTCAATGATTCGTGTTGGAGCATTGGTGATATAGAGTGGACGAATGCTATATTTTTCGTCATTTCAGTCTTTCAGGTTTAGCGTTGTGGATTTAAGCTAAGCTAGATACCGTATATGTATAATGTGTGAGATCTTGACTATAATTCCCACAAGAAATCTTCACAAGTCATGAGCTTTAACAAATTAGTTCTGATATCTTCTTATTTGCCCGCTAACTCCTCTAGAGTGCATAGAACATCTTGCTTTTCATAATTGCTGTCATAATTCTCGTTGCCTGTTTATCTTCTTGCTGAAGTACTAAAACGTATAATGCATTACTTTCTACAACCTTGAGACCAGTGTACTCGAAAATGTATTATAGATAAGGCGAACAATATGAGTGTGCTAATTCCCTAACGCTGCTTTGAATGGTCTGCAGAAACGGTGATGTATATGCGGGAGAATATTTTGCAGACAAGATGCACGGTTTTGGGGTGTATCGGTTTGGGAATGGACATCAATACGAGGGAGCCTGGCACGAGGGAAGAAGGCAAGGTTTCGGCTTGTATACTTTCAGACACGGGGAAACTCAGTCTGGCCACTGGCAAAACGGAGTTCTTAATGGCTCGACTTCTCCTAAAATTCGTAATGGATCTTCCATCACAGACGACCACTCTAAATTGCTTTACACTGTCCAGGTATTCGAACTTTTTAGCCTTTTTTTTCCCCACATGGATGTTTATGGTTCATGTTTCATGTTGTTAGTCCAACCAGGCTGCTAAACTGACTTCTATTTTCTCTAGGAAGCAAAGCGGGCTGCTGAGAAAGCTATTAACGTGGCAACAGTGGATGAAAGAGTAAAACGAGCGATTGCAGCAGCTAACAAAGCGGCAACTGCAGCAAGAGTGACAGCCGTGAAGGCAACCCAGAATCAGATGCATCCCGACAATAACCATAGCGGTACCCATTGCCTGAGCCTGCAGGCATAACGGAAACTACAGATTCCGTGCTTCTATTACAATCCATTTCCTCGTGATCTTTGCTCCAACTTGGCTTCGATTTTTACCTTCAAGATAGTCAAACAGCGAGGCATTTGCTTGGAACCACCTTCGGTTTTTGCTGACTGTGGAGCAAGTTAGGTTCCTCGGCTTCCTCCCATTTATAGGCCCGAAAGTATGTACATGTAATAGCTTGAGGTTTTTGAGCAGAAGAAGAAAAGAGACACTTGGAGCGTTGGCGCTGGACTCGTGTCTCGGGTGAGGTTAGAATGGTCATTAGTTTTTATTTCATATGGAAGGTCAGAACTATGTAGTGTAGCTATTTGGCTTGTTCTAATGAATATTGCCATGTTTTCTACATGTATATCTCTTGGGCTCATGCTATATATATATATATATATATATATAGTGATTGGATAACAATTCTGAGAAGGGTTTCCATAAGAACCAATCCTCAGACTCAATTATGAAAATAAATAACTCATCTTTATTGAGATGCTAGTACAACAGAAGAATCCAATTTAATGGAGGAAAAGAACTTGCTGTCAAATTGAATTATTCAAATGAGAGAGTCTCAAAAACATATTTTTGTGGGCATATCTGTCACCAAAGAATACCTGTATATTCAGTTTCTGTAATGGGAAGAAATGAATCTCAACCTGACTGAGACACAAGTTGGGTTGGGAGGTTTCGAGGGGCGAAATCGTCCAATTCTATATTGGAGCTCAGACAGATCTCTCTCAAGAATGATTCTCCCTTCACTGACCTTATCATTGCAAATGTGTTCTCAAGAACCTCATGAGCAAGCCCAATTTGAAGATGCCCAGGTTTCTTGATGCTTTCTCTTAAAAGATTTCCGATTTTTTCCAGAGAGACAACATTCTCAATGATCATTGTACCAAACATGGAGCCAAGAAAAGCTGCTGCTTTTGGTGCATCAGTTATAGCATCCTCCAAAGTAGCTAAAACAGATTCAAACCTGATCAAAAAAGCAAATGAATATCTGAACTATAACTGTGAAGATACTCGTAAAACTATATTGACAGTAACTCTGCCAAGCATCTTGTGCTCAGATGGCATGTAGTGACTCTCTCATATAGGAGGTCATGAAATCGAGCCTCAGTGGAGGCGATATTGACTCTTTGTGCTTCAACAGGTTGAGAAAGTATACATGAACAGATACTACAATGTAATAGGGTCAGTTGTATTCAAAAAAAAATATATTGATAGTAACTCTGATTCAGTTGGTTTCTCACCCAGAAATGAGCTGCCCAGAGTCCATTATTCCCCTGGACTTGGTAAGATTGACAAGGAGCCTAGAAAGGAGAATCCTGTCTCTGTCTTTCCTCTCAAACGAGTCACTTACCCATAACGATATCAGTGTTGGAATAAAACTTGGCGAGTTCAATTCTCTAATGCAGAGAACAACTTCATTCTCGTCCACAGCACTGCAGCAGAAAACATTCAACTTGAAAAAAAAAAAAAACAAAAACAAAAAAAAACAAAAAAAAAAAAAAAAACAAAACTAGAGCAACAGGCTCCAGTACTAGTAAAATCATCAATGATTCAATATAGACATCCTCTCTCTCATAACTTTTGTTGAAAACCATCTTCCTACATATTTAGAGTTACTGTATTGTTCAGAAAGTTCTCCCCATGAATTTAGTATCCTATAAAGAAATCAAGAACCCCGTTCTGCTAATTAAGTTGAGAGAGGTATAAACTGCTTCTTTCTTCCTAATCCTAACAGATTTAGGACAATGAGGAAAAAGAAAAGAAGAAAATGCATTCATGATAACAGAAAAGCAATTGGGGCATCTACATCTACTAATCCAAAAACTGACACTAAAACCTCTTATGTACCTTTTACACACATCATAGACTTACACAAGTGTACAAGACTATAGATATACACCGTGCAATTTTGCAGAAAAAGGTGATACATAAAATATGTGCAGTCTAGTATGTAATAGTGACAGTTTGCATTATTTTTCTTTGCTTTTGGTTGGGGGATGTGAAGCCAACAAACATAACAACCTCAAAACTACATTATTTTAACTTTTTCTTCTGTATGTTCATGCAAACTAATGACCGACAGTGACCTTGTTAAGTACAATGTTACCTGTAAAATTCTCGAATTGCAGAGATGGATAGTTCTGCAAGACGTTCTTCAGGCAATACGTTCTCAGTTATAGGATTTGGTGCAAAAGGATGAGTTTGCAGACAAGCTGAGGAAAGTTCACTGGATCTCCCAAATGAACAATTTAAATTCGCTGCATCTCTACTTGCATAAAGCACATTGCCTTGTTGAATGGAATGATCATATACAGAAGGCCTCACAAAACTCTCCATACTATATCTGGATATTGGCTCTTGTCTTATATTATAAGGTAACAGCTCAGATACAGGACTATAACCACCTGGACCACCTTGGATTATAATGGTCTCTCCAAAACCACTATTTATGTCTGTGGGAGGGGAAACAGAAAGCATTAGTGGTCCACTAGCAGATATTCCCCAAGGGTCAAGATAAATAGTGTTGTCATTGATCGAGGTGTGAGGCAGGGGAAAAGAAGAAGCCTGGCCCTCGTGTAAATGCTTGTCTTCCAGCCTCACATCCTGACCTCCAAATCCATGAATATGCGATGGCATTCCATGAACTGCATTTATTTGGGATGTTGATAACATAGTAGTTGCATGATTATCGATGTCCGGTGGATGTCCCCTTCTAGGAGAAGGAATGTTGTTTGGAGCACGAGTAAATCGATTGGTTTGATGACCTTGTCGCTCTTGATGAGCATCCCTATGTAATTCTTCAAGTTTTTTGGGGCCTTCAACTTTCCTTCTTTGCTGCCAATTATTTTTTCTCAAGTCAATTACATCCATCAACATGAACCTTAGTCTAGAAGATAAATCTGTGTTGTTTGCCAAATTTGACAGTATTTCAAAATATGTGTCCATTTGATCCCTGGCTTTGGCATGGTCTATCATTTCACCTATTGTGCACATTAGCTTGCAGAGAGCCTCAACATCTTCCTCATCCGGATTCTGGTAATCTCCCAGCAATTTCTGGATGCACTCATGCATGATCCTTTCTGTCAGCATCTTGTTCTTGTATAATTCCCCAATCAATCTTATATTTCCTAACATCCTCCTCCTTGCTTGTATCCTCTTTTCTTCTCTTTCCTGATCAGACTGTTTGAACTCTCCATCCCCTTCCATTTTCTCTGCTTCAGCCTGTTCCCTTTCTCCTCTTTCAAATTCTTCCTGGCATTTATTTAGAAGCAATCTCTTAAAGGTGATTCTCTGATCATCCTCAACAAAATCAGGAAGCTCACTGGAAAGATGATAACACAAATCAACGTACATCTCACAGAACGTTGGTTCCATCAGGGCTTTGTCAAATATCTGTGAAATGACACCAGCAAGAGTGGCGGCATTGTCTATAGAAACATCCTTCACTTGCTGAAACAGCCTCTCAAAATTTTGAGGAGTCAACTTATTAAGAATAGCTTTCAGCTGTCTCTGTTTCCCCTCCTCAACATCATTTGCTTTCCTCACCTCATATTTCTTCTGAGCTCTGTGCAGTGGAGATTGAGGACTCGGACCTTTTACAGAGCGAGGAGCACGCTGCCATTTATTCCCATTACGGGAATTACGTTGCATTGGTGCATGCACCCGAAGGTTCCTTCCAACATCATAGTTTCCTCGTTGACCAGGTCGAATCCCATTATTGTTAGCACTTCTGTTGGCACCATTACAGGGTTCAAGTCCAGAAGCAAAAGTAGCTTGTGATTTCGTCCTCCTGACATTATCTGTCACACTAATAGCACGATACTCAAGCCGAGAACTACCACCAGTCCTGCTAACAGGTTGTGCATTACTTGGGCTGGTTCCTTTTGGACTGTGCTTGACAACTTTTGGAGTGATGGCATTAGACCACAGTAGGTTTTCCACATCACTTGCAAGCTTGAAATCTGTGGGAAGGTTGGTAAAGTTTGAAGAGAGCGTTATGAGGAAATCGGGTGAGTACCGCTTTTTGCCATCTTCAGGATGCTTAGCCTTATTATGGTGAAACACCAACTCATTTTTCCAGTAATCTGTTTCAGTTTTACTCCTATAATCTTGATTGGTTGTGGCATCTTCTTCAAAGGAACCTGAGGAGGATACTTGTAAACTTACTAAAGAATCAGGAGACTCCAATTTCTTCTTAGGGGACTTGCATGACATACATAGATCACCATCAGCTTTCTTAACAATTTCTTTTCTTTTATCCCTGCGTCTGGAGAATGCACTTTTCGCCCTATTCGGATTCGATACAGGACTATGATCAAGGTTTACTTCCTCAAAAGCTTTCCCCTTGGCTTTGAAAGGCGACGTTGGTGATGAGGGATTAAGACTTTGACCACTCATAGGTTGCTTTGATTCAGAATCAGATAACAGAACTTCACTGACATTCAATGGTTGACATCTACTTTCAAGAGAACCATGTATATCTTCTCTTTTGCCATTATCATCCAGGGAGCATTGTTCCACCCCATTGGCCTTTGAATGTTTCGATGATGCTTTAATTCTTTCTGCCGGAATGTCTGATGGAGAATCATCATCCTGTTTTGCTGTTTTAAGAGCTTTATTATTTGTGTTGATTGCAACATTACATTGTGGAGATTCATTTGCAGTTGCATGACAAGCTTGAAGATCATTGGCAGCAGAAACAACGTAAATGCTTGCATTAGCACTCAAAATTGCTCCCCTAGCATGTTCAGGCTCTTCGCTTGCAAGAATCTGGGAGCCCATCTGCAAGAAAGGATGCACCATAGAAGTAATTCAAGGAATGAATATAATAAATTGAAAAATAAATTAAAATAGTATGCATATATTTGTAGTGTTCACTCAGAGAAGATAAAAATACATGTTGTGATTGTTCAGAATGTACTGGAGCTGTCTTGCTAGATTTATTCAACTGATTTGCATGTGAATCCACACCCTGGACAGCTCTCTCTCTTCTGACACCGACATTCTTTTCTATGAATGCAGCATCATGAGAGGGAACCATAGATGATTGAACAGAAGATCTAGGAACAAATGTTGATGACTTAGTAGAAAATTTTGAATGAATTTGTGATTCAGCTTTTCTGGGATTAGGCTGCATTGTCCTCATTAGTGTCTTGACATCAGATGAGTTAGCTGACATTGGAGCCAGAAAATCTCCATTAGATCTGTCAGCTGACAAACCGGGAGAAATCAGTTCCCTGTTTGGTGAAACAGCAATACTGCACATCCCTGTGGCAATTGTAGCAGCAAAATATGTGTAAACAGAAGAGGATCTGAGGATCATAGAACATTCAAATTAAAACAAGTGATTCTGAAGACCTGAAGATTTCTGATCCAATGTTGGAAGATCTTGAGGCATCTGAGGATTTTTCAACATAGCAGAAGTAGGGCTTTGCCTGAAAGGATTTGGCTGCATATGAGAGAAGGAAGTCCTTGCATGAGAAGGACCATAATAGAATGTTTGTGGTTGAGAATCCCTATTATGATAAGATGGCATCCTAGCTGTTCCACCATCCAGTTTTGCATCACCAAGTATTAACTCTTCATGGGTTTCAGGATGAGTAATTTTTACTCGAGGTGCAGCAGACTTCCCAACATTCTGCGGCGATCCTCCAACACCCACACCCACACCACCAAACTGAGCACGCGGCTTGTAATCAAGTCTGGGAGGAAAGTTTAGAGCCGGACCCTGGTGCATCATCCCTTGAGGCGGCAAGGGACGAGGTTGCAAACCGGGAATAAATGGTGGTTGCCAAACTTGACGATTATCTCCACCTGGTAACTGCATAGGCATCTGATATGAAGAAAACGGCATTCCTGGATGCTGCTGCTGCTGCAGCTGTGGGCCGGGAAAACCGCCTTGCATAGGAACATGTGGTTGCTGATATGGCATAGTGACTGAAACCTCAGGATGAGGAATAAAAGATGAATTCTGCATTGTACATAGAAAAGGTGCAGCTGAAATCTGAGTGTGAAGATCTTTTCTAGGCCGGGGTTTAGGCTCGGGGTCCTTTGTCTGCACATTAACCTCCCATGGCTGTGGCTGCCTAGAAGCAGTAGTGGGAAAATACTCAACTCCTTTAGAGGATCCATGCCATGCCTGAAACAATTAATCACTGAATCTTGAAGACTTCATATAAACAGTCTAATCTACTAGTCTGATACTTGAAAGAAATATAAAGTTGAGAACACTGCTAGCCAACTGCTAATCCTGCTAACTACATATAATCCCATAGACGTAAGAAGACAACCAATAGACACCTTATTCCTTTTCTGTTCGTTCAAGTCGGGTGGAGCTGAGTTGGTTCTTGCAGGAACCTGCAGAAAAAGAGAAGGAACATGATAGAAGTAATGCTTCTCTTTTAAGAAAAGAGGAGTTCCAAGGTATCAAAATAAGTTACCTGTGTGCCATTCTCAACGCCCGGGCCAAAGCTCCCAAACTGCACAGACACTTCCTTTGAAGTGTTATCTAGTCAAATGAAATGTAGATTCAGTCTATTAGACAATGCAAAAAGGGGCAGTCTTCCTGATACCAGAAAACAGGGAAAAAAAAGTTAAGACTAAATGAAAGGCAAGACAGATGGCATTGATATGATCCTCTTTCTTTGTTTTCCTGTGCTATCTATGAATGGACTCCAAACTTACTAAAGCATCTGATTATTATCTCTGGTACAGGAAAATGGCAATATTCGAGACAAAAGAGAAATCCGATGGACAAAATCTGACCATAGGTCATCATATATTACAATCCTTATCATGTGTTGAATGAAAAGGAGAAGTAAATAGATCCTACTGAGAAAAAACTTGATTATACAGTGAAGAATGTCTGTATATGCACTAAGAAGTATATATACCTTTCACGGGGGTCGTAGCGGTTTCTGTATCTGAGATTCCAGATGCAGATTGGGAGGATTGAACCTTGGAAGCAACTTCAACATCTTCCTGGTCATATGTATTGATTGGCTTGATTGTAGCATCAAAGGTTGGAGAACCAGAAGTTTCTGTAATCTCAATCCATTCATGACATCTTTAGAAATCAATAATATCTTTTATGTCCTACATTTATCTTGTTTCTCTTACACAACACTCTGAATCAATAAAAAGAATGGTGATGGCTAAACCATGAATGAGTGACAGAAGTATATATACCAGATACTGGGGCATCACTCTGCACATAACCAGACACTGATTCTGCACTACCACCAGGCAAATTTGATTGACTCCCTTCTCCACCAGACTTCTTAACACTAATTAACACAAACAAACTCTTGTCAAAATTGCCAATGAAATACACAGTTTGAGGGCCATTTTCCATAAACAAAACACACAATAGATAGGGACAACACTAGCCAAGCTGGTCAGGCTGTTATACAAGTTCGACTCTCAAAAGAAGTGGTCCATTGCCTTTCTTAGTTTGAACTAATCAACTATGAGCAATCCAGATTGGTGTCCTTGTGGTTGTTTGCCAGCTAAGGTTACAAGGCAGAGTTTACACAGTGCACACGAGCAAGGGCCATTTTCCATAAACAAAATACACAATAGACGGGGACAACCCTAGCCAAGTTGATCATGATGTTGTACAAGTCCGACTCTCAAAAGAAGCAGCTCATTGCCCTTCTTAGTTTGAACTGATCAACTATGGGCAATCCAGATTGGTGTCCTTGTGGTCCTTTGCCAACTAGGGCCAGTGCACACAAGTAATGGCTGCGATTTTCCTCGCCACCCCAGAAAAACACAGAACATATAAAGATAAATGCATCAATGCATAACCATATAGGTACATAGACACACTCAAAGGCTCAAGGCAAGAAATTGATACACAACCACAATAAGGGCATACAAGATCCAGCTAAAACTCACATTCTATAGACAAGGGAAGGGGAAGCTGCAGAGGAGGAAGACAGGGAAGGAGGAGGTAGGCCTGTGCCACCACCACCCTTTCCAGAAGAAACCCTTTTATACTGTAACTGAGCTGACCCTCCGGGTCGACTCGGCACCCTTTTGTACTGTGTCCCTGGCTCGTTCTTCTTCTTACCCCTGTGCTGCCTCTGGTACATATATATAATGTGTATAATTGTATATATCTATATATCCAGCTCCGATCTCTTCAAATCACATCTATCCAACAACAATCAATCAAAAAAATCAAAACTTCACCGATCAAATCCAAAAAAAAAAAAAAAAAACAATATTTTGGATCACAATCAGAAGCATGCATCCATGCAAAGCTACGTATATATACACACGCGCAATTCTAGCAACAATAATTCCGATTTACGATTCAGATAAGGCTAGGAGAGCTACCTGAAGAGAGAGAGAGATTAGGGTTCTCGAGGCCGAGAAAACAAACGAGAAAGACTGGCGGGAACCATGACGGGAGTGTCTGGTGAAAAAATGGTCGTTTTTTCTCGATGAATGTGGCGGTGGAACATAACCAGATATACTGTAAATCTGTTTTCTGGGAGACAGTGAAAAGTTAAAATAAAAGAGGAGAACACTATTGTATAATTTAATTATAATATTTTTACCATTTTAAAAATTATAAATAAATAAATAAATGAATGAATAAAAGTTGCCAAGATGATAGAAATTTGCAACTAAAAGAAAAAGTAGATAAGAATCAAAGGAAAATTACACTTTTGTCCTTAAATTATATGATAATTGTAAGATTCGTTCTTACTTGTTGGTCGTACTTACTTTTCGTCCATAAGTTATAACTAACTTAACGTAAATTATAGTTTATGGACGAGAAGTGAGCACGACTTGTTAGATAATGACGAAATTTACAACTTTAGTTATAGCTCAAAGACGAGAAGTAAGTACGATCGACCAAAAGATCATGTAAGAGGATTTGACGAAGCAACACAAGTCTATTAATCCATTGATAATCATTGATGAAATTAATTACTACGGGTTCTGAATTAATTAATACCAATAATAATAAAAATAGAAGTCGTGTCATTTGATTACAATGTATATGATAATGTCCTCACAAAGACAGAGAAAAATATATATACTAAGATTAGCTTGTAATCGCTCCGAAAAAGGGAGGGGTGGGGGGGGAGGGGCGATTAGAGCCCTTTAACCAAGCTTACTTGTCTCGTCGCACCTGATCGGGTCTCGACTGCCCGAGGGCAAGCATTGAGCTCGACCTTGGGGCCTCGAGGTTAGCCAATGGGGCCGACCTTCAATTCGGTGCACGAGGCAACGACCGTTGGGGTCGGCCTCGAACGGCCAAGACCGAGCTCGGTGCTCGGGCCTCAGGCAGCCAAGGCCCAACATGGCACGTGCAAGATGGGCAAGCTTGGTCAAAGGGCTCTAATTGCCCATCCTTTTTCCGGGGCAGTTACGCGTTAATCATCATCTACACTGTAATCAAATTACACAACTTCTTAATACAAATTTTTTGTCTCCTTAAACTTCATACTTTGTCTTTATCATTTATTCCTTTATTATTGGTATTAATTAATTCGATCTCCCTGCAAGTTAATTAATTCCATCCATCATGTTGAACACTCGTCATAGCATAATTTTTACGTTTAAAATAAGGAGTCTCGTACTCTAATTTCACGGCTTTGGAAAATAATACTCGTCAAATATCATGTTTTTATAAAACAAAATTAAACTACAACTTGTTGAGGTTTCATTTTTCTTAATCCCTTCATACTGGGGTCCAACAAATCCTGAACGTTTAACTTTGGTGTTGATTGATTTCAATTGCAAGTTTATATATATTTGAGAAACATTAAGATGGAGAAGCATGGGAGTAGAAAACCTGAAATGGCGAGTTTAAATATTATAACAAGATGATAAACTCTTACTAATAAATAATTATAAAATTTAGGTATCATCTATACTTTTTTTTTAAAAACATAAGTTAATTATTTTTGTTTATTTAACTCTTATTAAATTATATTCTAAAATAATTTTTATTAATTATTTTTAATTTTAATAATTTAAAATGATTTACTGTAAAAATTATTATTATTATTATTATTATTATTGTTATTGTTGTTGTTGTTGTTGTTGTTGTTATTATTATTATAAAATGACAAACCCACCACTCATTTAAAAGCAAATTCCATTGATTCCAAATGATAAAATAGTCAATATGCCAGTTGATTCCAACCCGCTAATAAAAAACGTTATATTTATCAGCTTTTCAATTTATGACTTATTGGCGCAATCAGTCATTTACCAAACATTTCAAAATAGCTTATTGTGGGTCAAACAACTAAACTTAATCAAATCAACTGCTTTCAAAAAAAAAAAAATCAAATCAACTAAAATTTGGCTGATCAATCAATAACCAAACACCCCAAAATAAGAGTATGTGTAAAATTATTATCTTTGTAATTACATTTTGGAAATCGAAAGCAATGAATTGAGGTGGATCTAATGTTGCATGCGAAACGGGACATTACGTAAATGTTTAGGAATGCATAAAGACAAGTTTACGTAATTATTTCATTTTCTCTCTCTCATAGTCCTTCCCGTTCCCCGCCCCTGCATATAATCTTCTGGGATAGCTCGAGTGACAAGTAAATTCTCTTTTGTGGGGAAGAATCTCGGGAGAACTCTGATTCTATTACTAGCCTTCTGGAGCAAGTGGGGATTAATCAGGTGGACCCAGATAGAAAAAAACTCTGGAATACCTTGTGTATTTACCAAAAACAAAAACAATGTTGCATGGAGATTATGAAGATAGTTGACTTTGGAGATATAACGGATGGTCAAAAAGTGATCAAACTATGGTGTATATATATATATATTTTGTGTGGTGGGTGCGTGCGTGCAGTGGCCGTGTTAATCCCGTGAACTGATTCCGAGTTCGGCCGTTGATGAGCATTCACAGGGTTCATCTTGCTGCCAATGCAAAACCACAAAAACACAAAAAGACCAATTTTTTATGGAACCAACACACAAAAAAACAAACTTTTAGCAAATCGAAAGTGCCCAAAAATGGCGGAAAAGAAAAAATAAAAGCTTCCACGCTACCAGCGAATTCACGGCCACACAACCGGAGAGAGAGAGAGAGAGGAGCGAGAGAGCCTATTTATAGTTATTTTCAACAACACAAAGCTTTACAAGGAACACTCCAAATGATCAAATATAGGTATGAAAGGACTGAAGATGATGAAGCTTTTGGTATGTCCATAATCCCAGAAGGGTAATAAGCGCAGGGGCGGGAAAACGGGAAGGACTATGAGAGACAAAATCAAATAATTATGTAAACTTGTCTCTATGCATTCCTAAACATTTACGTAATATATGTTCCGTTTGGCATGCAACATTAAGATTCACCTCAATTCATTGCTGTCAATTACCATAATGTAATTACAAGCATAATACTATTTTGACCATCTTTTTTTTTTCTTTTCTTTAAAATACTTTTTGGCCCATCCATTATATCTCCAAAGTCAACTATCTTCATAATCTCCATGCAACATTCGTTATACCGGATCAACCTATTTCGATGATTTTATTTACTGGGGACAAATTTTTTTCTTTTGGTAAATCAGTCTCGCGGGATCCACCCAACTAATCCCCATTCACTCCATTATGTTTGGTAAATTGGTCACGCGGAGTCCACCAAACTAATCCTCGCTCACTCCATTTTTTTGATAAACCGGTCTCGCGAGTCTACCCAACTAGTCCCCGCTAACTCCGGGCCCAAGGGAAATCTTTTTTTTTGGTGGGGGGGAATGAACAGTTCACGCCATTAACACGGTCACTGCACGCACGCAGCCACCACACAAAACAACAAAAACACAAAAAGATTTAAGTTTTTAAGGAACAAACAAACCAAAAATCACACTTTTAGCAAAATAGAAAGGGCCCAAAAATGGGGGGAAAAACAGCTTCCAAGTTACCGGGATTAACACGGCCACATAACCACCACAAAATCCACCGATTAAACAGAAAAGAGAGCTTCTTTTCAACAAAAAAGAGAGATATTTATAGAATGGAATGAGAGAAGTTCAACCTTGTAGTACAAAAAGATGTGAAAAATCTGATTTTTTTTTTCTTTATATATAGATATAATATAAACTAACAGATCATTAAAAAGGTTCAAACCAATCATTAAAACAAGAAAATGTTGTATAATTCAATGTCAATACAGCTGGTTATACAGAACCAAAAAAAAACAAAAGTATATAGTTTTATATGTCAATGAACATTGTCAATATAGTTTCACAAATTATGATTCAAGAAATGAAGAACATATGAATTTCAGCTGCAGTCTTAAAGATGAATCATGCAGACCTGCAAAACAGCACCCAATGGTCACTGCAAAACTAAAATAAAAAACACTTCGAATTAACACGGGCACTGCACGCACGCGATTATATTAAAGAGGAGTGCTTTCTTTTGTTTTGTTTTGGTTTTTTTTTTTTTTTTTTTTTTTCTAAAACTTGTGTATGGGTATACTCAAAACTTGAAAAGATTTATAAGAAAGCTCTCTCGCTCCTCTCTCTCTCTCTCCGGTTGTGTGGGCGTGTGAATCCCGCCGGTAACTTGGAAGCTTTTCTTTTTTCTTTTCCCCCATTTTTGGACCCTTTCTATTTGCTAAAAGTTTGATTTTTGTGTGTTTGTTCCATGAAAAATTGATCTTTTTTGTGTTTTTTTGTTGTTTTGTGTGGTGGGTGCGTGCGTCGGTGCGTGCAGTGACCGTGTTAATCCCGTGAACTGATTCCGTGTTCATGAGCATTCACAGGGTTCATCTTGCTGCCAATGCAAAACCACAAAAACACAAAAAGATCAATTTTTTATGGAACCAACACACAAAAAAAACAAACTTTTAGCAAATCGAAAGTGCCCAAGAATGGCGGAAAAGAAAAAACAAAAGCTTTCACGCTACCAGCGAATTCACGGCCACACAACCGGAAAGAGAGAGAGAGAGAGGAGCGAGAGAGGCTATTTATAGTTCTTTTCAACAACACAAAGCTTTACAAGGGAGACTACTATACAAACAATCAAATAATTATGTAAACTTGTCTTTATGCATTCCTAAACATTTACGTAATATATGTCCGGTTTCGCATGCAACATTAAGATTCACCTCAATTCGTTGCTGTCAATTACCAATTGTTATTACAAGACTAATATATACTTTTTTTACCATCTTTTTTTTTTTTCTTTCTTTAACACACTTTTTGGTCCATCCGTTATATCTCCAAAGTCAACTATCTTCATAATCTCCATGCAACATCTGTTATACCAGACCGATCTATTTAGACGATTTTATTTACGGGTGACAATTTTATTTATTTTTGGTAAATCGTTACCGCGGGGTCCACACAACTAATATCCGTTCACTCCATTTTGTTTGGTAAATTGGTCATACGGAGTCCACCAAACTAATCCCCGCTCACTCCATTTTTTTTTTTTGATAAATGGATCTCGCGGGTCCACCCAACTAATCCCCTTAACTCCGGGCCAACGGAAAAATGGGGGGAAAATGAACAGTTCACGCCATTAACACGGTCACTGCACGCACGCAGCCACCACACAAAACAACAAAAACACAAAAAGATTAAGTTTTGAAGGAACCAACAAACAAAAAATCACACTTTTAGCAAATAGAAAGGGTCCAAAAATGGGGGAAAAGAACAGTTCCCATTTACCGGGATTAACACGGCCACACAACCACCACAAAATCAAGGCTTCACGGCGATTAAAGAGAAGAGAGGCAGAAAGCTTCTTCTCAACCAAAAAAAAGAGAGAGAGAGAAGAGAGCCTTCTTTCTCTTTTCAACAAGACAAATGAGAGACTATGAGACTCCAAACACTCAAATATAGCTATGAAAGGACTCAACATGAACGAGTTTTTGGTATGTCCATAATCCCAGCGGGAAAACATAGTAATTTTAGTTTTCTTTTTTTTAACACGGGCACTTAAAATTTTGATGTAAACACTTTTACAGGAGCTCGGAAGAGGAAAATAACCTATCAGCCCCGCAACATTGTGGTGTCAAGCTACAAAAGCAAACATTGAAACTAATATTTAGCATCAATCTTGCCATCCATGTATAGCATTTCTCATTCTCAGACCACTTCAGATGCTGCATTAGCTGCTGCTCGATGAGCGACAATAATGGCTCGATGAGCCTGCTGAACACTATAACTCTTTCCCCGTGTGTTTACCAAGCTCAAAAACAAAGCTCGTTTTCACTCCTGGCACTTGGATCGAGCTCGAGGCCTTTTTCCCCGCTTCTGCAGATGTTGTCTGGGGCGAGGGAACGATGAACAGAGCAAACAACTTATATATAGCCTGCACAGAGAGAAGTAAGCAGGGAGTTACAACAGAGAATGCCTATTCAAGTAAAAAAGAAATAACAAGAATAAATACCAGACTAATTATTCCTGCTCTATGATTTGAAGTTCTTCTTTGAGACCAAATCAAGCAGGGTCTGCTGCAACGAAATAAGCCAGCTTTTCTTGCATATTCTTGGCTGGTTCTGAGTCATTTATAACAACTAGTAATCAGAGTTTAGAAACTACTTTTTCTTGCATATATTCTTGACAAATTAAACCAGCTTTAATTCTAGTAGTATAACAGATACTAGTGCAGAAGAAAACAAATTCATCTACTTTCAATGTCTGGATATGCTTCATTTCTACAACCCAACCTAGCAATACTTGCAAACATGCCCCCCAGGATGGAAAAAAGAAGGCATTTTCACTATTAGGCAGAGCAAAGCAGAAACAGAACACCCAATTCAAAATGTATATATATAGTATAGTTTAGGTGCGATTTACCCCACTAGTATTAATAAAATACACCACTCAATTGTTAGGAAATGCACAACATAAATATGCACCATTAGCTAGGCATTACCAAAAAAACACACCACTAGGTATGCAAATATACAACACAATGTTCGGAAGTGCACAATGAGGGGCAGGAGAGTTGTGGGTGTGTTTTTGTACATTTTCATTGTTGTGCATATTTTGTTAACACTGCCCACACTGGTGTAAAACGCACCTACCGCATGGGAAGGCCCAGCCGCACCTGACCAGACTTCTATATATATATATATATCAACAATATATATGCTAAGGAATTGAAAACTATATATTGGTGAAACTAACAACAATATTAAGCTTAACAAAACAACATATATAGCAGTGAACCTACCACAGGCAGAGATTGAGAGCTTGTACCAGTGTCCTTCCCCTTTTCTTTCTCCCTCTCCTTCTCCTTCTCATCAGTATCACTATCCAGTGAAATTACCTTCACCATATCACTTTTGTTTCTGCAAACTGGAAATGTTTCCCCTATAAATGCAACATCATCATCACTACTATCACTCTCCACCAAATCTAAACATTTCCTTTTATCCTTCTCTTTCTCTTTCTCCTTTTCCCTCTCCCCTTTCACAAAATCCTCAACAAATTCAATATCAGAAGGTGAGCCCTTCTTAGTTTCACTACTCCTCCTATGTCTCTTCCTCTCCTTCTCAACCACTATCACCTCATCAACATCAGAATCATTGTTCTCTAACCCAGAAAATTGATTTCTTTTTAGTTTTTTCTCTTCATTTAACTTCTCAAAGAACTCACCCCATTGATTCCTTGTTCTCGGCCTACCCAGTTCATAAGCATTCTCACCTTTCATCCTGCTGTCAAAACAACAAAAACAGGAAAAAAAAAAATCAAGAACAAACAAACAAGCAAGCAAAAATCACACACGGGATTAACACGGTCACTGCACGCACGCAGCCACCACACAAAACAACAAAAACACAAAAAGATCAAGTTTTTATGGAACAAACACACAAAAAATCAAACTTGTAGCAAATATAAATGGCCCAAAAATGGGGGAAAAGATCAGTTCCTGTTTACCGGGATTAACACGGCCACACAACCACCACAAAATCAAGGCTTCACGGCGATTAAACAGAAAAGAGAGCTTCTTTTCAACAAAAAAAGAGAGAGAGAGAGGAGCAAGAGAGCTTTCTTTTTCTTTTCAACAAGACAAAGCTTTACAAGGAAGACTCCAAATGATCAAATAAAGGTATGAAAGGACTTGGACTGTTTCTCGGTCCCTTTTCCTTCTCTTGTTCATGATTTGGAGCTTGACTCTATTTAAGTAATATATGCAGTTTTTCCTTTCAAAAAAAAGGTATGAAAGGACTCAACGAGTTTTTGTTTTTTTTGAAAATTTTTATCAATTCTTTTTTTTTTTTGGTCTTTCCTCCCATAAAATTTGAACACAATTAAGTAAATGTTTAAAGGTACAAATGAGTAAATGTTGGGGGTTTGTTTTTTGAAGTCCAAGTCTTATTTTAATTTCAAACACCAACTCCACTTTTACCCTTTGGTTAACACCAAAGTGCAGGTTAAACTGCTGGTCATATATGTTTGGGCAGCCGAAAACGGAGGTCTCGTTGTCTCCGACAGCTCAGAGATGAAGACATCTCTTCGTCTCCAAATTGTAGGAGAAGATCAGGTCTGGCGTTCTATTTTAGTTTTTAATTTAAAATTATTATAATAAAATTTTTAAAAATATTTTTTATTTTCCAAATCCCCTCCTAACAAAACATCCCTTCACATAATTTCTATTTGTTTTTGCTTCTTCTGCATAAATAAAACAAATAAAAATCACTAGAAAATAATCGATTGATTTGATAAAGTTCAATATTCAAATTTGGTGAGATTGAGTATCACTGAAGTTCTTGTACAAGATTTGTGCAACACTAGTGAATGGAATGAGAAGAAGTTCAACATTATAGTACAAAAAGATATGATAAATCTGATTTTTTCTTTAAATATAGATAAACTGATCATTAAAAAGGTTCAAACCAATCATTAAAACAAGAAAATGTTGTATAATTAAATGTCAATACAGCTGGTTATACAGAACCAGAAAAACAAAAGTATATAGTTTTATTTGTCAATGAACATTGTCAATATAGTTTCACAAATTATGATTCAAGAAATGAAGAACATATGAATTTCAGCTGCAGTCTTAAAGATGAATCATGCAGACCTGCAAAACAGCACCCAATGGTCACTGGAAAACTCAAAAAAAAATTAAAAAAATTAAAAAAATTATAGCATTTGGCCCTTCGGTGGGACCAGTCCTTAACACGGTCACTGCACGCACACAGCCACCACAAAATATCCATGGCGATTATATATGTTAAAGAGAAGAGAGCTTTTCTTTTGTTTTTTAAACTTGTATGTATATATATGGGTATACACAAAACTTTACCCACCCAACGAACTTTACCCGGAAGAGTCCAAAGAATTAAAAATAGGTGTGAAAGGATTGATTTCAATTTCAAAATGTAATCTTACATAGTCATGAACACGGTTCGGTTCCGGTCCGAACCGGCGGTTTCCGGTTCCGAAATCGGCCGAACTGGAACCAAACCTTCCAAGTACGGTTTGGAACCGGCGGTTCCGGTTTGAACCGGATTTTTAAAATTTTTATTTGTAATTTTTTTTTTAAATTGTCCAAATTCAACAATTAATATTTTTTGTTGAAAAATTTTCATTCTAAAATGTGTTTTAAATAGTTATATTAAATATTTAAACTTCAAAGTTAAACTATATTTAAAAAAAATTGTTATAGTTGAATTTTAAAATGTTTTTTAAAGTTTAAACTTTAATCAAATAATAATTAAACTTTAACTAAATAATAATAATAATTTAAAAAGTTTTTTTTTTTTTTTTAATTTTCCGGTTCCAAACCGGAACCGGCGGTTCCCGTTCCAAATATTATGGAACCGGAACCGGAACCTTAACCGGAACTGAAACCGTCCGTATGGTTCCGTTTCCGGTCCAGTTCCAACAGTGCACAATTCGGTTCAAACCGAACCGTGGTCATCCCTAATTTTACATGTACTCACATTTTTTATTTTTTATAATGTTACGATTGCTTAATATAATAAAGGGTCAGGGAGACGGGAACACATTAAAAAGACAAATTAAGGATAAATTTTTTTTAGTAGTATTGACTCTGTTACAATGTATTATCTGTTCATAACTACTTTATCAACCAAATGAAGCACAAAGAGCGAATATTGCATTCACTGAGGCTCGAACCTACCCTTTCCCACATGGAGGTGCAACTAGACCACAAGGATTTAAAATCATGACATAAGCTTTCAAATTTAGAGTTCAACCAAGAACCAACTAAGGTACTCAAACTATTAATAATTTTAATAAATATAGGTTTTATATACAGTCTGATGCTATATATGTGTATATATACATACATATATATAAAGGGAAGGGTGGGGTCGGGGAGGGGAGAGGGCAACTACCCCACACTGACTCTGTCTCTGTAAGGATTATTTTTATTAATTTCTCCTTTTTTTCTTTGGTAGAATAAAATTCGAACAGAACACCTATTTTTTTTTAATCTCCCAATCACATGCAACTCCACTTTTACCCTTTGGTTAACACCACACCAAACTGCAAGTTAACCTAAAGGTACTGATCATATATGTTCACATACATAAAGAACATGGCAAGCATAATGCAACTAATAATATTGTGTGGTCAAACTACAAAAAGCAAACATTGAAACTAATATTGTGAACTATAGACAAGGAACACTGTTGGTGATGATTTAATGGAAGTATATATGGCTGAAACTACAATATAATATTATGGTTAACAAAACAGCATAGTTCAGTGTGAATGTGTCTCTTTGAGAAACTAGCTAGACTGGTAAGAGCGATTCACCTACCGCCGAGAGGTCGTATGTTCGAACCTCAAACTCCTGGATTTGAGCCGGCCAGCTATGGATAACCTAGGCTGGTTTACTTCCTTGTGGCCCTTTGCCAGCTAGGGTCACAAGGTGAGTGACCCTCCTAGGCTGGTTTACCTCCTTGTGGCCCTTTGCCGGCTAGGGTCACAGTACGAGGAAAACAAACAATATAATGCCTTCTGAAATACCCAAATACCCTGACCTTAGATCTCCTTGTGGCCCTTTGCCGGCTAGGGTCATAGGGCGAGGAAAACAACCTGTTTGTTAAAACAATATAATGCTTCTGAAATACCCAAATACCCTGGCCTTTTAGTCCTTGATGAAGGATAGAAGGACATACTACTAACAGATCATTAAAAAGGATAGAAGGACATACTGCTAACAGATCATTAAAAAGGTTCAAACAAATCATTAAAACAAGAAAATGTTGTATAATTCAATGTCAACACATCTGGTTATACAGAACCAGAAAAACAAAAGCTATAAATTGTCAATATACTTTCACAAATAATGATTCAAGACTCAAGAACATATGACTTTCAGCTGCAGTCTTGAAGATGAATCATGCAGACCTGCAAAACAGCACCCAATGGTCACTGTAAAACTCAAAAAAAAAAAAAAAGAAAAAAAAAAAGAAGAGAGATTATATGTATATATATAAAAATGAGCAATAGCAATGAGAACTTTGCTGTCCCACCTTAATTCCAGGAAGGTTTAGGGCTGGTCTGCGAGCTTTGGCCCTTCGGTGGGATCAGCCAGTAGCATTTGCTGAGTCTTGGGCTGGTGCACAATCAGCTCGAACATCCCCCGGAGCCTTTCGTTCTCAGCCATTGCTTCCAGGATCACATCTGCAGCAGAGGGATTTTCCGTCCTGGAATGATTCTCCCGAGCAGAAAACACCAGCTCAGACATCCTGTCCTTCCTCGCTTGGCATTCATATTTCTTGGCCTCGAATGTGGACGAAATCAGATTGTACACATACACGACTTTGGTCTGTCCAAGCCTGTAAGCCCGGCTGATGGCCTGCCTCGTGATGGAAGGGTTCCACACGACATCAAGCAGCACGATCCTCGAGGCCCCAATGAGGTTTATCCCTTCACAGCAGGATGCAGTGGATGCAAGAAGAACCTTGGCCACACTAGCAGGATTGTTGAAAGCAGAAATCCTGTCTTGGCGATATTTTGCGTCGATCTTGCCATCCATGTACAGAATTTCCTCGTTCTCGGACCACTTAATATGGTGCAGCAGCTGCTGCTTGATGAGGGACAGTGGCTCGATAAGTCTGCTGAAGACTATGACTCTCTCCCCGTGAGCACTGCACAGCTTGACAAGCTCGAAAACAAAATTTGTTTTCACTCCAGCAGTAGGATCGAGCTCGAGGTCTTTTTCCCCGTTTTTGCAGATGTTTTCTGGGGCGAGGGAAGGATGGACAGATATCAGAGTCATCAAATTGTCCTGCTCAATGAAATTCTTCTTCGAGACCAAATCAAGCAGCCTCTGCTGCATTTCT
Source organism: Ipomoea trifida (assembly GCA_003576665.1). Taxonomy (NCBI): domain Eukaryota; kingdom Viridiplantae; phylum Streptophyta; class Magnoliopsida; order Solanales; family Convolvulaceae; genus Ipomoea; species Ipomoea trifida. The sequence continues at coordinate 962,214 of CP025651.1, forward strand.
GTGAGCTTTAAGTGAACCAGCGCGTCCCTTAGGCCAGGGAGCTTCTCGAGCAGAATATGACCCTTGTGCACATGCACAAACGGGGAAATCATCGCCTTAAGCTCCTCTATCCGTCTGCCATTCTCATCGTTGACGATAGAACTGGTAATTGAAGTCCACTTATTCCTCACTGCCTTGCCTTTCTGCAAAAAGTTTCGAGTGCTGCTAGGAGCGGGGACAGAAAACTCGGGACTAACCAGGCATAGTGTGTTGTACAGCTCCTGGAAATTGTTCTGGAAAGGCGTCCCGGACAAGATAATGCGAAGGGGGGTCTCAACTTTCGATAGAGCCCTCCACATGAGGCTCTCATCGTTTCTGGGAGTGTGTCCTTCATCAAGGACTAAAATGCCAGGATACTTCAGAAGTATTCTCCTCACCTTTTCATCTTCTGCACTCTCTCCAGCTAGTTTCTCGAAGAGACGATAAGTGATTCCCAGAATCCCCGAGCCATTAGCCCAACTATACAACTTCAGGGTCCGGTTCAGCTCTCTGCCTTTGGATTTTCGCTTGAAAATCTTCCAATTACTGCCCTGAACATCTGTCACGTTTTCCTTCCCCGACAGCTTCGGATTGTTCAAGTTGTGGAATGGAATATCGGCATCCCATTTCACGAACTCGTTTTCCCATGTCAGAAGCATGCTGCGAGGGGCAATCACAACCGGGCGACACATAGGGAAGAGCTTCATAAATGCCTGGAGAAACACCACACTGAGGCCTGTTTTCCCAGTCCCGGGAGCATGCGAAATTATGCAGCCTTTCCCCTTATCAGACGGCAGCACTTTCAAATTCTCAATTTCGAGATCTCCTGCAATGTTCTTCCACATGAACTCGTACCCATCGATCTGATGCTGGTACATTCTTTCTTTAATGTGAGCAGGTACAAGATCCCACACCGTCTTTCCAGAAACACCCCGAGCACAATTGTTTACAGGAATATTGCCCAACTCAAATTCAGCATCCTCAGAGTGCTCCGATCTATCAACGAATCTCCTTTCATATCTCTGGGTGGATTTCATAGCCTTCACAAAACAACAGATAGCAATGCTCAAAAGATTGTACACGATGCAGTCACAACGAGGGCTAATTTATGTAAGAACTAAGAACATTCCTTCAAGATATTTCAATTTTACTCAGAAATGGCCAATTTATGCAGGGCGTTATAATAGTACAGAAAGATACATAAGATAATGAACAACTGGTTTTCAGTCATTTCTAACTATTAATCAGAATTTCGAAAGTACTTTTCTTGCATATTCTTGACAAACCGGTTTTTAGTAGTATAACAAATACTAGTGCAGAAGAAAACAACAGATAGCAATGCTCAAAAGATTGTACACGATGCAGTTACAACGAGGCCTAATTTATGTAAGAACATTCCTTCAAGATATTTCAACTTTACTCAGAAATGGCCAATTTATGCAGGGCATTATAATAGTACAGAAAGATACATAAGATAATGAACAACTGGTTTTCAGTCATTTCTAACTATTAATCAGAATTTCGAAAGTACTTTTCTTGCATATTCTTGACAAACCGTTTTTTAGTAGTATAACAAATACTAGTGCAGAAGAAAACAACAGATAGCAATGCTCAAAAGATTGTACACGATGCAGTCACAACGAGGCCTAATTTAGGTAAGAACTAAGAACATTCCTTCAAGATATTTCAACTTTACTCAGAAATGGCCAATTTATGCAGGGCATTATAATAGTACAGAAAGATACATAAGATAATGAACAACTGGTTCTGAGTAATTTCTAACTATTAATCAGAATTTCGAAAGTACTTTTCTTGCATATTCTTGACAAACCAGTTTTTAGTAGTATAACAAATACTAGTGCAGAAGAAAACAACAGATAGCAATGCTCAAAAGATTGTACACGATGCAGTCACAACGAGGCCTAATTTATGTAAGAACATTCCTTCAAGATATTTCAACTTTACTCAGAAATGGCCAATTTATGCAGGGCATTATAATAGTACAGAATGATACATAAGATGGTGAACAACTGGTTCCGAGTCATTTCTAACTATTAATCAGAATTTCGAAAGTACTTTTCTTGCATATTCTTGACAAACCAGCCTTTAGTAGTATAGCAAATACTAGTGCAGAAGAAAACAAATTTATCTACTTACAAAGTCTGGATATAAATGCTTCATCTCCAAGAACACAACCAAGCAATGCTTGCATAGGATGCCAATTTGTTCATCGAGGATATAATGATGCCCCTCGGGATGGCAGCAGTCATTTGCCTCATCAGCTTTTGCAGTTTCCTTCTCCTGATTAGAAAAACAAGGCATTTTCACTATTAGGCAGCTGAAAAGCAGAAGCAGAACACCCAAAATGTATATATCAACAAGCTAGCTTTATCCTTTTCAAAAAGGGATACATAAATTCATGTTTTATCTCAGAAATGCATAAAAGCATCACACTTTATCATGCCTTATCAGTGTTTTGATTCTTAGTGCTATAGTTATTCACTGCTGGCAAGAATGAATAGCATTTCTCTTTTGCACATCAACACTATTTAGTTCATAGTATGAGGAGCAATTTGCCAATCATTCAATCAATGTCAGTATAAAATGCATGGAAAAGAAATAGATTAGGCACTGATCATATATATATATGTACACATACATAAACAACATAGCACAATGCAGTTAATATTGTGTGGTCAAGCAACAAAAGCAACCATGGAAACTAATATTATGAACTATATATGCTCAAGGAAAATAGTGGCTAATGATTCTATTCAATGGAAGTGTATATATATATTGGTGAAACAATGACATTAAGCTTAACAAAACAGTATAACAGTGAGCATACCACAGTTTGAGGAGCACTTGAACCATTCTCGGTTTGCAATCTGCCCATGTCGAGGTCTGCAAAGAGATTGTCAACCTCCACCTCCCACTCTTCTTTCACAGGTGGTTCCTCGTCTTCGTCTTCAAATCTGAACTTCAAGGGCAATGGTGGAGCATTCATTTCGGGACGTTGGAGTCTTTCATTCAGATTGCTCTCCTTCTCCAATACAGTGTTAAGAAGGATGTCCTTCACATTGAGACCTCTTGCTCTCTGCTTCCTCTTCTTAACTATGGTTGTCTGTTTTTGCTCACCGTCTTCTCCTCCTCCGACATCCTCATCCTCATCCTTTTTCCTTTCATCCTTGTTTAAAGGCTTGGGGGTTGAAGATGATCTAAGACGAGAAACGATCCCTTTTCTCTTCTCACCCGCCTCAGCAGCCTTCCCCTTTCCATCTGCCCTCTTAAGGACAGAAGAGGGGACAGTAAAACTGAAATCCCCATCATCTGAATCATCATCTTCAGATGAGGATGATGATGATGATGATTCAAAATCATCAAAATCTGAGGAGTCTGTACTAGAGAGACTAACAGAAGAGTCCACCCTCCTCTTTGAGGTTGATGAAGCAACATCATCATAGGGAATAACCTCAGGGCCCCTTCCATCCACAGACCCAACTTTTGAGCCTGATGCTGAGCCTGGTTTCAACAAAACTACATTAGGGGTTGGATTGGGTTCCCCCACAAGAACAAGCTGACTATTACCCTTCCTCTCATCATCTTTATCATCAGACACTGAAATAGGCTCCACCCTATTAGTTCTGTTTTTGTAAAGGGGATATGTTTCCCCTATAAATATAACATCATCATCACTGCTAGCACTCTCCACCACAGGTAAACCTTTGGTGTCATTTTCACTCTCCACCACAGCTAAATCTTTGGTATCATTTTCACTCTCCACCATGGCTAAATCTTTGGTGTCATTTTCACTCTCCACCACAGCTAAATCTTTGGTATCATTTTCACTCTCCACCATGGCTAAATCTTTGGTGTCATTTTCACTCTCCACCACAGCTAAATCTTTGGTGTCATTGTCTCTACTTTCACTCCATACACCCACCAAAGCTAGCCATTTGCTACTATCCTCCTCCTCCTTCTCCTCCTCTTTCCCCTTATCCTTCTTTTTCCCCTTATCCTTCTCTTTCTCCTTCCCCTTCCCTTTCCCATTCTCCTTCTCCTTCCCCTTCCCCTTCCCCTTCTCTTTCTCTTTCTGTTTCCCCTTCCCCTTCCCCTTCTCCTTCTGTTTCCCCTTCCCCTTATCTTTACCCTTCTCCCCTTTCCCAGAATCCTCACCAAATTCATCATCCATCATTTCCATCTCCTTTTCACCCTCCCCTTTCACCAAATCCTCAACAAATTCCACATCAATCATCTCTTTCTCCTTATCCACAAAATCATCAACAAATTCAATATCAGCCATCCCCATCTCCTTGTTTCTACCCAAAGATGAAGCCTTTTGGGCTTCACCACTCCTCCTAGATCCCTTTCTCTCCTCCCCAACCACCACCTCAACCTGATCATCACCTACACCATTTTTCTCTGCCTTTCCCCTCTCAGAACCATCACCTCCCACTCTATCAGTGGACGGCCCAGACTCAGAAAGCTTTCTCCTTTTCCGTTTCTTCTCCTCGTTAAACTTCACATAGAAATCATCCCACTGGTTCCGAGTTCTCGGCACCCGGCGCGGCCGCTCATGAGCATTCACGGGGTTCATCTTGCTGCAAAAACCACAAAAAACACAAAAACGTCAAATCTTTACGGAACAAACACACAAAAACAAACTTTTAGCAAAACAAGTGCCCAAGAATGGCGGAAAAGAAAAAACAAAATCTTTCACGCTACCAGCGAATTCACGGTCACACAACCGGAGAGAGAGAGAGAGAGAGAGAGAGAGAGAGAGAGAGAGAGAGAGAGAGAGAGAGCGCGAGAGAGAGAGAATGAGAGAGAGAGAAAAGAGAGAGAGAGGAGCGAGAGAGCCTATTTATAGTTATTTTCAACAAGGCAAGCTTAACAAGGAACACTCCAAATGATCAAATATAGGTATGAAAGGACTGAAGATGATGAAGCTTTTGGTATGTCCATAATCCCAGAAGGGTAATAAGCGCAGGGGCGGGAAAACGGGAAGGACTATGAGAGACAAAATCAAATAATTATGTAAACTTGTCTTTATGCATTCCTAAACATTTACGTAATGTCCCGTTTGGCATGCAACACTAAGATTCACCTCAAATCCTAAATTCGTTGCTGTCAATTACCAAAATGTTATTACAAGCATAATACTTTTTTTTTTTTTTTTATAATAAGAACTTAATGCATTAAATCCGTAGAAAGACAATCAACAAGAAAGAGGGGAGGGCTATCAAACCATTCACCGCAACCTGACTTAGAAACGGCTTCCCTAGCAACAGTGTGGGCAGCACGGTTCGCAGATCGCTTAACAAAACAGAAATTAACATCATTTTTTTTCTTTCTTTAAAACACTTTTTGGCCCACCCGTTATATCTACAAAGTCAAACGAACCAATTAACCTATTTCGACGATTTTTTTTTCTTTCTTTAAAACACTTTTTGGCCCACCCGTTATATCTACAAAGTCAAACGGACCAACCTATTTCGACGATTTTATTTATTTTTTCTTTCTTTAAAACACTTTTTGGCCCACCCGTTATATCTACAAAGTCAAACGGACCAACCTATTTCGACGATTTTATTTACGGGTGGCAATTTTCCCGTTATATCTACAAAGTCAAACGGACCAACCTATTTCGACGATTTTATTTACGGGTGGCGATTTTATTTACGGGTGGCAATTTTATTTTTATTGGTAAATCGTTACCGCGGGGTCCACACAATACTAATATCCGTCGGAGACGGAGACTCTATTTTTACCGTTACCGCGCTCCATTTTTATGGTCGTTGACTCCGGGAGGCACGGGAGCTGGCCCAAGGAAATCGTCACTTGTGGGAATCGAACTCGGGTTCTCCCGAAATTCTTCCCCACAAAGAGAGCTCACTTGCCACTTGAGCTACCTCATTAGGTTGACAGGTGAAAAAAAATTGGTTATGCCACAATAATACTATGACCAAAGGGGATGTTCTGAAAAAACAAGGACTAAAAGTGAAATGTCACTTATAAATTTAGGATCAAAACTGGAATTAACTCTTAGTTTTAAATCATTTATATATTGTTATATATATATACTCCGTATATTCTACTATTGTTTATTTATTTTTTATTTTAATTTTGAAGTTTACTAAAATATATGTAAGTAGGTTAACAACACATTTTGTTCACTGAATAGGCTAGAAATGAAAAATATTTTCAGTAATATATAGGTCTAATTTGTTGTTTTGTAAGTTATCTTATTTCGAAAAATAGTATTCCTAAGAATGCTTCATTTCCTTTGCTATACAAATAGCTATTCTAAGGAGGCCTTGGTACTAAATCATTCTTGAGTTATCAAGAATAACTTATGTTTTGTAAAACATAATTTATCCTTATCTTTTTTTATCTGTAATTATTATGTCTTATGAAAGTATGGTATTCTATAATAAATAATAATTATTATTGTTATTATTGTGTGTATATCTAATATGTTAATTAATGCCTACTTTTTAAAAAATTATTAGTTCTTTTTTGTTATGTACTATAATAAAAGTAAAAAAAAAAAAACTAAAATGAAATAATAACAACAACAACAACAACAACAATAATAATAATGTGCATGAATATCAGAGTGTAGAGAATAAGCATATTGGTTCTTATAGGAGGGTAGTTCTCATATGATCATTATCCTCTATATATATATATATATATATATATATATATATATATATATATATTATTACACAAAGATATAAAATGGCCAAGGGTTTAGTACCTCGCACGATAACGCATGTTCCAATTGACTGCTAAACAGTGACAAGAATTTGTAGCAATGTGGAAGAAAGCGAGACCAACAGCTAGTTACAATGGCAAGAGGTCAATTGTGAGAAAGCAATAGTGATGACAGTTTGGAAAGAAAAAACAAAGATAATGTTTAGTAGACAACTATGTTTTGTTGATTTGATGAGAAAGAAAGAGCATCAACTCAATGGATTGCAAAGATGTTTCACATATAGGCTTTATAATAACAAATTACTCTATTAGGGTTTAGGAATTACACAAAATATCAAATTAAGAAAATATGAAACATACTATTAATTGTAATTTTTTTAAAAAATTATTAATTTAGTTAGCAAGCCCGTGCAATAAGTGTGCAACCCGAGCAATACCCATTTTCAAAATCATCGTCTCGACTAGAAAAAATTTGATTTCACTTTGACCTCCACCCCGAATCATATTAACAGTTTCAACGCTAAAAGTCCTTAAAATAAATAAATAAATACATAAATCTCATACCTATTTCACGAGATAACAATATATTAGCCAACTTGCTATTCTAATCTATTATGCTGGTAGAAAACGTGATAGATTTTAACTTCGCAATTCTTTGTCAACAAATGCTTGCTCTTTTCATTGAGATTTCACAAGGGGTCATCGCTCACAATTTCACACAATAAGCAGTCCACTGCTTTCTCACGACCAATTTCCATAATAATTTTCATGTCACTTTCGACCAAGCAATTTGAAGACCCTTTAAAATGACGCAGATCTCCACCTTGTATGGCACTACATGGGCCAATATTGGTTGTGAAGCCCCACAAAAAAGTAGTAATTTATGTTAATATTGATATATGGGTTCCTTAACTTTCTGACAAGTTGTTAGCCTGTTGCAACCTTTGTTTTTTAAAAGAGATGATGGGAGAATATTGTAAAAAGAAATGAAAAACGACAAACAAAAAAAAAAAAAAAGCAAAAAGAAGAAATACGAAATAAGAATAAAAGAAAAAGCAAATAAAAAGAAAAAAAAAAAAAGAAGAGAGAAAACAAAGAAAAAAGAGAAAGAGAATTGGTATTACTGGTTGCTTGTTTTGAAGGTAATGATGGCTTAATTTTGAGTGTTCAGGAGGGAAAATGGCAGTAGAGGCGACATCGAGTGTCTTAGCCGCTGGGGGGATGCCAGAACCGTTCTTATTGTTAGACAACGAAGCCGCAACGACTTGAGCTACGTTGATGTCGATGTAGTTCCTCTAAGCCTTGGTGTTGAGCTGCCTCACGGGGTTGGGAGAGGAACCTAGAAATCAAAGAAGACAAATTGTTATATCTAGATCCCTGACTCAGTGAGTTAGGGCGTAAGTCAAAATCAAGGCACTCGTGATGCGAAACCCGATCAAAAAAGTTTGGATCCGAGTGGCATCTAGGATTCTTTCGCCATCTCTCTCTTTTTATATGTTTTGTTGGGCTTTAGAAGCTTATTTAATAGGTTCACATGTTAATATACTTATTAAATAAGACAAAAAGTAATTAAAAATATTAATTTATGCAGGCAGCCTATGCAATAGAAGGGCAATCCGTGCAATGGGCGGGCATGGTAGGATGGGATGCTAATTTCTTGGCATACTCCGCTTTGTCAAATTGTGGGTCTTTATAAGTTATTGGTCGACTCACTTTGACAGTACTAGCTAGTATTACTTATAAAATGAAATAATATTACTTATAAAATGAAATAATATAAAATGCTGCTATGTAAATAACTCTATCATCACAAGCTAAACAATACACACAAAATGAATATGTAATAATGTGTGTGTATAAATGGTGTTTTTTTGTATTATAAAAAAAATATTTCTAATAACTTAAGAATAACTAATGATAGGGAGCTCCACTATTTCCCTTGTAAGGGGATTAACTAATCTCCATAAGTACTATTATTGGGAATAAGATGTCAAAGCAAACAACGAAATAGAATATTATCATGAATGCTATTTCATTTCTGACTTATTTCATTAACTAAACATGATGTTAAGGGTTAAATAAAATTAGTTACTTTGAAAATATAATACACGTATAATAAAAAAGGAAGAAGAAAAATCTAGGGTTAAAAATGTCTTTTTACCTTAGTACGGAGTATTAATTAATTTAGGAAAAATTGTAATTTATGCTCTTCCATAATATATCAATTATTAATGTCACCCCTGAATTATTAGTGGTGTAAATGTTGCCCCTCAATTTTTAAAACGATACATATATTGCTCATGTAGTGTAAATGTTGCCCCTCAATTTTTAAAATGGTACATATATTGCCCCTCTCGTACCCGATAGGAAATCACATATATTCCCCGTTTCCATTTCCATTCCCCAAAAATTTTTCTCATCCTTGTCTCCGTCGGGGCAGGGATCAGGGACGAGGCACATTGTAATCCCTAATAGTCTTCATGACTGCTTTCAAGCCTAAAAACAAAATATTAAGGCATTCACCACGCCTATCTTCAACCGCTTTTGTCTCCATGTGGAGATAGACTTAAAGTAAAGATGAATAGGATGAAGGCAATGATCATAACTATATACAGTTTTTGCTTTAAAGGGTCTAAAGTAGCCATGGTGAATGCTATATATGCCTCTAGATAGAGTCTAGCACCATAAACAAATAAAGTGTTGATCTTTAGAGTAACATTAGATAATTTCATTATTTTCGTCTATGATTGAGATCGTCAGTCCATTCACTTTAACTTTTTACAAAAAATGGTAAACTTTTGATTAGCATCACACAAACTTTTATTTCCACATAATAAAATCACATAAGGTAACCGAATAATTGGTGTAATTATATAATTTTAATTTTTTGATAAATCAATTATATGTTTTTGTTTGGCTGTACAATTAATTTTTCGCGTTTGCTTCACTACCCTATTTAACCCCTTTTTCCCAAGCTATTTTTTTAAATCTAAATATAATTATAAATGTTTATACTATAATTACATTTTTATTAAATTTCATAATAATTATATCCATATATTAAATAACAAATAAAGTGACTAATTAATCGATGAACACTATGTGCCTATGAAAATAATAGTTGGTTCGTCAAGAGAAAATTCTCGTCATATATGATGATAAAAACTTTTAAAATATGACCATTATTATTTCCTCTTTAAGAAAAGGAATCCCGCATAACATAATGAACAATTAAAGCAAATATTAGATGCATTGCAATTAATTCTTTTTCATATATAGATACAAGAATATAGAATAGATATTTCTTAAATATTATTATTGCATATTACTATATTAGGCAACATTTATTAAATATGCATTTAATAAATCTCACATAATAAAGTAATATGCAATAATAATATTGTAATAATAAAGTAATATGCAATAATAATATTGTAGCATATTACTATATCATTTAATAAATCTCGCCTATATTATTGCATATTACTATATTAGGCGAGATTTATTAAATGAATATTTAATAAATCTCGCATAATATAGTAATATGCAAAATATTATTATTGCATATTACTATATTACTATATTATTTTACATATATTACTATATTAGGCGAGATTTATTAAATATGCATTTAATAAATCTCACCTAATATAGTAATATGCAAAATATTATTTTGCATATTACTATATTAGGCGAGATTTATTAAATGTGCATTTAATAAATCTTGCCTAATATAGTAATCTATATTAGGCGAGCATATTACAATATTAGGCTAGATTTATTAAATATGCATTTAATAAATTTTGCCTAATATAGTAATATGCAAAATATTATTTTACATATTACTATATTAGGCGAGCATATTACTATATTAGGCAAGATTTATTAAATGCACATTTAATAAATTTTGCGTAGTATAGTAATATGCTCGCCTAATATAGTAATATATGCAATAATAATATAGTAATATATGCAATAATAATACTATATTAGGCATTACTATATTATGCGAGATTTATTAAATATGCATTTAATAAATCTCGCCTAATATAGTAATATGCAATAATATATTATTGCATATTACTATATTAGGCGAGATTTATTAAATGCATATTTAATAAATCTCGCATAATATAGTAATATGCAAAATATTATTATTGCATATATTACTATATTATTATTGCATATATTACTATTAACAATGCTAACTAGGTAATTGTTGGATTGGGCTCATTTAACATAGTTCACTCCTCTGTCCGGAAGATTGTGAGAGGAGGTAAATCGCATGACATGGGTGGATCTAAAATTTTTTTTAGTGGAAGCGAAGTAGCGAAAGTAAAATGAATTAAAACGTTCAAATACAAAACACATTAATTAAACTAGCAAGTCAATAACTAACATCAAAATTTCAAAAAAAAAAAAAAAAAAAAAAACACAAGTGCACTGACTGTGCACAACTAACATCAGTGCATCACCTATCTCTCTAATCTCTCTATCCTATGCAGTCAGCTTTCATCTAACATAGGGAAATTAGGGCAAAAATAAAATTAGGGAAATTAAGAAAATTAGGGCAAAAACAAAATTAGAAAAATTAGGGCAAAACCATAATAAATATTTCAAAAATAAAAACTTAGGGAAAAGAATTGAACTAATTATTGAAATTAAGATTTATATATAGTCCAAGGAATGAGAAGTTGAGAACGAGATTACAAACCTGAGATCTGAGGGTGAAGACGATTAGACGGAGCCGACTGCCGGCGAGGAAGCGTGAAACACAATAGAGCTGACTGGTGTCTGGGTCGGCAAACTGGCAGGACCGCTAGACGTCGATCTGGTGACTGGTGGGCGACAGGGCAGTAGCGAGGCAGAGACGCAGAGCAGAAGAAGCATGAGGCGATAGAGGGAGGACCTGGACCAAACAAAATTAAAAAGGAATATATATGCGTGTGTGTGTGTGTGTGTGTGTGTGTATTTAAATCAGCAAGTCAATAACTAACATCAAAATTTCAAAAAAAAAAAAAAAAAAAACACGTGCACTGACTGTGCACAACTAACATCAATGCATCACCTATCTCTCTAATCTCTCTATCCTATGCAGTCAGCTTTCATCTAACATAGGGAAATTAGGGCAGAAATAAAATTAGGGAAATTAAGAAAATTAGGGCAAAAACAAATTAAAAAAATTAGGGCAAAACCATAATAAATATTTCAAAAATCAAAACTTAGGGAAAAGAATTGAACTAATTATTGAAATTAAGATTTATATATAGTCCAAGGAATGAGAAGTTGAGAACGAGATTACAAACCTGAGATCTGAGGGTGAAGACGATTAGACGGAGCCGACTGCCGGCGAGGAAGCGTGAAACGCAATAGAGCTGACTGGTGTCTGGATCGGCAAACTGGCAGGACCGCTAGACGTCGATCTGGTGACTGGTGGGCGACAGGGCAGTAGCGAGGCAGAGACGCAGAGCAGAAGAAGCATGAGGCGATAGAGGGAGGACCTGGACCAAACAAAATTAAAAAGGGAATATATATGCGCGTGTGTGTGTGTGTGTATTTATGTATAACAACCCCAAAACGATGTCGTTTTGGGGTTGTATAATTTTGGGCAATGGGGCCATGGGGGCAGCAGCTCCACCCCTATCGCGTTATGTGCTTTAGTGATGCAAGATTTGAGTGTTCGACTTATATTGATATAACATGTATAACGCATGGGTTACATACTTACTTGTTTTAACCAAATAAACCGTACCCTTTTTCACTACCTTTTGCAATTTTGGATTTTTAAATGGTTGAAAAAAAATTGGTTGATCTTAAAAATTCAACCAACACTTATAACATCACCTATCTCTCTATCCACAAAATTTAAACTAGCACGGTACTATGACAGTGCTCCTAAAAATTAAATCAACACTACTAAATTAAATAAGCAAGTCAATAACTAACATCAAAATTTAAAAAAAAAAAAAAAAAAACATGTGCACTGACTGTGCACAACTAACATCAATGCATCACCTATCTCTCTAATCTCTCTATCCTATGCAGTCAGCTTTCATCTAACATAGGGAAATTAGGGCAGAAATAAAATTAGGGAAATTAAGAAAATTAGGGCAAAAACAAAATTAAAAAAATTAGGGCAAAACCATAATAAATATTTCAAAACTCAAAACTTAGGGAAAAGAATTGAACTAATTATTGAAATTAAGATTTATATATAGTCCAAGGAATGAGAAGTTGAGAACGAGATTACAAACCTGAGATCTGAGGGTGAAGACGATTAGACGGAGCTAACTGCCGGCGAGGGAGCATGAAACGCAATAGAGTTGACTGGTGTCTGGATCGGCAAACTGGCAGGACCGCTAGACGTCGATCTGGTGACTGGTGGGCGACAGGGCAGTAGCGAGGCAGAGACGCAGAGCAGAAGAAGCATGAGGCGATAGAGGGAGGACCTGGACCAAACAAAATTAAAAAGGGAATATATATGCGTGTGTGTGTGTGTGTGTGTGTGTGTATTTATGTATAACAACCAGAAAACGACGTCGTTTTGGGGTTGTATAATTTTGGGCAATGGGGCCATGGGGGCAGCAGCTCCACCCCTATCGCGTTATGTGCTTTAGTGATGCAAGATTTGAGTGTTTGACTTATATTGATATAACATGTATAACGCATGAGTTACATACTTACTTGTTTTAACCAAATAAACCGTACCCTTTTTCACTTCCTTTTGCAATTTTGGATTTTTAAATGGTTGAAAAAAAATTGGTTGATCTTACAAATTCAACCAACACTTATAATATCACCTATCTCTCTATCCACAAAATTTAAACTAGCACGGTACTATGACAGTGCTCCTAAAAATTAAATCAACACTACTAAATTAAATCAGCAAGTCAATAACTAACATCAAAATTTCAAAAAAAAAAAAAAAACAAAAAAAACACGTGCACTGACTGTGCACAACTAACATCAATGCATCACCTATCTCTCTAATCTCTCTATCCTATGCAGTCAGCTTTCATCTAACATAGGGAAATTAGGGCAAAAATAAAATTAGGGAAATTAAGAAAATTAGGGCAAAAACAAAATTAGAAAAATTAGGGCAAAACCATAATAAATATTTCAAAAATCAAAACTTAGGGAAAAGAATTGAACTAATTATTGAAATTAAGATTTATATATAGTCCAAGGAATGAGAAGTTGAGAACGAGATTACAAACCTGAGATCTGAGGGTGAAGACGATTAGACGGAGCCGACTGCCGGCGAGGAAGCGTGAAACGCAATAGAGCTGACTGGTGTTTGGATCGGCAAACTGGCAGGACCGCTAGACGTCAATCTGGTGACTGGTGGGCGACAGGGCAGTAGCGAGGCAGAGACGCAGAGCAGAAGAAGCATGAGGCGATAGAGGGAGGACCTGGACCAAACAAAATTAAAAAGGGAATATATATGCGTGTGTGTGTGTGTGTATTTATGTATAACAACTCCAAAACGACGTCGTTTTGGGGTTGTATAATTTTGGGCAATGGGGCCATGGGGGCAGCAGCTCCACCCCTATCGCGTTATGTGCTTTAGTGATGCAAGATTTGAGTGTTCGACTTATATTGATATAACATGTATAACGCATGGATTACATACTTTCTTGGTTTGACCAAATAAACCGTGCCCTTTTTCACTACCTTATGCAATTTTAGATTTTTAAATGGTTGAAAAAATCACTAGGAGCTCGTGTATTTTATTATTATCATTATTATTATTATTTTAAAAAATTGTTTAATTTTTTTAGACTTGATAATTATAACGTATTTAATACTTTAATACTTAATACTAAAATAATAAATATCAACCTAAAAACATTTAAGGTTTAAACGATTTAGAGTTATATATTTCGCTCAAAATGACGTCGTTTTGAGTGAAATAAACCATTTAAAAAAAAAGAATAATAGTTAATCAGCCGATTAGGCGGTTGGTGCCTAAGTGGATCACCAATAATGGATTATGAACTAGGCAAGCTATCCCAATTTGTCAATGTTAACAATCCCTACTACTATCTCACAAGGTATAACATAAATCTCATTCCTCTTTCACGAGACAACAATAGATCATCCAACTTGCCATTCTATTATGCTTTGTAGAAAACGTGGTGGATCCAAACTTCTAAGTTCTTTGTCAACAAATGCTTGCTTTTTTAGTGAGATTTCACAAGGGGTCATTGCTTCATCCAATAAGTAGTTCATACTTTCTCATGATCAATTTACAAAATAATTTTCATGTCACTTTTGACCAATCAATTTGAAAGACCCTTTTATAATAACTCGGATCTCCGCTTTTTATGGCATTACATGGGCTAATATTGTTCGTGAAGCCCCACCACAAACTAGTAATTTATGCTAATATTGATACATTGGGCCCTTGACTTTCTGGCTAACTAATGAGTGATAACTCATTGCATCCTTTGTTTTTTTTTTTGTTTTTTTGTTTTTTTTTTAAGAGATGATTGATGAATATTGAAAAAACAAATGAAAAAAGCAAAAAGAGGAAAAAGAAGAAAGAAGAATAAAAGAAAAGACAAAGAAAAAGAAAAAAGAGAAAAGGAAAGATAATTGGTATTGCTAGTTGCTTGTTTTGGAGGCAATGATGGCTTGACTTTAAGTCAAGTTTAGCCTAAAAAGCGCAGGTGTCAATGGTACAAGAGGCACCCTAATTTGGACTGAACGGTGACTGGGCAGGATTTATCAAATCCGTTGAACTAGTCAGGCTTGCTACTGGCCAATAGTAGTTGAATTTCTTCCGAGTTCCAAGTGGGGTTGGAGTTACAGGGGGAGTGTCAACCTTTTCTTCTTTATATATTTCTATTCATTTCCTTTTGGCCTTCTGAGGTATGTATGGTCTGGGTGCTTTTTTGGTTTGACCCTAGTGGGCTTTCTTTGAACATGTCATGCCTAATGTGGGTGTTTGTGGTAAGAAGTTGTACCGTAGCTTGGCTGAACGGTGACTGGATAGGATTTATCAAATCTATTGGTCTAACCATGCTTGTTGTTGACACAATTCTCATTTGGTGGTCTGCATGCCATGTTATTGTTTTCGGCATGTGTGCCATCTTATTCATTGTTTGTTAGTGTCTGATGGCTTGTGTGCCAAGTTTTCAATCGTTATATCGTGGAGCAGGGTCCACATTGCATTGCGGACCCTAGTCCGAAACGACGTCGTTTCGATGTTAGTGGACGCGGACGCGAATGACGCCAGGAAATTCATTATTTATAATACACATAACCATTATCTAGAATACACATAACGTTTGCCCATAATACACAGAATATTGACACAAAATACACAGAACTCATCCTCTTAACATTCGAATGCATAAACACATCACAACCTGTGTTAATAACATGAATACACAAAATATTGACACAAAATACACAGAACTCATCCTCCTCAACATTCGAATGCATAAACACATCACAACATGTGTTACTAACATGAATACACAGAACGGTTGCCTAGAATACACAGAATGATTGCCTGGAATACACAGAATGATTGTCTGGAATACACAGAACGTTTACCTAGAATACACAAAACTCATCTCCTAACATTTTGATACAGAGTGCACAATGCATTGTGTACCGTGGTCCATGATATAAATTGCCAAGTTTTTATATGAGCCTGTGTCCATTATTTTCCATTTACACACTAGCCCAATACTATGCAAGTGACAAATTATTGCATGGACCAAAAATAAAAAATATATTATTTTTGTATTGAAGGTACATTATTGTTGTACTGAAGGTACATTATTTGATATATATATATATATATATATATATATATATATATATATATATATATATATATATATATATATATATATATATATATATATATATATATATATATCAAATAATGTACCTACAGTACAAAAATAATGTACCCTAAAATAATGTATCTACAGTACAAAAATAATGTACCTTCATTATAAAAATAATGTATTTTTTATTTTTGGTCCACACAACTGTGTGGACCATGGTTCATGCAATACTGATTGTATGCAAGTTGGGTTTACAAAACAATAGTCGATTTTATAAAAAAATCCAAATCAAGCCCGCTTTATATTGACCCATATGGACCATGTTCGACACTTATAACATGAACTCGAGTCCACATTATAAAGTGGGCCAGGTCAAAATACACAATTTACATATTGATAAACATTTAATATATAAATTGTGAAGATTTAGAATATAAAATTGTGAACATTCAAAATGGTATCCATGCGCCCCATATTTTGCCTCTCTTTACATTCATATATTCGATCTAATTATATAATTTAAAATAAAAAAATTGTAATTTATGCTTCTTATAAATATGCCAATTATTAATGTTACCCTAAATTATTAGTGATGTAAATGTTGCCTTCAATTTTTAAAACGTGACATATAATATCCCTCCCTTGAATTATTAGTGATGTAAATGTAATTACCCACCGATCTCCCTATTCAGAGACCACGCACGTTTTTTCCCTCTATTTTTTTTCTTGTTTGTTCTTCTTTCGACAACAACAATGTTTCTCCTTCTCCTTATTTGAGGAAGATAATATATATCACGTTTTGAAAATTGAGCGATAACATTTACACTATTAATAATTCAAGAGTGGCATTGATGATTGACATATTTGTGATGAACATAAATTACAAATTTCCTTTTAAAATAATCTAAATGATCAATTACATTTTTAAATTCAATAATTCAATTATATTTTCATCTATAATTCAAAAAACACATTTTATTTGTTCTTCTAAAACCCCATGAGCCCAAGTTTTTTAAACCCACAAAATTATAAAATGTCTGCAACGTCACGAGACCAGCTCATTGGTCTCCTTCCGTAGCTATCTGTAATCAATTGCATTTAATCAGATCCAATAGCTTCAGAAGGATATAAACTGCATTGGTCGGATCTGATCGGATAATTTCTAATTGCTTCTTTCAAATTAGATCCATTAGATCGTTGTTTTTTAGTTAAATATTTGTTAAAATTTTTGGTTGTGAGGATTTGATTATCCACATTGCTGCGGTTTTGCTGAATCTATATGCTCTGGAAGCCATAAGGAGTCAACTAAAGTAAAAATTGAAGTTCTTAGGAATGGCTTCATTGTCGGCGATTAGTGAGGAGCTCGCGGAAATCGAGGGGCAGATTTCGGATCTCTTTCGAGCTCTCTCGTAAGCATTTTCGTTTCGTAGTCCTAGAATTTTGTAAACAACGTTGACTCACATAGGTCAATTTTGTACGTGCAATGAGCTTATGTGACTTGGGAATTTAACTGTTTGTTTTGTTTAATTTGATGGAAAGATGAGTGTTTAGCTATTATCAATTAATTGTTGATCTTAATGCAGGAATGGGTTTCAGAAATTGGAGAAGGTTAAGGACTCCAACAGGCAGAGCAGGATGTTGGAGGAGCTTACTGATAAGATGCGAGAATGTAAGAGGTATTTAATTGCAAACTTCGGTGATGATGTTTCATAGTCTTTAACTTTGCAACCTGCATTTTGTGCTACTGAGTTCCTGGTGTGATGCAGAAGTAGTTATATTGCAAGTTGTTATTATTTTTTTTATTATTTTGAATCATTTCTGTCTACTCTTTAATCTTGTATTCTTGTTTGAGCATATTGACTGAGAGCCAGCCATTGTCAACTTTGATGCTCTGCTCAAATGAATTGGTTGCTATATATACTGCTTAATTGCTTAATAACTACTACCATGATTCATCATGATTCAATAAGGAGTAGTTTTTTTATGGAATGTGATGTGGGCTAAAGCAATGTAGATGTAATTGATGGAAGAGATGCCTTTCTAGTGTAACAGAGTTTGGGACCAGCAATTTTGTCCAATCTTACTGATAGTGATTTTAACCAAATGTACTTCACTGAACTTTGTCCCATCTTCAGCATGATTAATTTATAATTGTCATTTTTGAGCTGCCAGTTCCAGCTATAGGAGCCTAGGAGGGTTGGGATGTTCAGGGGAACAAAAACCAAGTATCAGTAGTTCCTTTCTTGTTTATGTATGTTATGTAACATGTTTAATCTTGTAGTTGAAGACGACTGATCACTGCTTGCCTTGGCAGGCTGATTAAAGAGTTTGACAGAGAAGTGAAGGATTTGGAGCATAGAAATGATGCAAATACAAACAAGATTCTCGCTGAGAAAAAGCAATTGATGGTGTGATTTCCTTTTAAAAAAATTATTTTGATGTGGATGGTAGAATTTTATTTTTATTCGTACATCCAAACTGATCCACCCTTCTTATATAGATCAAAGAGCTGAACTCATATGTTGCTCTGAAAAAGCAGTAAGCCCTTTTCCCTCACCATCTTCCATTTTCTTTTAAGTTCCGGTTTATTATTATATTTTATCTATATTTTTTTAATACTCTTGATTCTTTATATAGAAATATGTTTTTCTTTTTCGCTGTTAGCTTTGTTATTTTCACCAATTCTTCGCTGGATCCATCCTCATTAAATAAATCCAAAATACTACTGCATTTGTTGGTCAGAACCTGAAATTCATTGCTTAGGTTCATTTATTTATATTTCTTTCCATCACTTCTGCCAATCTCCTTTTGTCTAATATTTATTTTTTCTTGCTTTTGGTTCTTGTCTTTAGTTTATGATTTATTTTCTTTCTTCTGGTTGATAATGCTCCAGATATGCAACCAACCGTGACAACAAGCGAGTAGATCTCTTTGAGGGTCCTAGTGAAGGTTTTGCTGAGGAGAATGGCTTGCTAGCTTCAAGTGAGTGTATTCTTTATGTTTTTTCCATCTGTTTGTGTACGTTAAATTTATATTTCTTTGTTTGAATGGCATCAATTTCATATTTTTTGTTTATTTATTTTTTTAATGGCTCCTATTTTTATTTTTGAAGTCTTACTCATATGATTGTTATCATTTCAAACTATTATTCTTTATTTATTTATTTATTTATTATTGTCTCATGATTTTGTTTTTGAGGATCTCTCTCTTTGTCTATAAATCTCCCATCTTATTAAACAATGTTTTTATTTTCAAAGTATTAGAGTATGAAAACCATTTTGTTGCATTTCTGAGTTCCCTATTGGCTAAGTACGGATGCTGATATTGTGCTATCTTGAGAAATTTCATTGCCATATCCATCATCTAGGGAACCAGGCTGTTAATTTCCATAAAAAACTTTTACATATATTTATTGTTATAGGTTGTTGTTACAACTTTCTTAAAACTTAGGTGATGAGTTTCCTGCTTCAGAGCCGAAAATTACATGATGCCATTCAGTTTCAGTCATGTCTGTTGACATAATTAATGGCTTCAGTTCAAGTAGTCAAGTACATTGAGCATGAAGCGCATATGTATAATTGTATATATATTTATCTTCTTTTCTTGTCATATAAAGCTTTTTGAGTATAGTTACAATATTTCAGATATGACTAATCAACAGCTAATGGATCATGGGAATAGGATGATGGATGAGACTGATCAAGCCATTGATAGGGCACAAAAGGTAATCCATTCAGCTCACTAGTGAACAGCATTTGATGAGATCTATTGGTCTTGTCAGTTTGCTCCCTATCTAAACTCAACTATGCCTTTATTCTCAGTCTAGTGGACATGCTATTCTGACTTCCCCAAACAACTTTTGTGATTTTTTTAATATAATATTTTTAAAGAACAATGATAACTAGAGATGCATGTACATGTTGTTTACTTAAGAATTTTGATAAGGTGGTTTTCAATATTGGAAATGGACATAAGTTTGAAGATTCATTTGCTTGATATACAATTGCAGCAATAGCTTCCCTTGGTTTTTAAGTGAAGTGGTTTTAAAATAAAACTAAACCAATTAGGCTATCACACATGCAATTGAGAACTGAACTTTGTATGAATACTTCCATTCCGGGTTTAATAAGTCTATTTTACAACCATGATGGCATGATCTTACAGTTGCTCATTCTCCTTGTCATCCACTTTTGCCCTGCTGTCCTTATTTGACAAAGTTCTTCCTTTGTTTAACCCCGTATGGTGTCACAACCTGAATATCTTTTTTTTTTTCCTTCTCCAAGTTTACTTGCTCAAATCTTTTCATCAAAGTTCAAGGCTCTGTAAATTAGTTTCTTCTTGTGCTTTTGTTTTTACAGTATGTTCACTTTGTAAATAAGTGAATAATAGCAGACAATTGTGGGTTTTTAGCCAACTATTCAAATGATGTCAAAGTTACCCTTTTCCTACATCATTCACATTACCTACTGCCATGAGGAAGTTAAAAAATTACCAAAAATTGGTCTTGTATCTCCAAATTTCAATAAATTCAAGCTTTGTAATTAAAACTAAAAATATTTATTTAATTTTTTTTCTTCTTTTTCCACTTTTTATGTGATCTTAAACATTTAGAAGCACGATTTTCTTATGCTGTGTTGCTAGGTGGTGCATGAGACTGTAAATGTTGGAACTGAAACTGCTGCAGCTCTGAAAGCACAGGTATCTCTTCTCCTTTTGGAAAATGGAATTATATATCTAAAAGCAAAATGCATGTTGTACATGCTAAATGATAGCACTCATTTCTCAGCTCTGCCCTCTTCCTTCTCTTACATATACCTTCTCTCTCAGACTGAACAAATGAGTAGGATTGTAAATGAGCTGGATTCAATCCACTTCTCTATCAAGAAGGCTTCTCAATTGGTCAAGGAAATTGGTAGGCAGGTCAACTTCTGAAATTTTCACATCACTCTTGTATTATACGTTTATTCTTGTTATACAAAATGAAGAGTTTAGTCTTTAGCTATGTTCTGGAACTTACTTGAATCTCTAATTTAGGTTGCAACTGATCGTTGTATTATGGGATTGCTCTTTCTTATTGTGATCGGTGTCATCGCAATCATTATTGTGAAGGTTGGTCGCTCTCTTTCCTTCCATGTTCTTTCAGTTTCTAGAAAATGTTTCTATCATATCCATTGCAACCCAAAAAGTGAATGGCAGCATATTTGTTTCCGTTGTTGCATATACCACATGACACATAAAGATGTCATGCCATTTGTCTTTATCATTAATATAGTTTGGTGACTAGCTTTACGTTCAAATGACATTTTGATGGCTGTAGCTTTGTACATAATCACACTTTTTAAATTTTAATACACCACACGTCTTGACACCTCTGGTTCAATTTTAATTTCTGTAATAGAAGGTTAGAAGTTAGAACCAATGCAATAGGCTTCTATACACAAACTTGCCCATGTTTTCGGAGAGGTTTTTAAAGTTTGAATCTTTGACTTAATGGTTAACAGTGAGCACTTGCTCATTGCACCGAGGCCAACCTTCCATTTGAACTTCTGCTAACGAAATACATAATGGTCTTACCTCCTATTTGTATTCCAATTATCTCATGCATAGAGTAAAACAGACCAATAAAACATTTTAATTTGGAAGGATGTTTGCAGTGTATATATATGCATATATATCTCAGTTGGTAAGGGCATACAATAGGTCAACAATATCATATAAGTGCCTAACAAGTAACAATAATGTTGTTTAACTAGGATTCTGTGATTTCTGTCCCCATTTCTTTTACATGAACACGCCCCTTCCCTCCTTGCGCTATGCATTTTTTTTTGAGTACTACTGACTCTGTTACAATGTAATCATAAATAAATCTCATATGAGATACTTATTGAACATTTATTCTCAGATTGTTAATCCCCATAACAAGGACATCCGAGACATCCCGGGATTAGCCCCTCCAGCTCCCAGTCGAAGATTGCTTTCACATCCCAACTGAAAGCTTGCATGAAAGCATTGAAGGGGCACCGGACACACTCGATTTTAGGCACATAGGCGTCTTATTTGCAGAATGTGTGCTTAGCTTGTGACATTATTGGTGAGCCCACAATAGCTCAAAACCGGGATGCACCCGATCATAGCTTCGACTTCGTTAGACATATTCTGATCTGCCATTTTTCAAGAATGACAATTCAAACATTTCAGACATTCTTTTCTATGTTTTGTTGAATAGATTCGATTTGCAGCAGTGTGTATTCTTTTCTACTGTTCTACACATTATATTTAGAAGTTTTCCATTCCATTAAGGGAAACCTTAACTTATATAAGACATGAAATGATCTTTGTGTATACCCTAACATTGTGTAATTACATGATTGTTCTGTGTTTCACATGTTTCATCCCTTTAAACTAGTAGCTGTCAATAGTGTTATGCATAAGTTATTAGCTATGGACTATGGTTGTCACAGGAAGTAGATTGCTTCGTTGTACGAAAATCATCGACATAAGAAAATAAATTTATTATATATAAAATTAATTAATTAATTAATTAATTGAGAATTTTGTGCTCCCATCGTGATTGTGACATATATTCTTATTAGGAAAAGTGATATTTGTGTGGACCCATCGTCTTTGTAATTAAGTTAATTTAAATAAATTTAGTTTTTTTTATTAATAAAGTTTATATATATATATATATATATATATAGGCTATAGCGAAGGGTTCAGATGCGGGTATAGCTTCTTGTGATTGTGCGGTTACACATCTTAAGTATTAAAATGACGCACCTTAAACAAATCATGCACGTTAAACACATAAACAAAACACCTTAAGAATACAAATCACGCACCTAACCACGCACTTTAATCATATAAACAAAGCACCTTAAGAACACAAAACACATACCTAAAGTTTTAAAATGGAGCACCTTAAGTTTCAACAATGATGCACCTTAAGCATACGAATCCCGCACTACCTTAAGCATTAAAGTGATGCACCTTAAACACACAAACCACGCACCTTAATCACACAAACAACGCACCTTAAGAACCTTAAGTTTCAACAAGTCATGCACCTTAAGCATACATATCACGCACCTTAAGTTTCAAGTTGAACCTTAAGTTTCAACAACTACTCACATTAAGCACACAACCCACACACCTTGAGCACAAAACTCACGCACCTTAAGCACAAAAATCACGCACCTTAAGAATGAAAATCACTCACCTTAAATTTGACCTAAATGTAAAAATTATCAAATTGCCACTACTTTTTTTTTTTTTTTAATTATGTTAATTTTGAACGTTGATTTAAGTAAGATTAATGATTCAGATTAAACAACACAATCGCACGGAACACATCCAACCACACAAGAACTCTCAACATATATAAAATTAATTAATTAAGAATTTTGTGGTCCCATCGTGATTGTGACATATATTCTTATTAGGAAAAGTGGTATTTTTGTGATCCCATCGTCTTTGTAGTTAAGTTAATTTAAATAAATGTAGTAAATAAATTTAGCCTTTTTTTTTTTTTTTTTTTTTTTATAGTTTTCGGATACTAATGACTCTATTACATTGTTATATCTGTTCATCTACACTTGCTCGATATTATAATTTTCCATTTAGGAGAGTTACTATATGCCACTTGACCACAAGGTCATTAGTAACAAATTTAGCCCCCTTAATTGTTTATGTTGTTGTACTTTTAATATCTACTGTAATATAATTGTTAAACTCCATTAACATATGTTATTTTTATAATTTAGAGTCAAAATTTATGGTTAAAAATGACATTCACATTGAGAGAATAAAATTTTAATGATAGATATTGATTATAGTTTAAGTGACAAAAATAACCTCATAAGAAAGAGTTTGCTAACAAATTAGAGTTTATAAGTACTATATAACATGCACAATGAATTGAAAACGCAACATAATAGACAATTAAGATACTAAATTTATTTAAATCAATTAGGGCCATTCACATTAGTAGTTTTTGAGACAAAATGGTTGATGTGAAAGTGAGAGAGAAAATGAGGTTCTTGCACGAAGATGAAATTTTTGTCTCTTTGAGTGGACCCCTAAAACTTTTGCATGCGCGTACACTACACGCGCTCGTTAGGCGCGTTTAGAAGACCTTTTTATTACTTTTTTTATTTTTTATTTTTTGTTTTTCTGCCCCTCCCCCCCCCCCCCCCCCCCCCCCCCTTTTTTTTTTTTTTTTTTTTTTTTTTTTTTTTTTTGTCTCCCACCTAATATGCACTTAAAAATTTCTCTATTGAAAATGCTCTTAGTAGAAACCAAATACACGTGAGCCATAAGTGTTGTTTTCTCTTATTATTGTAAAAATCATACTGAATTAAGTAATTTTGTAACCCCATTGTAATTGAATTTATCCATATGCCAATTGTGAGTGAGTTGTGACACAGTACTCTGTATAT
Source organism: Ipomoea trifida (assembly GCA_003576665.1). Classification (NCBI taxonomy): domain Eukaryota; kingdom Viridiplantae; phylum Streptophyta; class Magnoliopsida; order Solanales; family Convolvulaceae; genus Ipomoea; species Ipomoea trifida. The sequence continues at coordinate 987,196 of CP025651.1, forward strand.
ATACACAAATACATAATACATATATTCTTATTATCGTAAAAAAATTATACTTAATTAATTAAAAAAATATTACAACCAGATTATATTGTGACTACGATTACACGTGACCTCATTTTACTTTAATTTGTATATATAAGCGAATATAGGATTCATATATTCTTATTATTGTAAAAAAAAACTTATCCTTAAATAAGAAATATTACAATGCGATTATATTATTACTAGACTGGATCACACATTCACACCTACCACACTCGTGACGCGTTATTTTGTGTACGAAATACACATATTGGTAGCAATTTTAACGCCTATAAATAGTGTTGTTATAGTTTAAGTGACAAAAATAACCTCATAAGAAAGAGTTTGCTAACAGATTGGAGTTTTATAAGTACTATATAACATGCACAATGGACTGAAAACGCAGCATAATAGACAATTAAGATATTAAATTTATTTAAATCAATTAGGGCATTCATATTAGTAGTTTTTGGTGAGGTTTTTGAGACAAAATTGGTTGATGTGAAAGTGAGAGAGAAAATGAGGTTCTTGCACGAAAATGAAGTTTTTTGTCTCCTTGAGTGGGTCCTTAAAAAAAAAAAAAAAAGACAAACGACACAGCAACTTACACATGGTGTGCACAGCTGCGCCCAATCGGGCGCGTACACTATACGCGCCCGTTGAGCGCGTTTAAAAGACCTTTTTTTTTTTTTGGTCTCCCACCTAATTGGCACTTAAAAATTTATCTATTGAAGATGCTCTTAGTGGAAACCAAATACACGTAAGCCATAAGTGTTGTTTTCCCCTCTTATTATTGTAAAAGTCATACTCAATTAAGTAATTTTGTAACCTATTGTAATTGAACTTATCCATATGCCAGTTGTGTGTGAGTTGTGACACATTACTCTGTATATATACACAAATACGTAATACATATATTCTTATTATCGTAAAAAATTTATACTTAATTAATTAAAAAAATATTACAACCAGATTATATTGTAACTAGAGTTACACGTATACATCACGTGTGACACATTACTTTGTATATTGTAAACGAATATAGATCGAATTCATATATTCTTATTATCGTAAAAGAACTTATCCTTAAATAAGAAATATTACAACGCGATTATATTGTTACCGGACTGGATCACACCTACCACACTCGTGACGCGTTATTTTGTATACGAAATACACATATTGGTAGCCATTTTTGGTGAGGTTTTTGAGACAAAATTGGTTGATGTGAAAGTGAGAGAAAATGAGATTCTTGCACGAAATGAACTTTTTTGTGTCCTTGAGTGGGCCCTTAAAAAAAAAACGACAAACGACACACCAACTTTCACATGGTGTGCACAGCTGTGCCCAATCGGGCGCGTACAGTATACGCGCCCGTTGAGCGCGTTTAGAAGACCTTTTTATTTTTTTTCTTTTTTGTTTTTCTGCCTTTACTTTTCTTTCTTTTTTTGTCTCCCACCTAATTGGCACTTAAAAATTTATCTATTGAAGATGCTCTTAGTGGAAACCAAATACACGTGAGTCATAAGTGTTCCTTTCCCCTCTTATTATTGTAAAAATCATACTCAATATAATTAAGTAATTTTGTAACCTATTGTAATTGAACTTATCCATATGCCAGTTGTGAGTGAGTTGTGACACATTACTCTGATATATACACAAATACATAATACATATATTCTTATTATCGTAAAAAATTTATAATTAATTAATTAAAAAAATATTACAACCAAATTATATTGTAACTAGAGTTACACGTATACATCACGTGTGACACATTACTTTGTATATTGTAAACGAATATAGATCGAATTCATATATTCTTATTATCGTAAAAGAACTTATCCTTAAATAAGAAATATTACAACGCGATTATATTGTTACCGGACTGGATCACACCTACCACACTCGTGACGCGTTATTTTGTATACGAAATACACATATTGGTAGCCATTTTTGGTGAGGTTTTTGAGACAAAATTGATTGATGTGAAAGTGAGAGAAAATGAGGTTCTTTCTCGAAATGAACTTTTTTGTGTCCTTGAGTGGGTCCTTAAAAAAAAAAAAAAAAAGACAAACGACACAGCAACTTACACATGGTGTGCACAGCTGCGCCCAATCGGGCGCGTACACTATACGCGCCCGTTGAGCGCGTTTAAAAGACCTTTTTTTTTTTTTTTTTTTTTTTTTGGTCTCCCACCTAATTGACACTTAAAAATTTATCTATTGAAGATGCTCTTAGTGGAAACCAAATACACGTAAGCCATAAGTGTTGTTTTCCCCTCTTATTATTGTAAAAATCATACTCAATTAAGTAATTTTGTAACCTATTGTAATTGAACTTATCCATATGCCAGTTGTGTGTGAGTTGTGACACATTACTCTGTATATATACACAAATACATAATACATATATTCTTATTATCGTAAAAAATTTATACTTAATTAATTAAAAAAATATTACAACCAGATTATATTGTAACTAGAGTTACACGTATACATCACGTGTGACACATTACTTTGTATATTGTAAACGAATATAGATCGAATTCATATATTCTTATTATCGTAAAAGAACTTATCCTTAAATAAGAAATATTACAACGCGATTATATTGTTACCGGACTGGATCACACCTACCACACTCGTGACGCGTTATTTTGTATACGAAATACACATATTGGTAGCCATTTTTGGTGAGGTTTTTGAGACAAAATTGGTTGTTGTGAAAGTGAGAGAAAATGAGGTTCTTGCACGAAAATGAAGTTTTTTGTCTCCTTGAGTGGGCCCTTAAGAAAAAAAAAAAAAAAAAAGACAAACGACACACCAACTTCCACATGGTGTGCACAGCTGTGCCCAATCGGGCGCGTACACTATACGCGCCCGTTGAGCGCGTTTAGAAGACCTTTTTATTTTTTTTTTCTTTTTTGTTTTTCTGCCTTTTTTTTTCTTTTTTTCTTTTTTGTCTCCCACCTAATTGGCACTTAAAAAATTTATCTATTGAAGATGCTCTTAGTGAAAACCAAATACACGTGAGCCATAAGTGTTGTTTTCCCCTCTTATTATTGTAAAAAATCATACTCAATTAAGTAATTTGTAACCTATTGTAATTGAAGTTATCCATATGCCAGTTGTGTGTGAGTTGTGACACATTACTCTGTATATATACACAAATACATAATACATATATTTTTATTATAGTAAAAAATTTATACTTAATTAATTAAAAAAATATTACAACCAGATTATATTGTAATTAGAGTTACACGTATACATCACTTGTGACACATTACTTTGTATATTGTAAATGAATATAGATCAAATTCATATATACTTATTATCGTAAAAAACTTATCTTAAATAAGAAATATTACAATGAGATTATATTGTTACCAGGCTGGATCACATTTTCATACCTACCACACTCTGACGCGTTATTTTGTGTACGAAATAACATATTAGTAGCCATTTTAACACCTATAAATAGTGGTGTTATTGTAAGAATATTTATCATAAACTTTCAAATATCATTTGCGATATGGAAAGAGAGCTTGAGAGATCGAGAGCTATGGAGGCCGGCAAGAAAACCAGGGGCCGACAGAAAATTCCGATGCGCCGGATCGAGAAAGACGGCGATCGATTCGCGACGTTCTCGAAGCGGCGCAAAGGTTTCTACAAGAAAGCGACGGAGCTTTGCTGGCTGTCCGGTTGCGACATCGGGATAGTTGTGACGTCTCCGACGGGGAAGATGTTCTCGTTCTTCAATCCGTCTCCGGAGTCGATCATGCGGCGAGTGTTCGGCCGGGGGATAAACCTAGACGGCGGCGAACTCTCTCAGGCCGTCGACGAGCACTCGCGTCGACGAGTCAACGAGCTCTACGAGACTATCGACGGCGTGGAGGCTCGCAAGGAGGTTTTGAATCAGAAATCGAAGGCGCTGGATCAGAGCATTTCGTCGAACACCTGGTGGGAGACTCCTGTCTCCGACTTCTCCTTGGAAGACGTTGAGAGGTGCAAAGCTTTCCTGGAAGAGCTTCAGACTAAGGCGAGTATCTGCTTTGATGCGCTTAATAATGGCGGCGGTGGATCTTCAATCTCCATAGCCTCTCAACCACAAAATGCTGCATTGCTCTCTCCATATCCCTTGCTTCCTTCAAACGCAGGAAATGTCTGATCTGATCTTCCATGGTTAGATTGCAGTTTGATGGATCAAAGGATGTTCTAAAAGTGGGGTTGATGAGGTTAAGGGTTTAAGTTCATTTCTTCATGGATGACAATGAGGGATTATTATTTATTACATATTTATATTTTATATATCGATGCATTTGAATTTTATTTCGAGTTTTATTATATAGTACAACAAATCGGATTGCTTGAATTATTATAACGAATGGTTATAACTGTACTTGACTTGATATATAGTCAAGAATTTTCTCAGGTATGAATCAAGTAATGTATGTTTTCCTTCTATTTCAAGGGTTCGTTTGCTATTATTCTTATCGTTCTATAAAACTATGTAAGTTTGCTTTTCGTTTTTCTTGATTTAGGATAATATAAACGTTATTTACTTATCTTCATATTATTATTTTGATTGTTGCAAACCTTTTTTTAATACATTGAAAATAAAACACTCAAAGACTAAAAAAAAAAAAGTGTGACCATGCAACTTCTATAGAGTTCTTGTTGAGATGGAGGCTATTTGGATGATGCATAAACTAGGGATTTCAATTTAGCCAACCTTATTTGGCTTATTGGTTTTGGCCTAATTGATTGATCTTTAATAAGGCTAATAGTTTTTTTAATCCTAACCCTAAAATCTTGAATTATCAGACTTATTGATCAAACATTTGATCATTCCGTTGTTCTTGAGTTACAAATATAGTCCATATTTTTAAATTGTTGTAAATCTAGTATGTTGATTGTTGACCTAATTGTAAATCTTGTCATTATCTTTCCATTTTTGTTGATATATGGGAATATTGATCATCAAGCTAGGGTCTAAACCAACTCAGCTCATAGTGACCTTAACTGACCTAATTGTAAATCTTGCCATTATATTTCCATGTGTAAGCTATTCCGGAATACCGGCATGCATCCCATTAATCTCGATCTATAAACCCCCGTTACGGTATGAGAGGGGGTAGGGGTGGGGTGGAAGAACTCGGAAAGATCCAATAATTACACGCATAGTTCCCAAACACCTACCTCACTTAGCCATTTACAAGCTAGGATATATATTGAAGAAGATATTTGACCACTTAGTCATTTACATTATCATTTGTAAATCTAAACTTTCAATTGTTAAGCTAACCTAAACCCTAATGCTGAAGACTGTAACAATCACTGTTGGTTTTACGGTCGCGCTATAACCGTTCAACTGGTCAACACTATCGTAAAATTAAGTTTGGAAAAATAAAGAGAAATAATACGAGAATAATTGAGGAGAATACTTAATTATGTTTGCGTTAAAATCGGAACCCTCAACAATGCGACTTCAGAAGGTCTGTATTTATACAAAAATGATGAGAGCGTAAGTAAGGAGTTGAAATAGGAAATAATCTTAGCAAATATAGCCTGATAATGATAAATACGGAGCAAGGCCAAGATGGGAAATACGATTTATTTTATTTAATAGGATTCGAAACCGGTACACATGTAACAAATGAATCGGCAGAGCTCGGGCGATCGGTAGTGGGCCTCACAAGCTTTCGAGCTCAAAGACTATTAACTCAGCAACAGTCCAAAATTCCCCTTCTCTCTCCTCATAAATGTTGTATTTATAGGAGAGGAAAAAACCAAGCTCTATGTACCCCTCTCGCATGGAGAGCACGTGGCTGTAACGCAAAGGCCTGACTCCGGGCTGAAATGAAAGCTAAGACGTGGTGACTCTGATGGGACGCCCGTCCATAAGTCAGGAATCACATCGGGTAGGTCAGAAGGTCATGAACGGCCATGTAAACGCTCGGTGTGTCGAGCTGCGACCCTTAGGTCGGTCGCCTGCCCGGTCTCCCGACTCAACCAGCTCGGATGAAATATGCCGACCTTCCAACCAGATACACGAGGATAATTCCCTATCATAACCTTAGGAAACTTACACAAGCTGCATGCTAAACCGCCACAATAGTTGTCAAAATCTGGAATAGGAAAGAATCCTCAAGAAGCTGTCATAAATGCTAATTCCTGAACAATCACCGCTTTTTAGGGCACACCTAGTTGAGCGCCGCTTCCCAACCGCCTGCTTCAGCATAGGCCACACGGATTGTACCCGGGCAATAAAACGAAAGGACCTGGTCAGTCGGCAGGCTTCAGATACCGGATCCCTTCGTGTCGGGTAACCCGGTCGGGATATCCATCAACCATCTTTCTAGTTACTAATTTTGCAAAGTTAAATGGAAAGAAATGTGAAATGTCACAAATGCCCATATGAAAACTTTTTTTTTTTATTTTTTTTTGAATACAACTGACCCTATTACATTGTAGTATCTGTTCATCTATACTTTCCTCAACCTTATGAAGCACAAAGAGTCAATTTCGAGATCTCCTCCACTGAGACTCGAACTCATGACCTCTCATCTGAGGGTGGCCACTACATGCCCATATGAAAACTTAAACGCTAATGTTGCTAACCTAAACCCTAATGCCATGGACTAATTTCTTTTTCTGTTTTTAAAAATTTTGGGCAATTTGGTGGACTACATTTAAAAACATAGAAAAAGATAGGGACAACTTACAAAATCACAATAATTAAGAGACTAAAATAACGTTTTTCATATAATTTAATGTGCATGTATGCTAATAAGCAGATAAATATGCTTGTTTTTATTAATAAAAAGAATACTCTAAATCAAACATACTATTTAGGCAAAATATTATGTGGACCCACAAGGTGGACCTATACATAATAATTTACATATTACATATTACATGTTTACAATTTATCTTTTTAAAAAAAATTTATAATTTAAGTTGTGTATTACGAACACACAATGTTAACATATATGTAATTGATTACCTTGTTTTGTATTCAAAAGTTCCTTTCAAATAGTGCAGTCAATTTCAATACTAATAATACACAATTTAATCTTTTTAAAATTTAGTACTACTATTATGTGTTTTGACTTAGAAATACAATTTACATTATGAAAGTTCACAATTCCAATACGACAATACTATAAATACACAATTAAATATCATTTAAGACTAGGGTCCACCTTGCAAAGTGGACCTTGGTGAATTAAATTACTGTGAACATTCAATATGTAAATTGTGATGGGTCCACCTTGCAAGGTGGACCCGGATCATGGTATAACTACTGATTTCAATATCCATTCTAAACAAATTTAATTGGGCCGAGATCTTTTTCTTTTGAAGCCCAAAAACAATGGTACCGAAAAAGAACTATTCAGTGTCCAATATTCTTCTTGTTGGGCATAAATGGCGGCCCACAATTTTTTTTTTTCTTCTTCTCCTTCTCCTTCGTCAATGAAGAACTAATTGAATAATCTCTTTCTGAAATCTGAATCCACGTAAATGCAGAAGAGCTTCAGTCTACTGCAAACAGTTGCCACTGCAGGCGTCTTCTCTGCAGTTTCTTTCTGGTAATTATCATTTATCATTCTCGATTTTGAGCTGTGAATTTTTATCGTGAAAACTGAAAAGTAAAGTTTTTTTTTTTTTAATTAATTTTTTTTTTTTGTGGTGCATATCTACAGGTATGGATTCATGTTCGGCAGAGAGTCTGCTCGCAAGGAGCTAGAAAGCTTGATTGATAGTCTTCGCCGTAACAACTCTGATTTGAGCTCAACTCCTCCATATTCCTGAATCGGGTAACCGCTACTGTCTCGTATGTTATATATCTGCATCACGCGATCACTTTATAGCTTTGTACTCAGACAGTTATGTAGAGCTGAATATGAAACATGTTTGATTAGGTGCAATTTGAATTTTTTGAATAATCGTAATTATTGGTAGTAATTGGTGATTAGAGTAGATGAAAAGTAGAGCCTTTGCTTACAAGTGGTGGTTTCCTTAGCGTTTTGGAGGATCATAATTTGAGTTTGCCTTGCATTTATGGGAATTCTTTGTGATTCCTGCAATTCTATATTGAGAATTCATCGCTCTTACAAGAATACGTCTTTGGAAATTTGTGTTTGATTGTTTGAAAGTTTAATGACTTGTTTTGGTCTTCATTGTTTACACCCAAGGAACTGAGGAAGAATTGGATGAAGTTCTTCAACACTTTAATTTTCTTTTAGACTTATTAAGTCATTACAAATCATGATTAAAAAAATACAAGAGAAATATGATTGGAATGTAACTATGCACTGGGTAGTGGGTACATCAGAATGGTTCTATATTTCATAAAAGTTGCAAAGACACAAATTTATTGTGCTAGAGTGGAAAGAATATATCATTTTATCCTTGTGGCAGTGAAGAGCTGAAGACGAATTAGTAAAGTTATCGTCTTTCTGATGGCCCCAAGCAGTGGAAGAACTTAAGCCTCTTAACCGTGGTGTTTAGACATTGTAGTGCTGCTACCTTTCCTTCTTTTGTTGCAGAAATAGACTCATCCTTGTTGGGTTCTCACGGGCTTATGGACCTATAAAAATTTCATTTATACCTTATGACATGTTCCTCCTCCTTAGCTTGGTTGTCTAAAGTGGAGTATCTTTACATGAGTATATATTTGCATCTTTACACAAGCACAGCCTCGTTAGCATTCTTGGCATTTCTCTTTTTAATGAGTCCAACATAAAGATCTGTTCTGCTCGAGTCACACTCTGGGAGCCTTGTACTACGACCTCCTTCTGACATGCTTTTAACAAATTCGACTAAATTCCGCCAATTCTCTGGCTCAAACAAATTCTTGTTCATTCTTAGATATGTAAATGCACTTAATCCATTTCCAGAGTCTGACCTGCTTGTTGCCAAAACTTGTTCATATGCTCTGCTGTCATACCTCTCCAGTGCATTTTCTCCTGCAAGCTCTGCTCCGGCAGCTTTAGTAGCTACCTTTACTTGCCTAACTAAACCTTCTGGTGAGCAATTTGCACTCCCAGGCTGTTCGCCATCTTTCATCTCCATACATGTAAAGTTGAATACAACACCATGTTTGGCTAACATATGTGCTATGGGCAAGTAACCATTTCTTTCTCTGGTATTGTAGTATCCTGCATTCAACTCTGCTGCATGTGATCTTGTATTGTAATGCCAGTGAATTCCGGCAATTTTTCCTGATAATTTAGCTCCAGTTCCTTGAAATACTCCTGCTGCTGCTGTTAGGATTCTATCCCCATGTTCCAATAGCTTTCCAGAATACCATTCGAGGAAGAACTGTCCATATTCAGTTTTCCATGTCCCATCCCTTCGGAAAAAGCCTGTGTCCTCAGGGAACTGATGGTACTGACCAGCATCATGAGGCCCACTTCTTCCCCAGTCACCCTTTCCAAGTGCCTCTGCTGATGCTGCTAATGAAGCTCTCATATACTGTTTTAAAACAGAAACAATTTAGTATCTTTGTCTGTTTGTAAAGATCTATCCTCAATGTTATCAATATTTCACCCCCTTAAGAAATGAAATTAGGAGAGACTTCATAGATAGTTCATGAATTCACTCTAAGCTTGGGGATTTCTTAAGTATTACTCCATATAAGGCTTACCTTATCATAGCACTGGAATTCTCCAATTCCGGGAAATCTCCAAGTCCCATTGCTCTCTGGATAGGATGGATATCTGAGCTCTCCACAAGGTCCCATTCCCACTTGAACCTCCTATATTAGGATACAGGCTTTGAGTTTCTCAAATAATGACATCAGTTGTTGGTCATTTATTAAATTTAAATAAGAAGAGGAAATATACCACTATAACGTTTCCCATATATTCCTTGAATCTCTCTCTGAAGCTTCTCATGTAGTCCGCGTAGACCTGAACTGGTGTTCTACCTCTGAGGACTGGTAATTGATCACAGCCTAAGGAAATATACTCTGGGTTTCTCCGGCCTGATCTGTCTGTGTAGACAAGGTCAGGATTCTTACTGATTTCTTCAAGAACCCATGGAGGTAATGGAATGCTGCAGAATTTAAACCGCTTTAAAACTGGAAAGCAATAAGGATAGGAAATGGTGAAAAGTGAAAATACAATAGAGTTTAAATGAAAACTCTAATAGTGAAACCCACAGGAGGAAATAACTATCTGAATGTTCCGTTACATCGTAAACCCCAGCTGACAAAATCCTAAAAGAGTATAGCTCTGTAACTCTCTTATCCTATTGCATAATAAATCCAGTCCACAGAATCCTAAAAAATATATATAGTTCCATTATCTTTCTGGTCTCCCTTTTCCGCTACAAATCTTAGTAAAAATTCCCTAAAAAGTGAAAGCTGTTGCAAAAATATTACTTGCATATACAGGAACTAGACAACTTGAGCTTTTGAATTGGAGACATATATAAGGACTTAAAGGAAATGAGTACTGTATTAGTACCTGCAAGAGTCACCAACATTTCCTCCACATTGATGGAAAGACATGACAACTTGAAGCTTCAGGCCATGCTCTTGAACCATTTTCACAAGTGCAGCATAGCCTTCCCAATTGTACTTCAACGGTCCATCCTTTTCCACTAAACCCCACCAAGCATCCACCATGACTCCTTCAACTCCGGCACTTCTTAGGGCCATCAGACTTGCATTCATCGAGCGTGGCTTGTTCAGGTTTCCTCCCATTGTTATGGTGTCAAGTGGCAGCATAATAAAAACCGGCACCCTTGAACTGCTGCTGTGGCTTTGATTTGCTGCTAGACCATGAAGCCTCTCTCTTTTCTCATTCACCCTGCCTTCTAGAGGCTGAGAAAGTTGAGCAGCTTCTTGCATAGAACATTTTGCTCGAAGGCCGTGGTGGCATGATCGCTTGAACTGGGAAAAACAAACTGTGCTAGGGAAATCATCAGGATTTTTAACCCCTTTGATTTCTTTTAGACTGATAAAAGAAGTTGAAGAACGAAGAGTTAAAGCCATTAATTTTCAGAAGATGTAGGAATTAATGAAGCTTGGAAATGTTTGTATTTATAAAGAAATTGCAGGTTTTGGGTCTTTGAAGGAGACAAGGTTGGTGGGCTCTCGTTTAGACGTAAATAAAAGTGCAAAAGTTCAAAACCAGTCAGCTTACCTTTTCAATGTCTGGTTGTCTACTAGAAATAGTCACATTTTTCCCCTTCCTCAATATGCAAAAAATATTCAAATTTTATCAGCCAGTCAAAGGATCACACGTGTTTGATGCCAAGAAATTGGAAATTTTTTAATTATCTTAGTAGTTCAAAGAATATTCAATAATGGAAACAATATTGTGCTATGATAGAGTTTTATCTGTTGAGAATATCTTATTGGACGATTCATCTCTCTCTGTGATATTTTGAACTATTTGCCATATTAAGTGCATCTTATCATTCTTATGTGTCCCTGACTCCCCCGTCCTAATCCAAAGAAGATTTCACTGCTCCCTCTCTCTCTCTCTCTCTCTTTTAATGGAATCTTAATTCGCACTTATAAATCCCTGTTGGAGGCCTCATATTGCATAAATATTATCGAATGTTTGAAGTCCTTGTATATGTTGTGTGCTTCCTGACTCACTTTAAAATTAACCTCTCTAGCTTCCTACCTTTTAACTTTTCACTTGATTAAATAAATAAATAAATATACCAGATGTAACACTAGAGTAAATATATTGTTTAAGTTCGCACTAATGCTTCGGGGAGCCTCAATAGTAACACTATTCTTTATCGTTTGCAGGTCTTATCTTATGGTTGGCTTATCAGATCTCCCATGTCCATCCCTTGTTCTTGCAGCATATGATTACAGTAAGATCATGTTCTCGTTCTGAATAACCTAATGGAAAACGATAAGCTTACTCCTTGAAGTAAAAATACTCCCCGTCTCCCTGATGTGTGGCATGTTATGAATGGTTAATTGTCAAATCATAATCTTCATTGATTAAACAAGTAACGAATGATAATACAACATGTTTGGGAGTACTTTTACTCCCGAAATACCTGTAGTACTCTAAGCTGATTGATTGTTCGATGTTGGTGGGACTGTATAAACTTTTGTCAAATAGAAAATGGAACTTTTTTATGGTGACATCTTAGTTGATTCCTGGGAGGTAAATTGTGGGCAAGGACACATGATCGAGCGCTGGTAGCTACAGTGTGAGAGTTTTGCTCAATTTGGTGGACTCCTTGTGGGCACCGAGCATAGTGATTTACCCCTTTGCTATTCTATTAGGTCGGGGTGTGGGGCCCTTGGGAGCGAAGGAATTTCGCTTTTTCTGGAGAAGAAAATGGAAGGTTTACCATTTCCTCTTTTGTCATAAGAGAATCTCAGCCATGTTTGTGTGATAAGCAATGTGTGGTTTTGCTAAGCCAAAATCCATCAAACTCTACTAGCCCCCTTTGGCTGGCTTCTCTTGGCATATTCTTTCAAGACTCACTTTTCCATACATATATGTGGAGGGAAAAGTCTTGAATTTTGAAATTTTTTGTTTATTTGAAGATAAATATGACCAAGTGAAGGGTGTTTTTGAATTATTTGGGCAAGTGGTTTCAACCGATCTTCGAATTTCATTTTCTTCAAAATCCTTCTTACGCATCTCTACATCACTAAATATTGCCATAACATGAACTCTCAAAGATGGCGTATAGTTTTAGCAAACTATTAACGGTTGTTATTCATATATGTAGGTGGAGTGTTAAAGCACATGTAATAAATAAATAAATATTTTTGTTCTCAAGTGCGTTTTACTAGAAAAAATGGTACTGGTTGAAAAAAAAAAAAAAAAAAAAAAAAAAGAACAAAGGAAAAAGTAATGTGTGATTAAAGCTCTTTATTAGTTTATTTTTGATAAAAACATGGGAGAAAATTTCACACAATTTATTGGTAAAAAGATCTAGTGACAAAAAATAACTTTTTTTTAGGACTTGCATTAGATAAATTTTACTTATATGTAATAGTCTAGAAATCATACTGGAGAAGTAAATAACGTTAAGAAAACATGTGTGACGGACTCGATTGAAAAAGTTTTAACAATAATCAAATTTGTGCCATTTAAGAAATACATTGGATAATTATAGTGACTTATTGGTAAAAGCACAATTTAAATAATTATATTTTGCTATAATTTTAGTTAAATCTTTAAAATTAAAATTTGAAACACGTTTAACTAATTTTTAAAATTGAATATTAAATATATAAGTTATATAATATTGATGTTAAATATAGAATTAACAAATAATAAGTTAAAATTTTAAATGAAATGAGACGTGCAAAGAAGACATACACAAAATTAAGGTGGGCAACTTGTGTCGGTGAAAAGTAAGAAAAAAGGGCGCTGAAAACTGTAAGCGAATCTCAGTGCACAGCTATGAGTTGGATAGATTTGGAATTTAGCCGATGCACTTTTCATGTCTACGTGGGACAATTTGTTCATGTGGAGGAGATTAAACCTTATCCATTTTGGTTATGGCATGTTTTTCCCTTTCTAATGCTTGGTCTTAAGAAACAAAAACTGTACATCAAATGGTCCTTTGACATTGATAATGACCAATTTAGAGGGTCACATGAAGTTTAATGTAATGGCATCTCATTAATTTGAACAACAATTATGAGTTAATAAGACTTGGCTTAAAAGGGCAAATGTGATTAACATTGGAGACAATCACAGTTAATTAAGTAGTTGATTAGATAACCACAAAGTTTTCAGCTTGATTTTATATATGAAAGCCACTTATTAACCTTCTCGATTTGAACCGATCAATTATAGATAATCTAAACTAATTTACTTCATAATCGTTTGTTAGCTAATGTTATAAAGCGTAATTCACCACAAACATATCTTATGATTTTTTTTCATAAATTAAAGATGTGGTTAACATTTGTTGCCCCACATATAGGCATTGGAGCATGAAAATGATATCCATATTTATATTATGTTGTTTATTTAGACTAATTTAGTTCTTGCATATGCCACACAAAGAACATGAAAAATAATCCCCTTTTAATGTACAAAATGCAATCTTAGCATTTTTTTTTGTGAAAGCAATCTTAGCATCTAATATAATACTTTCTCTGCCTTACTTAACATGTCTTATTTACTATTATTAATCAAATCACTCTTATGTCTTTGTTTATTTTCTTTAACATTATTTAAATAATTTTTAAATTTAACCTTTTATTTAACAAAATATACGTAACTTTTTAAATATATAAATCTCATATACTAACCCAAAACTAAATATTACCGAACTCAATACAAAACCAAACAAAGGGAGTACATTTTAACATCTTTCTATTCATTATTTAGGCATTAACTCATTTTTTAGAAGGCATAAGTTTTAAACAAACTTTTAAAATCAGGAATATTTGGGGATTTTATTTTTCTATAAGCTCTAATTAGGCTAAATAAATCCCCAAAAAAAAAAAAAAAAAAAAAAAAAAAAGGTTTCAATCCTTTCTATGTAAGTAAGACTATTGTATAATTATAGAATGGTCCCCGAACACTACAACAAAAGAAGAGTCGTTTGGCTATTTACCTCACAGCTTGTGCGGTTCTCCGTCTGCTGAAACGTAGACGATTTCTAAACCCCACAAGCTTCTCATGGCTCTTGCTTTCTTGATTAGGACCTCTTAGTTCTTTACCCTTAACATACAAGAAATCTAAAGCACCAAATAAAACATGCAAGCAAAGCAATCCAGTTTATGCTTCAAAGTCTAAGCAATGGAAAAAAAAAAAAAAAAAAAAAAAACACTCACACGGTGTACATTTCTGACAAAATTATGCACTCTTTTCACATGGTGAGATGAAAAGTAAAGAAAGAACCCTGAATTGGCACTGTTAGGCTCCATCTTTCTAATCTCTAATTATTAGAGAAAATGTTTTCTTGACTAAGCATAAATTTTGGGGGAAGGTTGACTCGTCGTAAGAGGACGACGCTGAGTTAGGTGGGAATAAAGGCATGTTAAATAGATAGAACAAAATAGGTGTGGTATAGTGGTATGGAGGATGAAAATGAAAGGGAAATATGTATACAATGTTTATCATCAAGCTACCAGTGTTTCATAGGAGAGATATATGGGTTTTCACTTTGGTATAACAAATATCTTCAGACTTTGGGTAGATATTATTGTGTGATGCATTACAGCATCGCTTTCAAACTTTTTTTAAGATCCATCCCTGCAAGAGATGATATTTCTAGCAGACCAATAAGAATACTGGTTTTTGCACTTATCCTTTTCTCAATCTACTTCACAAAAAGTCTCTAAGGGCTAATGTCAATGCCAAAATACCATAAAAAGTTGGGGGGATACAAAAGATCTGTGTATCAATATGGAAGTTATTCAAAAAGCTATGTAGGATATGTGAAGAAACCAAAGAGAAAAAAAAAAGACAATATATGCTGGCAAATCATATGACAAACATTTCTAATCAAGAAGAGATTGCTAAGGCAAATTTAATGTGATTCAATTCAAAAGAAAGACTTGTGGCATGCACTAAGAATAAATTCGGAGAATCAATTAGATAGTTTGGATATGTACAATGTACACACGCCATTAAAAGGAATGATGCCATGATGAGAATAAGAAATGAATGGCAGGTGGGAATATATATCAGAGTCGGGTACAAAAATTTGAAGGATACCTGACTATTAAGCTCGATAGTAATCCAAAACTGAACATAATTCTTAGGGAAGCTGAACTGAATGCTGGGGATCATCAATGACCCTCATAGGTTTCCAATCAGATTCTTCCTTGGGTTGCCGCAAAGCTACGAAGTGAAGAGCTTCACTGTGCACCTGGTAAATATGACATGCCCAGGGAAATGAATTTGGTGCTGACCACATCTTTTGTTCCTCAAAAACAGTCTCCTCCACAAGTGATTCTGCAATGCAGTACATAGCGTCGGGTTCAGGCTCAGTAAAAGAGGGCACAGCGACACAACCAAGTGAAACATAGCCATCAGGGGCACGGGGATGCCAGATCGAGACAGCAGTAGTATAATCATCAGAGCAGTTCCTCCAAACCAGGTCATAACCCATTGGGGGTGCGAAGTTCTTGTCAGAATAGCAATAAACGGCTGCGGCATTGGGAGGATGGCTGCCAGTACGAATTATATCCCCGATTGAGACGTAGCCAATAGGACAGATTGGTCGCCATATGGTACAAGATCCACTCTCTTCTGTATTTTGCTTTTGGCACAATGTACACCGACCTTTTGGCTCTTGTTCGCTGCTCCAAACCTTTGAGAAGTTGATAACATGTTGGATGAATTTATTTTCAATAGATGCGGAGCTGGATGAAGATAACTCTCCTGATCCAATGATGGTTTTGTGCCGGCGACTGGGATCTCTACCATCAGCATCATCCAAAGAAAAGCACACATGTCGTTGGCTTGATGGAACTTTTAATTCAAGGCTTTGCAAGTCAGACTGGTGTTCTTTCCACCACTTACGTACAACTGAACATATCCTAACAGCTTGAGGCTCCTCTGACTCTTCATCTGTATTGCACTTTACAACTCGAACAAACTTTTCAGATCTTCTGAAATTTTTAAGATGTATGATGACATGAGAAGGTTTGGGATATCCAGCTTTTGCCAACTCAAGTGCCAGGAGTTCTTCCCATGGAACATCCCACATGATTTTGCAAGGTTTCTTGTCCATCTTGTCAGGTGACACACACTGTAGCAGCATCACACGCTTATTTGTTACTAGAACAATCCGTTGATAGGGTACCACAAAATGATCTTCATAATAATCTGACCAGGCAAATTTTGATGGCTCTTTAAATAGTTCAGTACATCCAAAATGACGTCTTTCTTCAGCAAGGTAAAGTATCATCTGACCAAGAGCTTCCCGTTCGCAGTAATCTCTAACTACATTGTCTGCATGAATAGCCCGTGGATTTCTTATCCTTTGGAAGATCGTCTTGTTACTTAGAATTTCAATGCAGTGAGTACAACTAGCTCCAATTCCATCTACGGTCAATGAAAAGAAATCCAGTGCCCCACTCACTGGTTGTGCAATAAATCCTACAACCGCTCGTCCCAATCCATGTGCAAGGCCAAGAAGGCCATTCTGTCTAGCACTCTCCACTGGCTTAGTCACAACCCCTGACACCCCAAATGCAACACCTTGTGCAAGAGCTTCTGTACCTTGAATGATACCCTCCCCAACCCCAGTTATTCTTCTTGACCAGACTTGCTTTGAACGCAGTTGCAGAAACTGCCCATCTGTTGAGAGTTCAGCAAAGCCTTTGCTGAGAGAGGCTAAAGTTGAGCTTGCCATACCAAGCACATCTACTGAAAAAATTAAGTGAAGTGGATTGTGAATTAGATCTCTCCAGAAACGATTACCAATTGCAGAAACTACTGCACTTTTCCTCATAAATCTGTCTCTATGCATAACTGGCCTTAAATGGACCTGAATTTTAAACGCATTCCCAATAGCTGATAGTATAGGGCTCCAAACACCTAGGACTCCTCGAGGCCTTTGGGCTGGTGCAGGCTCCAATGACAACTTTAATCTCACTTCAGATATGTCAATCAGGTCTATGCGTATTTCAGGATCAACTTGACTGACATTAGTACTCTTTGGAAGACGATCCAGCTGAAGATTATTATAGAACTCCACAAAAGCCCAGATAATTGGTTCGTGAATGTTAAGCCTCCAGCACTTGTCAGTTACTCGTACGTAAACATATGGATACACCTGGATTCCATTCACAATTTCGTTCTGCACAGTAACAGTCATCTTGAATACTGGATGATGCACATCAATGGTTTGTTCTGGTGCCAGCAATACAGGCATCAAAGTGAGAGGGAGCTGATTATCAAACTGCAAGTAACCCACTATGAGCTTGAACCTGCTTGTAGTGCCACCATCATATCCGGTAGAATAAGATATGGAGACCCTTTCGAAGTACAAATAGGACAACTCTTTAGGCCTATGATTCACAACAGAAACCCCAACAGCACCCAACTCAATAGTAAGTTCTACAGGAGAACCACTCTCCTGCACCTGGCTCTGTATGCGAGAGCTTCCCGAATTTCCAGCTTCTGTCAAAGACGTGCTCCCTTCATTTGGAGGTAAGATTGGCATATTCTCATCTAAAAACCTAGCAACCCTAATATCATCCAGATCTACAACATGGAAAAGCAAGCCCAACCCATCACATTTAGAGCAAAACCCTGAATTATTCAAGTCAAATTTCCAGACTGTACTCCTATTCTCACTATGAATCTCAGCATCAAGAAGCTTTTGACCATATGGATCCTCCCATGAAAAGTTGGTAGTTGAAAGAGGTAACAATTGGATCCATGTATCATCATCAAATCCAGATTGGCGAATTCTTATTATCATACTACTTGTTCTATTCTCAATCCTAAGAAGTAAGAGATATTAGTCAAAACAAGGTTTGGCTATATTGAGGCATGAACTGAGTATGAAATGTAGGTATAAAGATACCTGATTGGACCATTTGTGGATCCAAGGCGAAAGACAACAATAAAGCGCGATCCTTCCTCAAAACCACGAATTTCCACCCTCAGAAACCTCCGTGTACCATCAGCTTTTCTCAAAACCAGAAAGATTGAGTCCTCCTTAACAATTTGAATGGGAAATGACCAATTTGTATCATTCAGTCGAACCTACACATTATCATCGGCCCCATAGGTGGAGAAAACAAGAAAATGAACCAAGAGTAAAATATTATATATGTTTCCAATAGAATTGAATGTAATGAAATGTATGAAGATATAATAGAGTGGTATTTATAGTAAATTAGAAATTGTTCCTTTGGTATGAGGAAAACAAATTCCTAATACTTCTAAGGTTCCTAACATGAGTTTAGATGATCATTCTTCTAAATTTAGGAAAACTCTTAATTATTCTAGCAAAACATTTTAATTATCAGGGGATAAATAAAGGAAAGTATTAATTGCAATCTAAATCACAACAGACTTGCATCCTTATATTACATATGGCTTAACTACCGAAAAAGCCAAGGAACAACAGTGTATTTCACATAATTGCCATTCTTCTCATTTAAAGGTTTAGAGGACAATGGTTGTAACAATGAGACTCATAGTTGCAATTGTAATATAACTGCTTAATACACTTGAACCATTTTCTTTAGCCCTCACCCACCATACACAACAACAACAACAACAACAACAACAACAACAACAATAATAATAATAATAATAATAATAAATACAACAAAAATAATAGGAAAAGGAAAAACACACATGTCCAAATGTCAATTCATATCTTTCAAAATATTTTTTGTATATCTTGCTGTTCAAAAAACTCATTAGGAAAAAAGTGTGTTCTCACCTGCAATTCATTTGGACTAGTTGTTCCCAGAACTACAAATGACAGTCTGGCATCTGATGCATGCAAAACCTTTGGCTCATCTTCACTACTTAACTTAATAAACAAATCTTGCCCAATCCTATTTGTAAACGTAATGAACGGTCGGACAGAAATCACCTGAAATATAAGCGCAATTAAGCACCATTTCTTTTTCTTTTTTTTTTTTTTTTTGGGGGGGGGGGGGGGGGGTGGTGGGTGGTGGTGGGGAGACTGGGGGAATGTACTTGAGGGGCATTGAAAGAACCTTTGTTGGAACAGATTGATAAGGACAAGGTTTTGAAGATATGAAGATCTGCATGCAGTTTCCATCAGCATCATAAGCATGAAGATCCAGCGACCCATCCTAAGAATGAGAAGGAAATGAAAAAATCAGTGGTAAACTAAATGACAAAAACTCCAAACTTAAAATGATGATTAATTACCATATTACTGAGTGGAGAAAGATCTGTAATGGGCCCAAAATGCTCCTCTCCAGAATGGTTAATTGATGCTGCAAGGCCTAGTTTATTGAAGTTCAATGCAGACGCAATTGTGTAACCATCATATATTTCCTCCTCGGTGATTTCCTCAAAGATGACCTCACTATTACTTGTTGACTTAAAAGGGAAAGATATCTTCCTGGATTTCTTCCCTCCCAAGTTAAGAAATCTCAATGTAAGTGGTGGGCATCTTCGAATTGATAGCCAATAAGGAGAATAAACCTTAATGGCCTTTGCTTCAAAAGGTCTTTCCTCAGCATGGCTGTGCTCAAGGATGATCTGGACGACCCTGCAGAACAAATAGCTTAAAGCACTACGAAGAAGGCAAAAAGATAAATCTGACAAGATCACGAGAGCAATATAGTCAAACCTTCCAGAAACAGAACTTCGCAAACTAATTGTCTTTGTTGGTACTTTACTAGGGTGGGATATTGGAACAGCCTCCTATTGCAAAAGCAAATACAACAAGAAAATCAAGGAGGCTTATATTGTGGTCAGGAGAGAGAGAGAGAGAGAGAGCGGAAATCAAATAAATGTAACAAGATACTAACATGTACTGGCAACCATCCTCTTTGTGGAAGCAATGAGAAGTACAGAGGGCTTCTAATGTCAGCATTGTAAACCTTGACACAGTCTCCAGGATTAAAAACTCCTCTAACGCAGGCAAGAAAATGACCAGTGTTCTGACTCTCAAGAACAGAATACTCAGCTACAAGAGGAAGATAATTGCTTATTGAGAGTGGAGCCCTAATCACAAGGGTCCAGTCTTGAATGGAATTTGAATGAACGTCCTTTGCAATCTCGGTGGCTTGAATGCTCAAACAGAACCACATGCCACGTGAACTGCTTGATGTCCCACTAACCAATGAGCAGTACAAGAGTTCCTCAGACTCTTGGAGAGTTGAGACACATATCCCTGAGTTTTCTGGTTGCATACCAACATCATGTGAGTTGTGTGTTCTGTCAATAACAGAACTCCATGAATATTCTTCTGCTTGCTCCAGGTTTGAAGGTCTAAATTGGAATACATAGCGTCCAGACTGAGTAAGTGCAGAGAGAGGAAGAGGAGTAACTTCACCAGGCCTTAGAGGCCCAACACAAATCTGTGGTTTAAGATCTCCCAAAACACATGTTCTATGACGAAGCCACCTCCTCTGTCGTGCATAGTTCACAGACTCAACTGGATTACAAGATTCCGGCCACTTCAGACTTTCAACATTTGGAGCATAAGCCCATCCATCAGTAATCTTAATAGAACTGTTATCAACATGCCATTCATCAACCCATTCCCACCCTGATGGCAACCCAACTCCAGAAGCCATCTGTAGCAATACAAAAGTAAAACATCAAAACCAGACAATTTATAGGACAACTAATGTAATTTCCAGCATGAGATAAAAGGAGGCATTTGTCAACACCATTTTTATAGAAATACAGGCTCTACCAAGCTAACACTTACAACTCTGATATCGAGAAATCCATATCCATAGAAATAATTTTTCCTAAAAGTACTATTATAATCTAAGATTGGGTCATCACTCAATTGGGCTATAATACAGGCCAAACAACACTAAAAGATTGAATCCAATCAATTAGCTAGTCTAACCCATAGCTTTATAAACCCATTGTTTTTCTCTTATATTTTCAATGTGGACTCTTAACACTCCCCCTCAAATGGACAACCGGGCCATTTTGAATCTAACCACCCTCCCCCTGAAACCAAAACTCTAAAGCTCTGGACGCCACCAAAGTGGACCAAACATCTAAGATTCGATCAAGGTCACTCAACTGGGCTATAATGCACATGGGCAAAACCACACTAAAAGATTGAATCCAATCAATTAGTTAGTCTAACCCATGGTCATATAAACCCATATGTTTTTCTCTTATATTTTCAATGCGGGACTCTTAACAAGTACAAATGATATATCAGAGCATAACAAAGCTTGTTTTCAAAATTCCTCCTAAGCTCAGTAGTTAAGAGGCTCACTAGGAAGTCCATGAAACAGCATAGTACTATCAACCCTTAATATTTGCTTAAGATAAAGAAAAAACCAGATAAAATCAATACCATATAATTGACAAAAGTTCACTCCTGAATAATGAACTTAACCTCAGTTAGGGTCAGAAACAGTAAATTTCATTATTTTATATTCCAAAATTCTGACACCCACATGCAAGCTCAGAAACAGTATAGATTGGAGACCAAGAAACCAACTTGCCTCATTGAAATCCAATCCAACCCAGCCAGCAGTAGGTGTATATTTCTGAGTTTCAAACAACTCACAACGAACAAATTCATAGCCATTATCATTTTCTTCCTTCCTTTCATTATCTGGAGGCATTGTTTCATCTGAAGTTCTCAGTTTCAACCGCAGATGCATTGTAAATTCAGTATCATTACGAACTGAAACCAGGGATCTTATATTCACGTATCTGTTATTTTCCATTATGGTTACTTCACTGGCAACAACATTGTTGCCTAACCGCCAACAGGCAGCAGGTGCAGCATAGTTTAGCTTCACTGTAGTCCATGGCCCTTCCCTTGTGGGACTAATCTGAATAAAGCCCACTTTTTTCCCCTTGTCAGATGATCTCTTGCGGATTTCCATATCAATTTGAGGGGACAAGTAACAGGCACACTTTATTCTCCCAGCTGATTTCATTACTCTTTCTTCTCCAGATGTCATCTGCATAGACATGGTAAGATGTAAGGAGACTAACACAACAGAAAGACATGAACTGAGAATACAACTTTTCCAAACTCAAACATAAATCATGAAGGAAAGATTATGAGAACCACCGCAGGTGAGTCAGAAAACAGCTCTATCCAATTAAGCCCATCTAAATTGTCTTGAAATCCAAATATGTGTTTTAGTGGAGCAGAGAAATAACCAACAGCATCACCTGCAAGGAAATTTGAAAATAAATTAAAGGCAAGTTTTGAGCTCACGTAGGAACCCTGTGAAGATGAAAATACATCAAGTTCTGACACTGGGCATACTTCTCTTAGATGTTGCTCTAATTGGCCACTTTCCTAATATATAAAATCACTCCTTCAAAATCTAATCCAAGTACAGTACACAGAGGGAAGCAAAACAAAAAGGCTGCAAAATGGAATTTTTAGGTTTTTCAGATCTTATCACATTTCAAATTAGATATTTTTCTCAACAGATACGTTCAAAAATAAATAGTAATATGAGAAAAAAAAAAAAGGTACCTTTGCCAATGTCTGTTACAACAAGCTCTAAATTGTAGAAATCCTACAGAAGATTGGAAATCAAGAAAATTGAGTATGTCATAAAGATCAAGAATGAAATATTTGACATCATTCATATCGGGGACTTTGTAAAACAAAATTATAAGTCACTCATCCAATCAAGGTCTATGATGTTCACCCCTCCCCCTCAATTTCTCTCTCACTCAACCAGCAAGTGTGCTCAATTTGGGCATTAAAAAAATTGAAACCCTTATTTCTCATGCTGAAATAAAGGACATTCACGAAACTTACAGGCTCTATCCATAAATATGCCCAGAAAATTTCTTAAAGTTGCAGGATTTATGTTAAAAAGATAAATATAGTTGGGGATAAACTACAAGATAGAATTTAAAGTACAGGCGTACAGCAAGGGCAGGGATGACTACAAACATAACAATGAAGAGAAAGAGGGCTGTTAGTAAATAAATTGATGATGTTACAGTCTTAATCCATATAAACAGCAAAGCAGTTCAATATTAGGATCCTGATATGAATCATGTATGTACTTGTTGTACACAGAAATAATTAATAAGGTAGCAATATACTGACCAATGAATCGATTCTGAAAAAAAATACTTCATTCCATTGCACTGAAACAATAGCAGAAGAATCATCTATGCTGATTCCCCGAGTGCGAGCACTTTGTTCATGTAAAAGTGATAGACCGGGTTGGTTCTGATCCAGGAACAGGCGGACAGCTACAGTATATTGATGAGAAGATAATCCTGCAACTTTCTTGAGCTGCATTTTAAAGTAATGCAGGTAGATGTGAGTTACGCATGGAAAGGCAGAGATCTTTGGACTGCAAAATTTCCACAAGAATCCAAAAGTAAATTTGTTTTAGAAATTGATACTGCAACTTTTCAACTTTTATGGAGTACTATATTTAGTGAATTTCTATTTTGCATTGCGTGCTAAACTTACCACACATAAATTCACATATCTTTTTAGTCATTTCTGTTATAAAAAGGTGAGCTGTTCACCTGTTACACTTCGAGGAGGCTAGACAACATGCCCCCTCCATATTTATACACTTTGGATCATAATTATGGAGTACCATGGATTTCTTCTTTGAAAAACACAAAAATGGAGTTCTATAACTCTATATAAAGAATATGCTTTCAGCACACCTACATATACACTACTAGAAAATAAAATTTAGTAAGAAGAGTGATACAAACATGTATTCTGTTTCTACTCACTTTACTAGAGCTTGATACAGGATTATATTTCTTTCATTATCAATAGCTTTAAGAGTATCAAAATAATTCAAATATAGTTTTGATATGAAAAAAAATTCAAAATACATTTAAGTTGATTTTAGATTTCTCCATAACAAATGAAAAGGCAATATCAAATACAATCTTACAATATTCTGTCCAAAGCAGTGCCACAGGTTTTATGGTGCTTGTGGGGAACAAAATTTATGATTTGAAGAACATATAAATCTGAACACATACAACAAGTACTCTCAAGGAAATGACATAACAAAAAAGAAAAGATGATGAAATGCACCTCTGCCTCTGCTACGACTACTGTCACCATTGCTCTGCATTTACTGAAATTATTTCCTTTCATATGCGAGTCCAACATGTCCTTTGCAACTGGAACTTTTACTGGTTTGCTATCTCCAGATGGCATTTTAATTGCTTTAGTAGGCAGCATCCCAGTTGTTCTTATAAAAATGTCCTGACCAAGCTTATTCCGTGGGATAATAAAATAGTTTTTTTTGTGATGGATATCAATGATAGGCTTGCCCCCATCAGTGGGAGAAACAGTTTCCTGCTGAATAAGTGGCACAAAAAGATAATTCAACAGGCTAAGGACAGTGCCCTCCACACAATAATCAGTATTCAGTGCATAGATCTCTGGATGGAGAACTCTACCTATACTGCACAAAGCTACATATAGTAGAAGATATTACCTCATAGGACTCGTTAATATGGCTAAGATTGTTCCAGCTAGCATAAGCTTGAAAAATGGTGTTGACATTAGATACAGAAACATTCAGGTTCAGATCCCTTGTGGAGGTGAAGCGTAGCTGAGAAGCAGCCCCTGGAGCATTGATATCATACTGGTACCTGTACTTATCATAGATTTGAATAAGCATAAGCAGGTGCATCCCAACTAGTGAATTTCTATGTGGCACCCATGTACAGAGACATGCTTGCATGGTACAGAAAACTTGAAGAACACAACACAACGTAAATTGCAGGTCTTAGTAAAATAGTGACAAGCTCACCAAGATCAAGACAATGTGGGAAACTGATGATAAAATATAGTTTCCTTGTCAGATCCTCAAAACAACAATAAAAAAAAGGAAAAAGAATTTGATTTATATTCTTCAATGCCCACAGATGATGCAAAGTAAACTGGAATTCACCAAGCAATAATGAAAAAAATTCAACACAATAAAGACTTATTCACTTAAAGACTCTTCACAACTCAAGTGTTTCTTATTAACATCCCCACCATAAAGTTCCAACTTTTATCAAACATTTCTCACAGACACAATAAGAATTATTTTTGCATGGGCAGTTTCTCTATATGATATATAAAATTAAGGCCAGATCCAATGTGCAAGGCTCCTTCACATAGCAGCATCTCTTTTTTAGAGAGGTTGTTTTCATGCCAGAACATGTGGCTTAATATTCAAGAATTAATACAAGTGCAACCTTCTATAAAAATGCAGAAATAATACAGGAGCTGGAAAGTAATGCAAATTCCCCCCTTCCTCTTCCTCCTTCTCATCTATTCATTTTTGCTTTAGTGGCTACAGGTTTTCTCTAAAGTTTTGATAAGGATACTTGCTACTCAACTTCTACTTCAAGAGGAAATGTACTATAAAAACCTGCAAAACATGAAAATGTGAACTGATTTGAAAGAAAAATTACCTTAATAACCCATCAACTGGCTCAATAAGAGGCTCCCAAGAATCATATTTGTCATTGTATGATCTAGCAGCCAAGGAGAAGGTGACACTGGAATTGAAATTGTCAGACTGTCCATGTAAATTAAAACCTATTCCACTTAAAGATACATTGCACAGTGGAACCATCTGCAAGCAGAAAGTTAGTTAAATTGACAGATGCATTGGTTTTTCAATGAAAATCAACAATTCATAAAATTACGACATGAATTATTATAAAAAACTGAAGAAAGTAAGAGTTGGTATCACTGATGCATGCATTGGCTTTCCCTATAGAACCTACAACTCTTAAAGCACCAATAAAGAAATGAAATGATGTTTCATCCAGTAATGGCAATGTGATAGGGAAGCTTTCCAGATATAGGCACAACACTAAATGTCATGCAGTAGTAACTTAGGCACTGACACCAAACTTCCCATTCTTCCAACAACAGGAAAGAACACAGTAACCATCTAAATTATGGAAGTCAATTCTTTCTGGTTGCTCATTACTGTGGGAATACAAATAAATAAATAAAAAGGAAAAAAAAAAAAAAGTTTTGAACCCTAAGATAGTAGCAATGTGTAAATCCAATTCCCCAGTCTCTATGTCATTGAGGGACTGTATTTACAAACTACTACTATCTTAGGGACCAAAAGTGCTTTTTACCCATGAGGGAAAAAACACCTCACAGCTCTTCTTATGGAATCAACAGCCAAATAGTCTCATATTCAGAACAAATAAAACTTTAGCAGATTCCATATCTAGGTCAGAGTTTATAATAGGCCAATCCAAAGATGCTGACTGACTGCTAACGAGTATCAAGAAAAAGAAATATTCAGTGCTTTAGTCTCTCTGAATAAGAAAGAGAAATCTCTCCAAATTACAAAGGACTATTAAAAATATATAGACTACATGATTTTACAGATTCAGACAATGAAATAAAACATAAATTATAGAAGGGACTATGAGGAAAGTAAAGCATGCGATTTAGCAAGACTTACAGCACATTAGGTTCATGAAATGAAATCAAAGTGAATACGAATTAGAATTCATAAGGAATGGAAAAGAGAAAAAAAAAATAGAAAAGAAATATTATTCCAGTATTTGGTTTGTAGTTTAGGATACCGGAAAAATAATATTACATAGTTTGGTTAGCTTAAGGAATGAAACGCAAATATATAGAAATATTGCAAGAGTAATAATCTGATACCGATAATATGTGTCTATGTGTATGATACATGTGTATTATGTATTTATGTGTGTGTGTGTGTACAAATTTATATATATATGTGTGTGCATTATAGAGTTGCTAAGTAGCTGATAAAGTCTCGGGAATTTTTTCTCAAATTTTTTTTTTATTCCTTGTCAATTTTGCAAACCAAATGTGCTGTCAGTAATATAAGGTAAGTGAACTCTGCAGCAGTTATAAAATAAATAAATAAATAATGATGAAGAAAGCAGATTACCAAGCCACCATAATCATCAAAAAGAGCTACAGAGAATGTTCTAATTTCTGCATCAATCAACATGTTATCTGAACCACTAGGGATATCTTGATCTGCAAGCTTTAAAGCAAACCTCTTTGGAGGTTTTTTAAAACCACTGCGGACAACAAAGGGCCCAAGATCATTCCCAACAACCCATATACTGAAAGGGTATTTCATAAACTTGATCTCAGATGTATCCCATATACTTTCATCTGAAAACTGAGCCCCTGTGACCATATCATTGCGAATGCATCTCAAGGAGGTAAAATCAGACTGCTTTGGTGTACCCTTACAAGCTATACAACCTAACGAAACAAACCCTGAAGGAGGCTGAGGCATCCACAAGGATATACTATCCACTGATTTGTGTTTCTTTATGTGTCCAACAAGTTGGAAATCCAAAGGGGCTTTTAAAATTTCATCAGACTCATGAAAAACAATGCATGTATTAGGAGGCTCATACCTGAAACAAAATTCAAGATCTATGTCATACCCCTGTGTTGACACGTCAGTAAAAAAACAAAAAGACAAGAAAATATAATATAAATGCACGTACACACATATCCTACCCTTGGACTGCAATATCACCAAAATATACCATCCCTTGGGGTACAATAGGGCGCCATATAGATAATCTCTTTCTTGATCCTGAACCCTGATTCCACCAGATTAACCTAAAAGTTGCAACAGCTTCAAACCTCCTACCAGAGTTTACAGAGGATGATAACTCTTGCTGGAGAGTATTATGGTGACTAGATGGGGCACCATTTTCTGAACTTTCTGATGATTTGGAAGAATCTTTATGTAATCCAAAGATTACATGCCGCAGTCCATAAGCTCTACCAGACAAACTCAATGTAGTTGGATCTGCAGGGAGGAAGGTACCAACAGAATTGTCCACACGCCAAAATGCCAAGCTAGAAGATCTGTTAATTCAGAACAGTCAAGAACAAACTTCAAAGGAGAAACGAAAAATGCATGAACCCCCATCTTTTTGATGGATGAATTAATAAAAAAAAAAAAAAGAAATGAAGTCTGCATACCTACTGCTATTGCCAATACTAATACAATCTCTCAGACCACATGGAGAAACTAAAGAAGCAGAAATACAGAAAACTGAGGATGACGATGGTTGCACACTTCCAGGAGAGGCCACACAACCCAATGCAACATAGCCTTTAGGTGCTTGAGGGAACCAAATGGAAAAAACTCTGTCCTCGTCAGAATGACCAGTACCGAAACAAAGTTCGGAATCAACCTGAGACTGGGATGAGGACCAAATCAGAGTAAAAGACTCAGGTCTCTTTACCCTTACAATGCTAGAATTGACGGCAATTACTCCTTTTGTGGGAGGTTTATCACTGTGAAACAAAAGTTATCAGCATGAAAGCCAAAACCACAAGGAAATTCAAGAAAGAGTGCGAGAAGTCTACTAACGTTGGTGTGAGATAATCACCAAGTATGGCATAACCAGGAGGTGAATGAGGTCTCCAAAACACAAACATTTGCTCTCCATCTGCATGAAACATAAATCTTGGAATAAGTTGTTGCATCATTTCTAATCATGTTAAGGAATTTATTAAAAAAAAAAAAAAAAAAAGGCACCATAACCAACATTTGATTGTTCCAATCTTGTCAAACTCAGAGCACACCACTGTCATTTTCTTTGATGTTGTCCTCAAAAACGCCAAAACATCCTCCTCAACTGCCAAAAATAGTCTCAAGATACTAAATGAAAAATTCATAAATACATCTGAGACAGTAAAGTGTATATTCGTCTTTCCAGAAGCAGTTGTGTACTTCATGGAGGTATCAAAAGGTTCAACTATTCGGACTCCATTGCTCTCCATTGTTAATCCAAGAAATCTTGCATCTATTTCAGTAGTGTCTCCCTTTAAAACAACCCTAGAAACATCAAAATAGAGGTTGTCAAATGAAAACATAAACTAAAACTGACAATGAGTCAATGACACATAATAACTAGAACATTCAGCATGATCAACTGTTAGAAGAGTTACAAGTATTCATAAAATGATATTAGGATGGTTGCTTCAACTCAAGGAATCTTAGAAGTAGTAGGAATTTACTTTACTAGTAGTTTATGGATCCCAGACACCGAAGGATTTCAAGTTAACCAATCATGTTCCCCCTAGTTTAGTATAAATTCTGCATAACATTGTAATTATTCATACAATTGAATAAATTCAATTATATTGGAATACATATACTATTTTTATCTTATTCTAGGATTATTCTCCTGCTGCTTCTGCCTTACTGGCAA
Organism: Ipomoea trifida; assembly: GCA_003576665.1. NCBI lineage: Eukaryota > Viridiplantae > Streptophyta > Magnoliopsida > Solanales > Convolvulaceae > Ipomoea > Ipomoea trifida. The sequence goes on from CP025651.1 coordinate 1,017,047, forward strand.
AGGGTGGCACTTGCCACCCACTGGACCACCATTCCATTTTCTGATATCAACAATTCAACATTCAATGGATATTTATCCAAATAAATACATAGAAACTGCAGTTAATGGTAAAATTAAGATCTAATTGATATTCTAAGAGATGGTAGAATTAAAGGGTGTCATCAATAAGCTGCCAGCATTAACTTTCAAAATTGACATCACACCAAAGTGCAACATTTATCGCTTCACTACAATTCTTTAGAAGAGTTCCCATGCTACAAGAGAATACAGGACAAAATAATTCCAACAATGACCACAAGAACAATAGAAAGTCATCGAAGAAGCCAACAGCTTTGTTGAAATTGAGAGATTGAAAGGCCTAGAGGGTGGTGAATAGTCACCACCTGCCAGTTAAACAGAAGCTAAATATATGAAAATCAAAAAAAAAAGGAGATGTATATTAATAATACTACTAACATTGTGCTATACACATTCTAACGGAGATACATGCTTATATAGGAATATAATGGGCCTAACTAATGGGCTAGCTTAAAACTAGGGCTATTCTAAGGTTTTCTAGTTTCTATATTTAATATTTCGACAAGCTTAATGGAATTCATTTGTAAATGGGCACCCTCCTTGATGATGGGTGGCAAAAACCATTTAGAATGTTCTGTGAGTGTGTCGAAGAGAGTGAGATACAATATAAACTTACCGGCAAAATGCATCTAACTGTGCATGCAAAAGTTTGTTTAAGAGCACAAGTGACTCTCCAACATCTTTTGATGAATTGTAGAAGGTAAGCTCTGGACCAATAGCCTGTAGAGCCAATGTATATTTAAAGAGATGAGATCAAAATGGATGAAACAACTCTAATTGTCAAATGATTGCTTCAATGAATGTGAAATGGCAATAAAAATAAATAAACAAATAAATAAAAGCAGGGCAACTTTAAGTTGGCCAAAGTAAATTAGAACACAGCTCTGCATGTCAATAAAGATCTAGGCAACTTTATTGGTCTTGACAGCATAAATTTCAACTCAGATGGAAAATTTTAATTATTTCATTAGCGGCAGAAAAAACAAGGCCATCATGTAAGGAAGTAGTGATCGAGAACACAGCCATAGGGTGAAGAAATTCCACTGTCAAATATTGGTAGGTTCATTTTATTTTATGCAATTTACCATAAGCAGTTAGCACACTTGTTATTATGAAGATGAAACCAACAAAGTTTTCAATGTGTTTCAAAGAGGAACCTCTTTCACAGTTTCACCTGCATCTCAAATATTAACTCTGTAGATCTGCTGACAGGACTCTGAGAAGTAATTCCAGAAACAGTGCTACTGTGATGAATCTCAGAAGGCCATTCATCAACTTCCTCCAGGTAGACTTTATCATCTTCTGAAACAGAGTAGCTACTGTTTGGCCCCAGTAAGATGCATGAATCTAGATACTTCCCGTTCTGCCAAAAGTATATAAATGAAGTTTGAATAGTTTTCTTACAGAATACAGAGCAATTAGTAATGCCAGATTCAGTCACTCTGCAAGTGTTGTTAATCCACCCATCAGAGCAAATTTAAAACTAACTTGTACCCAACGCACCCCAAGGTTCGAGTATGTATAGTATGTTATTTTTATGACCTAGCCTCACCACTTCTCCATTTGTTTTCCGAAATTGTATCAATCCAAAGGCCAACACCCTATACTCAGAGAACTTAATGTTTTACTCTCTCTCACCCCTCCCCGAAAAACCCCCTAAGACTATATCTCTGGCCTCATAATGGTCACCCCTCCCCGAAAAACCCCCTAAGACTATGCTCACTTTTCATTTTTAATTTTTTATTTAATACAATTTTTTAGTTTTGTGCTCAACTTTGCCAGTTAAGATTTTGAAATTTTTAAAACTGAAGTATCTACTGAGGATAATTTGTTGTCACTCACCAACTAGCCAACATTGCTATTGGCCAACATTGATGGGTATAGCACGTTCTATGATTTAGTGCTAGGGGTGGGTTCCTGCAGAACCTGCTCCACTAGCATCTCTAAGTTAATAGAACGCATACCTTGATTGTGACATTTTTGAATTGTAACTTCTTTCTGCTTCCAACATAGAATAAAGCCTCTACACTTGGAGAAGAAAGGTTTTTCCCCTGTCTGTCTTGCAAATACAATATTCCACCTTTACCGTCATATACAAAAAGGTCGTATCTTTCATCATCAGCAACCAAAGGTTTGAGTGGAGAGATAAAGAATTCAGAACAAGGCTGAATGTAAGTTGGCTGATCAAGAATGATTGCGTCTATTAAATGTGAGGAACTCCTGTCATCGTCATTTGACAGCATGCTACGAACTGTGGGAACAAAAAATTCAGCAACAGCAAGCAGAAAATCTAGTGCAACAAGCAACTGTGGCCTCTGAATGCAGAGAGAAATTAATGTCAAACATTCACCAAATTTTGCATCAAGAATAATCATTGTGGGGCTTGGTGCCAAGTCCTCCATATCACTAGTTTTAACATCAGGATGATTATCCCCATCTCTCACAAATTTTGGAGGCCTATATCCAAAGGTCTCAGGCTTCCTAATTGCCAACTTGAGTTCCTCTTGTATACCTTCTCGGTCATCCACCACTGCAAAATCACCAAGTGTAGATGAAAGAAAGCCTTCTCCTGCAGTATTGGATTTGTAAAGAAGCCACAGACTGCTCACCTTAAACACAGCAAACAGTTTTCAATTAATTGAAGGAACAGTAATGAATGTTGTTGAATTTAGGAACTTTTATGATAGAAAACAGAGAAAATCCTAACATACACATACTCTATTGAGACAAACTTGAACAATGTATGCTTGAAGCACACAAGCATACATAATGGTGAAAGCTATGAGTCATAATGGTGAACACAAAAATAAGGATTTGGAGGCGCAAGCCTCAGTTCTTCGTACGGGGAGGTCATCCTCTATTCATATTCAAGTTTGCCTAAAGGTGTAACCTAGTAAACACACACTACACATGCCAAATAGTTGAGTGATGAACTTAACACGAAATAGTTTAAAAAATCTGGTTGTGACATCAAACCGTAGAGAGTTTTTGGTAGGAGTTTGAAATGGCTCTCTATATAGAGTATGCTTGTTGTGAGTGTAATGCTATAATCAGAGAACAACCATAATGGTATAGCTGTGGCAAGTCTTGATTGATATGAAACTTTCTATAGGGGAGCACTAGACCACAAAAGTGCAGGAGTACTGTGGAGCAGACAAGAGCCTACATAGTTGCTAGTCAGTGATTATGGAAACTGGGATCAGTAGGCTGGCCTATGTCAGGTGGGATCAACGTTGTCAGCCCATGACAGAAGAAAACTCTTATTAATAAGAGAAAGCACTAATAAACTACTAATACACATATGATGTGCAACAAACCGATATTCTAACAGGCACATTGTCTAAAAGTTGATATATTACCTTAATTTCCATGTAGTTTAGGGATCCACAAGATTCCAAATTGCTTCTACTTTATCATTGCGGTGAATCTTACCTCTTTTGGCCATTGGCTCGAGAACTCTAACATAGAAAAACTTACTACTATTTAAAAACTATTGCTTTTTTTTAATTTATTTTTAATCGCCACTCTCATGTCCTATATGATAAAGGCATGGCAAGTGCCTACATATAAAGATTGAGACATACATGATGGTCTTTGTCAGACTTATGGAGAAGTTAGAAGGTAAACAAATGTGTATTAACATATTTGCACACATGGATTAACATTGATTTTGCGGAGAATAAGCGACAGGTCATACAGAATTACTCTTACTCCTCTAAGAAGACCAAAACATTTTTGTTAAACATTCCGCAACTTTATAGAGAGATAATATGTTGAGTAATACAAAAATAAAGCAGCTTAATCTGAAATGTGCTACAATAATTTCTTTTTTAAACCCTAAATATGGCAACACTTCAGCTGCCTCGTATTAAGGATATAAAACACTAAAATATAATCCTTATAAGCAAAGTCCATCACCTGACTCATGAAAGAAGAAAAAATTATATTTTTTTGACACAGACACACACACACACAAAACAGAATAAGAAAGCAAGGAAACATGAGAGTGAACATTTATAAGAAAATATTACTACCTGCAGTGTTGCAAGAGATGCATCCCTTTTTAAGCCATAATAAAGGCAAAGTTCAACTAGGTTAATGGAGACAGAAACCTTGGTAGTAATCCATCTAATACCATCTTCAGTTTTAGTGTTTGCAGTGTCAGGGCTCTGCAGTGCTAAAGGTTCTGTCATTACAGCTGAAGGTGATGTGTAGTCCCCTATTAGAGGGGGCAAAGTATTTGGAGTCTCGGAAAAATTAGCCAGAGCACATTCAGTAATAATCTCATACTCTGTGCTAGATAGAGCTGCTTTCAATTCTTCCATCTGATTATGATGCATATCAACACAGGCAATACATCTCAGTTTCCAAAGCAGTAAAACATAAATTGCCACGCATCTAAGAGAACCAAAAATGTACAAAATATGACCAGTTCTCCCAATAAGTTAATAAATACCTTTACACTAACGTCGACACTTGGAATTTGATGAAGTAAGTCTCGTAATGATCTTTGGATTACAATTGAAATGCCACTAACATCTTGAATTATGCTTTCACCTAATTCTGACCCAGCACCAACATTTAAATTGATATCTTTGACCTACAGAAGGAAACATGCATAAGTATGAATATTCTTTCATAGAAATATGTATCTAAAGGAAGACCTAAGCAATAGTAAAATAGGGAAGCATTTGATGACGGGGTAGACAGTACAAGTAAATCCTCCCCATGGTTGATTTTGGTCTTTAAAGTATGTTGTACATTATCACAAAATCCTAATTCTAAATTGTAACTGTGGGATTCATTTAAATTAACCTGTCCTATTTCATCTTATTATAAAAATTCATCTTTTAGTACTTAAATATATGGATACTAGACCCACCAGGCCACCACTAACCTCTAAAGTTCTTTTAACAATGCTCTCAAGGTAGCATTGTCCATCAATTGCTTTTGCATATTCAGTTCTAATATAAAAGGAAAAATGGGCAGTAAAGTTAAGCATCGTCACATCACAAGACTTCAGGATACAAATCTTACTGAAACTGTTAATATTTCCATGTGTACAGCATTAATTTCATTTTTGCTCCCACAAAACCATTGAAAGCTGTTCTGGATAGTGATATGAACAACATCAAGCTTTAAAAAACTGCAAGGAAGAGGACTTGAGATTAATAAGCATACAAAGATATATACAAAAAACACAAACACTAAGATTATTACCAGTTGTTATGCGTGTTGCATGAAAGTACCAACAATTAAAGTGTGTCATTACTCTAGAGATGTAAAGTGTAGGTTTAGTGATGAATAGATATCATTATAAAAATTGATGTGAGGCCATTATTCAAAATAAATTTGAAATGCAGCACAAGACCAATACCATGAGCCCTGATTCATCTACTTAGGAACACTCCAACCTGTGCTTATCATTGATAGAACTAAATGTTCTTATAAAAATTGGAACGAATGCTCATCATTCATCACTATAACATTCATACTTACCATGCACATGTTTTGCAGCAGGATAGGCATGATAGATAACAATGAGAGGAATTACTTGTAATATATGCAATAACAGATGAAGTTGAAAGGATTTACAGAGAAGAATACAAGCTTACTCAAGACTATCAGTACGGCGAGGCATCAATATTATGGGTTTTCTAAGCGAAACATCCAGCTTTAAAGCAGGTGATCCTTCAACCTCATTTCTTGTAAACCATTTTTCTGAGTTTGTGCCTTGATCTTTAATTCTGACAAAATCTTTTGAATCATTGGGAACAAGACCCATGAAGTAACTGATAACCTAGAAGTCAATTTTAGAATTGCACAAGATCAGTTACTGCACTGAGCTTTAGTAGGTAACAATGAGAGGCAAAAGCTCAGTTACCTCCTGTATAAAACGGTTCAAATAAACAATCCGCACTTCACATAGTTCACCAAGAAGGCTATAGTCATATCCTTCATAATCTTCATCATCAACATTGAATGAACAGAATTCCAACTGTAGCTCCAAATATGAAAATTTCAGTAAATTATCCACCAACACATCTAAAGTACAAATCTCAACTGACTGAAAACTACACTTTCCAAAAAAAACAGAAAAGAATTCACCCCAAACAATGTGTAACAGGGCATTAAATTATAAATCAAACAACAATTAACTAGAAGTCATAGAAGTCTTTCAACAAATAAATGGGAAAAAAAATTCAAGAAAAGGCAAAATATTGATTCCATGACATTTCATCATATCTGCAGCCACAAGAAAAGTTGTGTTTGCCAGTAGAACAATGACCAACCAAAATGAAAAAGAAAAAAAAAAAAAAAAAAAAAAAAAAAAAAAAAAAAAAAAAAAAACTATCTTTACCTCCACAAAAGAACTCCCTCCTGGATTTCTCATGTCACAAGCCCAAAAATAGCCGTGAGTATCGGGTAGGCTGTCATCACTGATCCGCAGATTTCCAAGGGATGCCTTTATAGTAAAAGAAGATGGAAATACCTAGATGTGGAACACAATATCACTTTCAGTATCATAAGCATGTAAAATAATTCCTAGTTTGTTTTTATGTGCACATCTTGCAGAGACGGGAAAATATGAACCTTAATATCAGTAAGGAAATTATCTTGTGACAGAGTAGCAAGTGAAGATCCATCTTCTTTCATCAGTAAAATCTGAGCACGAGCCATATTCAATTTCAAACAGAAAACAATTCTAGACTTTCCTTTACCAAGCAAACTCTTAACTGCAGGCTCATCAACTCCAGCTGAGGGCCCATCATCCACATTTGCATCAGAGATCTCATGCTGTAGAGAGGATGATGAAGACGTGTCACTAAAAGATTCACAACTTCCTTCCTCAAGATTTATAGCATTTACAAAATGCATGATTGCCATTATCGTAGGTCTGCGACAGAAAAATGACAATGTAGCTAGCGTCACCACCACCTGTAAAATTGAGTAATGAACTTAAAAACTGAATGAAGATTAAAAAGGATTCAGAAAGGCAGGTAGAGAGAATATTAATGGCTTACCTTTGTATCAATATTAGAATAAAGGGGGGAGTTTTGATCAAATATTATAACTTGCGCCTTCACAAAACTATCAAATGTATCAGTTGCTTCCATAAGATTGCTACCATTTTCAGTTGCTTCCGTAGGAAGAAGACCAGCAATACGATTAAAACTAGGAGCCTTTATAATGGTCCTGCCTGGTGAGAATGATGTGGTAGGACTCAACAAGCCAGATCCACCTCCCAATGCATGTGGACTATCGATGTCATTTAGATCTTCTTGTGCCTCATAGAATTTCTCTTCTGCTTCAAATTGACTAGAACTGTTGCTATTGCAACCTTGGCCTTGAGCATCAATCACTATTTGAGTATCACTACTAATGAAAGATCTTGCCAGATAACATGGCTGCAACATTCCTGATGGGCAAACTAAATCTTCTATCTCCAAAGACTTCAGTACAGTGCCAATAAAAATATCCTTTCCTCTAATTGAAAGCTCAACCTAGAGAGGAATAATAGGCTTTTAATAGATGCATATAACCAATAAAACATCAAAAGTATAGGAAAAATGCAGTGATCTTACCCTCCCACCAGTTGCTCTAAATTCAAACAGACGGTTCTCCTCCTCCAGCAGCACCTTGGTAAAACTGTGGTCATTCTACATAAAGTACAGAAAAAGAAATTTGCGTGTCATTAAACTATCAATCCACAATTTCAGATAACAGTAACTTTTGATTGTATCACCCATGCTTACCTGGCCACTATAATTGAAGCACATCTTCAACTCATCAAGAACACCAGTCAGATACAGATTCTCCACCTTTGACAGGTCCTTGTTATCACGATTATTGATACGATCCATTTCAGAGTCTTCTGAATCAGATGAAGATTCAGACAAACCAGAGATAGGAGCAGATCCCTACATGGAAACTCAGAGTGAGAATAGAGATGGAGATTTTCCCCACCAAAGAAATGGAAACTTAACCATGCAATAGTATCAAAAGAACATGAAAATAATCTGTGCACCCATATATGGTAGCATGAGTTAGGGCTTACAATTAGAGTGCTATCTCTTCCAATTTAAGAAACTAATTGTCTAGAAGTCCATGAGGAATTGGGGTTTGATGCTAGTGAATACTATCCACTATTTGCATGTTTTAAGGTGCTCTGTGATAGATTGAAGCATGAAGATAGCACCAGTTCATTAAGAAATTAGAATTGGGGTACATATTCTATAGAAATATAAACACTCCCTTATGAGACATTGTATGACTCATGCACGCCAAAGCCAGAACATTACTGAATGTATCCATTGAATATTAGATACCTTGGGGACTAGTCATTAATACTAACAATAAAATAACCGTTCAGTTAGATGGTGGTAATCATAGAAATTCATTTGATGAAAACTAACCCTCAATCCCACCCTCCTAGTGATTTATGTTATTAGGTTTCTCAGTTTAGTTCAATTTAGCTAAATTCCTCAGTTCTAATTATTGTATTAAATAATAGAAATATTTGGTGTTTGACCTTCCTCCTCGTGTGTGTTCGCATTTTGCACACAACATAAACAAAGCTTTTCTAAAATCTAAAGTCTTAATAACAGAAATAAATATGCATGTAAATATACCGAAGCACGGTAGATTGCCCCCTGCAAACTTCTCTGCCAAATTCTCTTTGATTCTTCAGAGTTGTAACGTAATATTAGGGCATTTGCATCTTCTACTATCTACATGTACATATGATGTAAATAAAGTCAGAAAGCAACTGCAAAAATCAAGATGTGACTTGAATCTTATCCAGCAATAACCTTGTTATTGGCTCGCTCAGCATCACAAACTGCCAACACATATTTTACATTTCCAATAATGTCAGGAGGGACTTGATAGAGTTGTTTTCCTCGTAAACTGCAACAATCATAAACAGCAAATCTAGATTAACACTCAAAAAGATCAAAGGATATCAAAGTCGTGAAGGTATGTGAAACCAGAATTCAAACTATAAAAGATATTTCAAAAAGACATCACAGGAACAGTAAGATTTGACCACACACATGACAACAAATTTCTCAATTTTTCAAAAAATAAAAAATAAAAAATCTTGAGATTGAGGTAGATGCAATGAAACCTTTTTAAGCCCGAGTTGGTGCGTGCATTTACCTTCATAGGTCCAGACATAAAAGAAAAGAAAAACAGAATCCAAAGGAAAAAATGTTCTAGCCTAGGAAGCTACTAAAAAGAATGTTTACTTATTTCTGGAGTAGGAATTGGCCCACCACACAATCCGTGTGCTCTCTATAAGTGGTTTAATTTTATATTTATTCCTTGCATTTCCACTTTCCTGTATGAAGTTGCAAAGTCACATTTAAACTATGATCTTGCACTCTAAGTGTACAAGGAGTAGAAGGCAGATGGTAACAAGCTCTTTGAAATCAAAGGTAAGGATGTGAAGATCTTCCAAGAAGCTCCCCTTAGGTTCAACATTTTTACTAGTACAGATTCTCTCCTTTCAAGATACTTTAGAACAAGCTAATCATATTGTGACATAAAAGGTTAGAAATTAACTACAATTTTATGATAAGAGATATCATTTTTCAAGAGCAAAGCTATTATTCCTTTCATGGAAATGTTTAGAACTTTCTACTACTCTTTCCATGATGTATTCCTGAGTCCTGACTATTATTTAGTAATTAATTTTCATAACTGAGATAGAGAATTGTTTACCTGATATATTGCTTGTAGGATCTAGAGCCAGGGTTTTCTAGTACATAAAGAAAAGGGCCTACAATACATACATATCTTCGTTGCCATACAGCCTCCCTGCCTCCAACACCCTTAAAATATAGGATAAGTGTATACAAATCAGAAGGTTCATAAATCATACTATCAGAATGACAGATTTAGGAAATCAGAGAGCAGATCTAACTACCTTCCAACTAAGAAGTGATAACCACCCTTCAAAATCAGCTTGGCTCCAAGGGCGAAAATAGTCTAAATCATTTCTTTCCCCTCTCTCAAAAATCTTTGCAACTTGCATCAGCCGATGATAGCGAGCAGGAGAGAAATGGAAACCAAGGGATGGAAGTTGAACTGAAATTCTTGTTGATGGAAAGCCTGGGTTTTGTAGCCGGATCTGTGGAAATGACAATGACAAGTGGAATTGTAAGACAGCACTAATGTTGTACCTACACCAATTACGGAGTATATTTTTTCCTATTTGCACAAGTAATAATAAAATAAAATTGAAGATAAATGTACCAAATCTATACCTGCTGAAGCTTTAAAATTACCCCACACTTATCAATAACAGGCAGAACACAAATAATGTTGGACTTGGAATGGCCACCTATTTTAGTAGTAGGAAGTGCTTGCCCCCAGTGGTAGTCACCATCAACCAGAAAAGCAGAGACATCACTCAAAACAAGATCAAACTGTACATACATATTCCTGTCCTCATGTGAAACAAATTCAGAATCATCCTGCATAATTATACAAATCCTGTATGTAAGTCAACTTTGGAGACATTTTCTAGTTACCCTTCAAAACATATGATTACCTTTGTATGGATCACTAAATTCCCAAAGTCAAGCAAAAGCTTGGTAGAGTGGGTGTTATCTGGAGAGAAATCTGTTGGAATGGTAACTTTGGGTGCTGCAATATTCAAATCCAGTAAGAACCTAGAAGAAAAGGACAACTCTTGTAAGAACATTGCAAGTAGGTTTTTTGTTAACTGAAGTAGCATTACTCTTGGCCATTTAACACACAGTGATAGGGGACTCTTAATCTCAAGTATCCAGACACCCTCAGCATATAGTAAAAAGGTTTTCATAGTCCCCTATCATATGCCAGACATTCAACAGTATCTGAGTCTCTGAGAAGACATAATATTACACACTATAACACTCAATATCCAAATACTACTTTTGCAACAAATATAGCACAAGAAAGTATTTCAGAAATTTGTCTTCATCATTGTAAAATATGACAGAAAATTTAAATTAACATGTCACCAAAAAGAAAACCTGGTTTGATCCTTTAGCACTCTGTTTACTTGTTGCTGTGCAGTTCGTCTGACCTCATCAATAGTCATCTGTTAAGAGACAATGACAAATTAGTTGAAGATTAAAGATTTCCAAATAAAGAATGAAAGTCCTGCTTTCCAAATGCCTCAGAAACAAATAACATTCAAATAGTCAACTTGATTAAGTGAACTGTGTAGCAATAGAGGTAGAGTATGCTTAATATTTCCAAATATTACTGATGAGTGAAGAGAGAAACAGTCCTCTCCTTTTACACCATGTGCCTTGCCATCATTTATTGGGAAGAAGATACAAACTCTAGAAAGTTCAATAGTTATAGTGCTGACTAAACTAGGGGTTATTGAAATAAGATAATTACGAAATTGCTAATTTTCTATACAGCAGCCATCTGGTTCATTTCATACAGCAAAATACTCAAATCTTTAAAGGACTGTATTCCTCTAAATCATCAAGTTTTGGAGAAAATGCATCCACTATAATCACATGGTTGGCTTTTGCATCTCTCAAACAGTTACTTCAATAATTCATAAAAGGATGGCATTCCAAGTTCCAGCTTCTTATTATTGTTATCTATTTTTGTTCTACCACTGTAATTAATGATAGAGTCACCAGAACTCATATTCTGCACCAACTAAAGAAGAGAAACAAATATGACTCCTCATATGAAGCCTAAAAGCAGACCTGCACAGCAGCAGCAGTCTCCAGAGCAATGGTTTGACTTACAGCAACATTGCTTTCAAAGAAGTTGACAATTTGATCAATAGAGTCCTTCAGATACTGATCAAAATAAGTAATGTAATTAGATAGATAGATCAAATCAATATTAGAAACTGTTGAAGAAAATTGAAGTGATAGCATACAGTTACATAGCATGGAGAAGCTTTGGCTGCCAAACTCCAGTCCACATTACGATCCAAAGGTTTAAAACAAAAGACACCAACCAATGATTCCTTGGCAGTTGCACTCTGCATAACATAATGCACAATATAGAACATAGAGCTAAAAACAAAGAAATAGATACATAAAGAAAGGGTTAGTGTTTACATGAGAGAAAAATGGGGGATCACAACGGGTAATTTCATTTTACAAAACCCCAGCACCCCCTGTGCCAACTTATTAGAAACTGGTGAAAAATTCATAACCCTAATTTTACCAAGTCAAAGAGTAGATAGTTTTATAGGGAATCACACAATTTGCTCTACATCCCATTTTTCCAAGTAATCTCATTCTAAGCAAAAAGGGGGTAAAGATAGAAAAGAGACACACCTCAGCAATAAGACCATTTGGAGACAGCAATTGATATGATCCCAACTTTATGTCAAAAACTTTTGTCTCCGAGTAAAGCTGAATAGAACAGTCGAGATTATCACAGGACAAATCGGCAAGGCAATCCTGACCGTCACTAAGTTTAGAAGCATTATGTTTCATGTGAATCTCCAAGGTAGTATGTGGCAAGTCCCTCCTGTCATGAGTTGCAAATAATGGTTCTTCATCACCTTCCTTGTACCCAATTATATTATTTAATCTTTCCCAATCTTCCTCACTGAAAGTTCCTGGAGCACTTTCATCTTCAACAGATTGGCTAGTCCTGATGAAGGCATTAAACCAAAACATCAAGAAGAGAAGATATTGTTTAAACTAAAAAAGTATTCATGGAAAGAAGTTAACCAGCATGGAAAGAAGTTAACCAGCCAAATGACCACCACGGTTTGTTTGCTTTTTGTTTTCTTACATAAAGGTCTGACTCCATTGACTTCTTCACAAACTTGTGGGCAAGCATCCTGCAGAGACAAAATACAGCATTAGCTCCACCAAATGGCACACATCAGTTGTAAACTCTAAAGTCTAAACCATAACCATACTAGTCCAGTGCACACTGCCTACATATCAAAAAGAAGGAATCACCACAGATGCCACCCCCAACCCCTGCATTGCCCCTCTAAGCGAGAACAAGCATGAAGAAAGTAAATAGGAAAAGGATTAACTCAAAAACTAGCATTTCCTTCAGATAACAGGAAGACGATGTACCTCCACTGGAGTATAATTTCAATATCTAGTTCACGATCCAGTTTCTCTACATCCTTGTCATCATCAATAACAACCCGATCAGGATCAGATTTCAGCAGTGAAGCATATAAAGAAATGTATTTCTTGCGCAAACTTGCATATCGCAGGACCTGCTCCCATGATAGTTTCCCACTGCAAGAAAAGACAATAATATTGCCAAGTGCAGTACTGTGAAGATCACAAAATAAATAAGAGTGATAATTCACTCAACCCAATTCCTAGATCCCTCCTACAGAAACATTGGCATGTAAAAACAGAGAGAAAACTAATTAACATGGTTACAAAAGCCTTGTTTGAGGAATTTTTCATAGAATATGCAACTTCAACCCACTAAATGCTGAAAAAAAAAATCAGTTATCTAGAAAAGAGGAAGTTTGGAGTAGGACATAGGATCAAATCCATGAAAACAGGAAAGAAGGTTGCATACATCTTTCATACATGGACATTATTTGAATCATGTAGGAGATTCATGTTCTGGTTGAGTACTTGAGTGCAAACCTCTAATTAGACAAGATACTGAATTCACCCATTTATGAACTTGTATGGAGGCAAGTTCACTATGACACATTAAATGGTTTTTGCAGTGAATAACCAAAGAAAGTACTAGCCACACAAACACACAACTTTAAAGGGTATATTCCTCAAATAATACCTAGATATTCTTTTGCATTTAAATTTTCACTCTTGAAGTAATATTCTGAGCATGCCAAGTTTGGATGAAAAACAGGCACTTATTGGTTACTTTTTCAAACTTGTTTGCACTACAATTAGACATAGATATATCTGAAGAAGATATGATAATAATACTATTAATATCAATTAATAATTTAATATTAATACTTGCAAAAAGAAAAAGATAAAACATGAGAGGATAAATAAATTGGGAAGGTTTCTTCCACCTCTACGACTATTTAGATACCTGCCCTTTTTTATTTGATCAGACACAGCTTTGTAGGCATACTTCCACCAAGCTCTTGGATTAGATTTTACCATAACATGTGGACGAAAATGAGCATATTTTAATCGTTGATTAAATCCAGAAAAATTCTCAGCCAATTTTATTATATCTCTGTAACCACTCTGCAAAGAGGTATGGAGGCAAAAGTTATGTTACAAGACCAGCACAGGAACTGATCTGCTTCTGCATAAAGCAAAAAAAAAGATAAACGTCGTAAGACTAGCCTTTGACAAACAGAGGGTCACATCATCCAAAGTTACAGCTGCTCTCTGCAGCGGTTCACCACTCTGAAGTGATACACTAGGCCGCTGTTTAGAGAATTTTCCATTCCCTGTCACAGGTTGCAGAATGTATGAATGCTCCTTTACAAGATCATCAGCTGGTTTGCCATCCTGAGTCCCATGCCTGAAAACCTAAAACATGGACCTGGTCAGGAACAATCCCAGCTCATGAAGAACAGAATGTATAAAAGACGTACAAGGAGAAGATACCTTGACCCATTCAACTGGTAGCAGATCCTCCCATGGTTTGTCAATATGCCACGGAATGATATCAGAATCAAAGTAAACAGCTAGCTTTTCAAGCTCCACAGACTTGCATGTCCAAAACAAAACCAAAAAAAAAAAAAAAAGGTGTGTATGAAGCAAGCAACCAACATGAAAAGCTAAACAAGTATATAATGCAATATGTAATCCTGCAGTATGCAGATCCAGAAACAGTAACCATGCATAGTATGATCATCATGTCAACAGCTCAGTTATGTTTTTAATAATAACAGGTGCTTGTTAGAACCCTCAAATAAATAAATAAAAACCTTCTAGAGAGTATTCTCTCTCAGTCTCTCATAACAATCTACAATTAAAACTTCTCCAGCTTCTGCTTTTGGGGCAACTTTGTCGCTGTTCATTAGGCTTGGAAAAGCTTAACGTAGGTATGACTTATTCTTTTTACATTCATTATTCAGAATAGTAACAATCAGCAAAAGCATTATGTTAGGATTAAAACCTTCATAAGCTATCAGCATTTATATTCATAGTTTCATGAACCAAAGATGATGAAAGCCCAATTGAATGTTGAACGAAACTACGAAAGTAGACCAACAGTTATGCTGGTTTCAGTTAACAGGATGTAGAATATCTCTAGAAGCCTGCATTAAGTCTTTGACATAGATTCTGTAATCTTTCTCTAGTACACAATTGGGGATGATCTGCTAAATTTTCACAAAAACCACTATATTTTAATAATGAGTAACCTCATGGGAATGGATGGGAGAGGCCATCTTGTAGTGTAATCAACGGCTAAAGCTATGGACTTAACTGATCATGGTGACAGTTAAGTACTGAAAATCACAACCAACAAAGTTTATAGCCTGGAGGGATGGCTATGTGGTGCATGGGGTCATCAAAGTTCCCTTTGAGGAGAAAACAATTTGGATAATAATAACCAATATAATGAAGAAAAATAAATCTGAAAGATCAACTAAACCTAGAATTATATTGGAAAATCTTCTCCCTGTAAAACATTTCCATGGCTTAATATAGCAGATCCTACTTCGTACAAGGAAAACACACCTGTTTTGTTTCTACTAGATCAAACTTCTAAATTGTTCACTGCATAATCTGTCTATATCTCTATATCACATTTTATTTTTCAAATATAGTATACAAGGAAATAAACATGTAACTTGGTGGTTAAAAATTTCTGTTGCAAACATTGCTTTAAAAGTCAGACAGAGAAGGAACAAATATGAAAACTAATCAAACATATATATAGGCCATTTGGCATTGACAATAATGCTTATGAAATCACAGTGAACAAAGTTTAGATGAAAAACTGTGTATGGAGGACCAAAAGAGAGAGATGAAGAGAGTGAGACACCATATATTTATTGTATACGGCCCATCAAAACAATGCAAGGACACAGTTGCAATAGAAGCATACCTTCTGTATAAGTTCTAATGCACCTCCAGTTATAAAAGTCTCCTTCCCATAGTCATCAACTGTCATTGCTGAGAGTTTCTCTAAGGTTATACCCGCAGCAAATGGATGGCCAGGATTGCTGCATAGTGTAAGTCATAAGTGGCTAAAATTATCAACCAAGAGAGAATTTTAGTGCATGACACCCTTACCTCTCAACATCCTCGTATCTAATATGTATGTTTGAGATGGAAAGCTTCAAATTTCCAATTATTGTGCTGATAAAAGATTGCAGCCAAGAGTTGTTCTAAAAATAATAATAATAATAAAATCAAATTACAAATACTCTATTTAAAACACTTGTTCATAAAAGATTGCAGCCAAGAGTTGTTCTAAAAATAATAATAATAATAAAATCAAATTACAAATACTCTATTTAAAACACATGTTGAAGTGTTTTAACCACTTTCAACAAGCTAGCAAGGACGCAAGGTATTACCAAAAGTGGTCATGAACTTTCATCAATTCACCATTCATATCACAAAAAGGTAACAAACATGAAAATGAAATGTGTTAACAATGACAAGGAAGAGAAGGTTGCTAAAGAAGAAATTTTTGCCACAAGAACACATTTAATGCTCCCCACCAAAAAAAAAAAAACAAGAAGAAGAAGCAAGACATAATAACTTATGAATCAAATTTCCCTCAAACATAAAATTTCAAGTAGTATACAACACATAGGGCTAGCAAAAAAATGTTACTCTTTTCAAGGGGAGTTAAGCTCATTTCCAGTGAAAATCTTCAATAATAATACAGTGACAGTGCTACACCATATAAAATATATGTATATAACAAGTGAAAGTTTTCTGCTATTAAGGAGAATAACCATGCAGCACAAAGGATTCAATTCATGTTATGGCCAAGACAGAGAAAGTGTACCATTTCAGTCTTCAGCATTAGTCTACTCTCAACCAGCTTCGTTTCCATTTCCTAGTGCAAGGAAAATGCAGATTTGTATGAATCATCTAAGCAAAACACTCAAGACTTAAAACTCAGAAAGAGAAGGTCTCACCCGTATACGGTTCTTTTTAACTTCTTGGACAGCATCCTCACTAGATCCTTCAACCTGGGTTGCAGGCTCAGCTAATAAAAAAATGCGATCAAGGTGAACCACAACAGGATCTTGGCCAAGCCTGCTCCATGGAACCTATAATTTAGGAAATATAAAAATGTCAATAATAAAAAACAAAATGTTAAGACATTACAAGGACATTAAGCCATGCTTACCATCTAGAGAAATAGACATAAAACACATCTTTATAAAATATCATGTATCCAATAATCATGTTAATCTGTCTCCACCACTACTGTGAAATTCCGAAATCATTATTTGTGTGAAATGAACTTCTGGAAAAATACTGTGAAAAATACATGTATATTTCACAAATTTGTAAGCACATCAACTGGCATAGATACAAACAACTGTACAAGGTCTAGTATGATACCAAGTAGAAAACATTTTCTGCATTTTTCCATTGTACTTCAACTAATCTGAGAAAATAAACAAAAGAAACTTATATTTTTCATCCCACAACAACTATACGTCTAGTCATCTATACTTTAAAATAAAAATATATTACACCAACAGGGCTTGCATGAAAGCATAAGAATCAGCATTACCTAGCATATTCATTTCATTATCCAGAATCAAAATTATCAAATAAGCTATAGACTATGTATTTAGTTTACGAACCTTAAGTTTCACCGATCCAAGGAATCCAGCCTTAACTCTCACGGGCAACTTCAATGCATTGAGTGCCTCCGGCTTCAATTGCATATTTGTAAGTTCTACATCTCCTGTTAGACATTAGAATCAATGCATCCATCAACTCAGGAAATACCAACATCATCAACCATCAATAGAATATGCATGTGCAAAATTCTTTTGCCATGGTACTACAGTATTGACTGACAACTCAACACTTGTAATAGCGTTAATAGTGCTATGATGCAAATTGAATAAAGAGAACTGCATTGCCGCCAGGTTTCACTTCATTAATGGAAAAGATCGAGCAAAAATAACATGTGCGTCGTCACCCATAAATAGTCAAAAAAAATGTCATTCAACTAAAAATGAATTAGTTATGTTTAATGCCAACACATTCAAATAATTATTTTCAGCTCTGCATGCTTCAAGAGTACTTCATCTCCCATCAATAAATAAATGAATTACTTCAATAGTTCTACTCTTCAATTATGTTTTGTGTAATATTTATCATGGGATGAACTCCAATTCATCACCTCATAGATCAACTTATTGGAAAACTCTAAGTTTTACACAACTACAAAAAATAATTAATTTTCCAATCACTTTAATTGGTTTCATCAGCACAGAAAATTTAACATTAACTTTCATATAACAAAGTTGGTCATGTGTGCTTCAATGTCTTTAAAAATATCTGCTTTTAGCTCAACAGCCAGCACTTTGGTTCCACATTTAGCTTAGTCTATTATACATTAATACTAGTCCATGAAAGTGGAAACTCACAAGCTAAAAATGGGGCATTATTAGTTCCACAAAAAACACGAATAAAGTTTGAACCAAATAATGAACTAAAGTGAATTGCCTTGCATTCAAGAATACACACAAACATTCAACTACATGCAAAAATGCAGAATGAAACAGTAAAGTGCAAAGTGAACTTACAACAACTACACCATTGAATAGCTAAATGAAGTAAGAATTCACAATCACCACACCAGCTCATATCATATATCACAGTTTTCCACAAAGTGAGCCATCTTGCATTCACGAATACACACAAGCATTTAACTACATGCGAAAATGCAGCGTTAAACAGCAAAGTGCAAAGTGAACTTACAACAATTACAACATTGAATAGCTAAATGAAGTAAGAATTCACAGTCACCACACCAGCTCATATCATATATCACAGTTTTCCACAAAGTGAGCCATCTTGCATTCACGAATACACACAAGCATTTAACTACATGCGAAAATGCAGCTTTAAACAGCAAAGTGCAAAGTGAACTTACAACAATTACAACATTGAATAGCTAAATGAAGTAAGAATTCACAGTCACCACACCAGCTCATATCATATATCACAGTTTTCCACAAAGTGAATCATCTTGCATTCACGAATACACACAAACATTCAACTACATGCCAAAATGCAGCTTTAAACAGCAAAGTACAAAGTGAACTTGCAACAATTACACCATTGAATAGCTAAATGAAAGAATTCACAGTCACCACAGCAGCTCATATAATATATCAAAGTTTTCCACAAAGTGAATCATCTTGCATTCACGAATACACACAAACATTCAACTACATGCGAAAATGCAGCTTTAAACTGCAAAGTGCAAAGTGAACTTGCAACAATTACACCACTGAATAGCTAAATGAAGTAAGAATTCACAATCAACACACCAACTCAAATCATACATCAAACATTCCCAACCGTACCTTGCCAGACACTGATCTTCAGAGCTTCTTTGTTAAGTCCTAACACGTAGTTCCCCAAATACCTCTGCAGCAAATACGCCACTTGATCTTCCAGCATCTTCGCAAGCTCCTATCAATTCCTCCTCCTCCTCCTCCTGCTGCTGCTAGTTCCCTCAGTAACCGTACAGACATGTACACAGATACATACACGTCTGAGCAAACACGACGCGCATAGGCGTGCACGCCAAACGCTTTGGCAGAGAGAGAGAGAGAGAAGTGTTCCACAAGCTATTCGATTCCCCGAAGAAGAAACGGGAGAGATTCAATTGGAAGTCTGAAGAATCGGCGCGATTGAAACTTTTTTTCTATTTTAACTTTTTAAGTCTCACCAAAATGACGATCGGGTCTTCTGTCTGTGTGGAACTGTCTTGAGAGACGTAATACATTTCGGTTTGGACAAATGAGTTGTGTATGTGGAACGAGAACGCTGTGACAGGTAGCGGTCCTAACGGAATGTGCTTGTGCGCACGTGAGGGTCGCGTGCCGCATGTGTTTACTATAAATAGCAGAAGTTGACAAACTGACAAATCCACGTGGTTATCTGTAAGCCCATATTTTGTATTGGACTGATGCCGATATGATCTGGACTATAAAGCCCGAACCGTTAATTGGGCTTTGATTATAGTGCCATTCAAAAAGTCGTTATCTTTAATATTAGCCGTTGGGGCCAAATGTCTATTGGCCTACAACGATTAATTTTTCATTATCGATTTTTAAATTATCTATAATTGAATATCACACTTTAGCTAAAAAATATTATACGTTTTGAGGCCATCTTATATAAGATTCACTCGTATCTATTTATATATAACTATAACTCTTTAGTGAGTTAATATCCAAAATGGTTCCTCGACTATACCAAAATGCACAATTTAGTTCTCGACTATTAAGTTTAGCAAATTAAGTTATCAACTATTCAATTCTTACTCAATAAGGTCCTCAACTATTCAATTCTTACTAATATTAAGGTCGACAACGAATGATTTATTTGTGAATTATTGTGTAAGAATTAAATAATTGAGGATTTAATTGATAAAATTGATAATTGATGACTAATTTGTGAATTATTGACATATTGGATGAAAATTTTAGGTATTTAAAAGTCATGCATCTTGATTGCTACTTTCACTCATAGAAGTTGTATACCCAAAAGATGAACCCTGCCCCTCAAATGGGTGATACTACCCTCTTTGTTTATACTTTTTAATGTGTTGATTAATGATTAGTGCATGACTTTTTTTCTCTCTTTATTTTTCTTTTTCTTTCACTAAATCAATGTATGATAGGTAAACATAATAAATACTCACCGAGTGTACACTTAGTATTTTCTGTGCAAAGTACAACCATGCAATAAGTAATTTCATCATTTAGCGAGAAGAACGTCTTTTTTTGTATACAATGGAAGACAATAAACTGATTTCCCGTTCAGATTGAACATAGACCTGCACCTCAATATCGAAATTAGTAGGCAAATTTCTATTTCAAGAATATGACAACACAACTTACATAGCCATGAACAAATTTTTCTTTTTATGTATTCAAATTAGTGACACTTATCTTGATTTCTTTCCCTCAAAATCTCAAGATGTCAATTAAAGCAACCCTAAAAAGAAAAAGCCCAAAAGATGAGAAAGCACAGCTGGAGGGTAAGTAAAAAAGCCCAAAGAATGATGTGAGTGGCAAAACACTCCAAAAAGGCAGGTGGCACACCAATAGCAAAGCATGCTTTAAAAGGCAATGAATTGGTCTTCACATAGCTTGACCCATCATTGTAATGGTTTTTACTGTCCAAGCTATTATTATTATTAGAGGGGTCAACTTAATGAAGGGTTATTGTCATTGAGGTCACTGTTATTGGCCCTTCATACAACTCATTCCCACAAAGTTCAATGACAAAGCCCAATGCCTTTCATCAGATGTCTTACATTTTCTTGTGTTTTGTACTACCTAACTATAAAATTTATATTTCGTACATCGTCAATCATTCACACGGCATATGTTGTATGTTTGGTTAACGAAAATTATTAGACGGCTCAAATTCAAACTCCTGTCATCGTTAAACAAAATGAATAATTTTTAATTAGTTTAGACTCTAAATCTCATATATTTCGTACATCATCAATCATACACACGGCATATGTTGTATGTTTGGTTAATGAAAATTATTAGACGGCTTAAATTCAAACTCCGGTCATTTTAACCAAAATGAATAATTTATAATTAGTTTATACTTTAAATCTCATCCGAGAGGTACCTGCTTTGATATAAACACACACATACTCACAAGTCACGATTATTTTGAATTTTCTTGTACTTTGTGTTACTTGACTACAAAATTTATATCTTGTACATTATCAACAGTACAAACAATTAACCTAATGGGGTAGCTCAAGTGGCAAGTGAGCTCTCCCCCTAAACCAGCTCTGCATCATTCCGATTCAGATGCCCATGTGTGAACCAAACACAGATGCCCATGTGCGAACCAAACACACCCTGATGAGCTCTCCCCCTAAGCCAGCTCTGCATCATTCCGATTCAGATGCCCATGTGCGGACCAAACACACCCTGATTGTTTTTTCCTTGAATTATTAGATCATTTCATGTGCCAAAAAAAAAAAAAAAAAAAGATACACTTACTTTATAGATTATTGATGACGGATTAGATTTACCATAGTCTTTTAATATTTATCATCAACTATGTTTGTAGCAATGCCCTAGTTAAGATTACTGTTCTCAATCTAGTGGGAATCGAGCATGACAACTTTCCTCCTTGTATGGGTGAATTCTTTATGTTATTTTAATAAAATTCCTCGGATAAAAGATGCATTTTCTTATACATCTCTGTAATTTAAAAACAGACAATGAAAAATAAAATATTATAGAATTAAAGTAAATGCAGCTTTAATTTTCCATATAATCAAGTTGGGAGCCATTACTACTTTTCTCCAGCTTGCTAGGAAATTCCCTTCCAACTTGAGCACAATGATTTTTGGCACCCAATGGGCTCAAAAAGACAAACACATCAGTTTCATGGACAAAAAAGCTCAACCAAACCCACTACTACACCCCAGCACAAGAAGTTAATGGAGAAAAGGAAAAGTGGATTCTTGAACTTGCAAAGGAGAGAAGCAGAAACTTTATGCCATGCGTCATTGATTCTCATTTCCATCATAGAAACCCAAAAAAAAAACACCCAAAAAAAAAAACAAGACCCATCATGTTCTTCTTCTTCACAGGCAAAAACAGGCCTCTCATCACATCACCCCATTTACATCTCATATTTAGAGCTATAGAAGACATAAAAACACATAATCATCATATAGTCATATGTACTATGTATATATGCTTCTCCAAAGTCCAAACATCCACAGCCAAGCCTGGGCTTCTTCTTCTTCATCCTGTCTAATGGGCTCTTTTTTTTTTTTTTCTTTTTTTTTTTCTTATTTTATGTTCTTTATGATGGGTTTAGTTAGTTAGGCAGCAGCAACAGTGTTAGTAGTGTGGAAAGAGTAGTCTTGTGCAGAGGTTTTGTTTGGAGAAGTTGATCTCCTTTGGTCTTTTTTTCTCAAAGCTTTCATGGAAGTAGAAAGATTCCATCTTTTCTCCTTGGATTCATCCATGTCTATCTGCTCTTGCCTGCACTCTTCACTGCAGAATGGGGTATCCCCTCTGCAACAACAACACTTAATCAGTACCCAAAACCAAATTCAAACCAATCTCTAAAATAGAATGAAAAGATCCAATTTTTTTAGGCAAACTAGTCGCCACTAGTTAAAGTGTAGTGTGCACTAGGTAAACCTGCGACCCATCCGAAGGTGTGCATAGGTAAACAAGCCTTATTAACCTATCCCGGATAGGACCACAAGTAATAGTAGCTCTTAGTCCTAGCTGATTCACTCAAATCAATAAGACTAATAGGTTGCTCCAATATGAGTCGAAATTGAAAAGATTCAATTTTTATCACAAAACTGGCAACCCAAAGCAAAACAAGAAAGACCCATTGCAGAAAATCAACACAATTTCATCTGACAAATTGACTCAAATTAAGAAGGCGCCCAATAGACTAGTCCACTATGAGTCGAAATTGAAAAGATTCAATTTTTATCACAAAACTAGCAACCCAAAGCAAAACAAGAAAGACCCATTGCAGGAAATCAACACAATTTCATCTGACAAAACACAAAACAGCCCGATCGATTCAAATTAAAAAGACCAATAGACTGTTCCACTATGACTCGAAATTGAAAAGATTCAATTTTTATCACAAAACTAGCAACCCAAAGAAAAACAAGAAAGACCCATTGCAGAAAATCATCACACAAAACAGAACCCATGTCTCTTTTCAACCAAAAAGCATCATGAAGACTAACCTGTACATGAAGATGTCTCTGTTATCAAGGGGCTTTCTGCAGAGGAAGCAGGAGTCCAGAAAATGGGATTGTTGGGGGCAGTGAGATTCTTCAAATCTCCCATCACTCCAGTAATAACACCTCCCATTTCCCCCAGATCTTGGAGACCCCATCACAGCAGCAACAGAGGAGAGATTCCTCAAGCTACTCCTTCTCTGAGAATAAACCGGCCCAGTAGAAACCAGACTGTTACCCTGATGATGATTCCCAGAAACCCCAGCCTCCATATCTGGCACTATAGATGCAAGCCCCTCATCATCCTCAAAAAAGCAAGACCTCCTCCTTGCTGTTCCAGTTCCAGAGTCCATATTAAAAACTTTTAATTGTATTTTTCTCTTCTAGAGAGAGAGAGAGAGAGAGAGAAACAAGAATGGGGGTGTGGAGGTGTGGAGCTAGAAATGGGGGAGGTTATAAAGAAGGGTTGGTGGGGAGATGTTATGAAGGAAGATTTAGAGAGAGAGAGGGAGAGAGAGAGAGGGGACTGGTTTCAGGGATTCCGTGCAAGTGAATCTATTGGCCGAGACTACCTTGTATCTTTCTTCTGTGGCATAATTCATCAATTTGATTTGCCCCATTCTTATTATGCTGTATTAGCCCTTGGAATTCAATTTATTTACATCCCCACCCCATTTAAGATTCTGACTTTCTGAGAACGACAAATCACCATGGATGGACAAAATATCACCTTGCTTAGAATGAGTTAAATTCTATTTATTAAATACAATAGTGTTCAATATCAAGCAAATAATAAGCGTTAAAAGAACTCATATATATGTTGTTTAAAAAAAAAAAAGAATTCATATAAAGTTAACAACAGCTTAACCCGAATGTAAATAAGAAATTAAAAAAACATTACATAGTATCCCGATTTACACTCCCAAATGGATGATAATAGTGGGTTCGAGCCTCATTGGAGACAACTGTTGACTCTTTGTGCTTCAGTAAGTTGAAAAAATAGTTATGAACAGATACTACATTGTAACAGAGTCAGTAATACTCAAAAAAAAATCTAATATCTATAGACTTTCTAGCTAGCCTCCCCTGATTAGGGTCTGAAAGAAAGTGTTTTAGGTAAATAAGTAGATTTTTTAATAAAAATAAAATAACAGGATTTAATAATTTTAGACATATTTTCAAAAATAATTTTAGACATAATGATCCCAAGGCAACAAATGAACTGAAGAAAAATTTAAGTCGTTTTTAAGCACATTTTTTAAAACATAGTTAAGTTTTTAAAAAAAAATTATTTAGTGCATTTCGAGTTAAACTAGGCCAAACGACAAAAACATGGGCATAGTTGTGTTCATGGTCATTTTTTTTAGATTTAAGTTTTTCTTTTTATTTCTTTATTTTTTTAGGAGGTTGGACAATTCGAACCAAACAATAAAAATATGGGTTTAGCTCAACCAATAGTTCAATTTTTTAAATTAAGTTTTTGTTTTTTTATTCTTTAGTTTTGAATTATTATTATGTTTATAAACTCATATATATTTTTTAAATTATAATGAATTGAAACTTAAAAATTATTTATTAACAACTGTTTATTATAGTCATTACGTAGTATAAATCTTTATAACTAATTAATTTATATAAATTTTAATTTATAATTCCAACAAAATGCCCCATCATTTGCACTCAAATTTTATATAATTGTACAACTTTTTATATTAATTAGGTACTTACAAATTGATAAACTTTACCAAAAAGTAGTTAAATAATATTAAATCTACATACTTTCTCAAAAAAAAAAAAAAAATAAATCTACATACGTAAAACTATTAAAATTTGTACAAGGTTGACAAAACACCGTATTTTAAAAAGAAAGAGATGGTACAAATAAATGTACGTAAAATTTATTTTTAAAAAATTATCAATCATTTTTTTATCTACAGTAGTAGTTATGTTATCTTTTTTTTTTGCTAAACAAGAGAAATCTAAAGTTTATTATTTCAAACAAATAAAGTTTTTCTTTTAGTACTATTGTGGTCCATCCACGTTTGCTCCGGGAGGCAAGGGAGCTGGCTCAGGGCCTCAGGGGACAGTTTAACCCTTTATGGTACTGACTTTGTGGCCCAGGGGACAGTTTAACCCTTTATGGTACTAACTTTGTTACAATGTAGGCTCAAACTCACGCTCATCATCTATGTGGGAGTTTTAACCGGGACACCGGTGCTACTAGACTACAAGGTCTTTGCATTATTATTATTATTATTATTATTATAAAAAAGAAATGTCCTTGTGGTACGAGGAGTAATTTAGGTGGTACAAGGTGGGTAAAGTTGGAATGAAAGTGGCTAAAGAGTGGTCGCAAGTAGGGCCCGGTTAGATCGGGCAGTTTCCACTCACAAACTAACGGCACATGAGATGTTATGCCCTTTTATGGGTCGCAGGTTAAAACGTCAATAGTCATACTTCCCCCCTTCTCTACAATGAAATTACATATTTACAAGCTTATTGACCACACCACAAAAATAAAATAATAAAATAAAATTCAAGACTGTTTATGAATTTAAAATTAGAATGAAAATTTTTCTGGTCATGATTATAACTGAACAATTTAAATTTAAAAAATTCATACCAAATGCTTGAAATGTCAATAACTATACTCAAAAAATTAATGATGAAAATTTTTGAAAGTTGCACTTGAAACTCTTTCTCAACAGTAGAGTACGTAGATTTTCGAAACTCCATCACACGCAAATTGGATATGACCTCTACCAATTTAGTATGGGATATGATTGAGCTCAAAACTAGACGATATATTTTGTCAAAGTTTTAAACTAAATACATAAATAAATAAGAGATCGGAGGAGTTGACATACAGGACGCAGCATTATTGCGTGTCACATAAACAAAAGTTTGAAATTCACACTGTACTTTAATGTCGTTCCCAACTGTATGGGGGTGTTACTTCATGTGCAGGGAAGTGCACGGGATATATATTATGGAGATTATGCACACAATAATTGCATAAATTAAATCACATATATATATATAATACAAAACAATAAAATAATATAGTACTATTTTGAACGAGTCTTTTATCAATTACTAACATAATTTTATTATAACCCAATTGAGTAATTCAAGTGACAAGTGAGTTCGGGCCAGCTTCTGCTCCTCTCATAACGAACCCGGACCGTTAAACGGACGGAGAGGTGAATTTAAAAAAAAAAAAAAAAAGAATCTTATTATTATAATTCTTAAATGATATTTTGAGCTTTTAAGATTTTTTCAACAATCATAACTAATTAATATAATATGCTTGGTTGTATTTATGATTATATTTGTTTACTGTGCACAAGAGCCCCTTGATGTACACTGCGGCTAGTGAGATTCGATCCCTGATTTTTTCTTCCTAAACTTTACCAATGTGACCAATTAGGAGGTTGTTAGTATTTTGTTGATTTCTTGTATAGTAGTGTTGTATTATTTGACTTGTTGAATCAGTAAACTAAAACATATTATTTTTGAAAACAAAACATATTATTTAATTTAAACAAATCAATAAGTCATTGTTTATAATAATGTGGAATATCTAAATTATTATCGGTCATGATACGAAAATAGATGTTTTTTTTTCTTTGTTTGCAATTATGTGTGTACATGTGACAATTGTTGCATTTTAATAATTAGATATTCGTTGTAAGTATTAAGTAAGCTATCTATCAAGGAAAGAGTAAGCAGATTGAGTTGACATTTGATTAAACTAATTAATGTCTAAATTTCAGAAGTTACAAGATGAGTAATGTCCCTTACACTAATGTTCATTATATATACAAAAGATGATCAATGTGCATTTGAAAAATGAATTGTAAAAATCAATATTTTTTGAAGTTATAAAAATTAGATGGCACTAGATATATCATTTTCATTTATTGGATCACACAATTAGAGTTTTAATACATTGAGATCGATTTAAATTATTCTATCAAGTATATCGATATAAAAGGTAGTCAGGAGTTCAATTTTTGTAAACACTTTATCGATTAAGCTCATTATATATATTTTTCTAATGCGATTTACTTCTCTTTTGTAATTTATTTACTAACTATTAAACGAAAATATCATTTATCTATTGTGCAACCTATATATAGAGACTACGAATTTTTTTCTTCACACGCCAACAAAAGACAAATTTTCTTATCGATTAAAGAAAAACACACTATGACCATTCTCATCAAGATTTGCATATCTTTGAAATCCTCTCCCTTCCAAAAGGGAATCGTTCCTAGTTTTCAGCTAATGTTGTTGGCATTATATGTCCTAAATTTATGGTAACTAAAAAAATTATATCACTTGAAAGCAAGACTGAATATTAATAAAACAAATAGTAATAAATTCGGACTTCAGGAAAAAGAAATTATTGTTCGACATGATATTGTCTAATATATTGATGATCATTCAATGACGATTTTTTAAATTTTATTTATTTTAGATGATTACTTAATAAGTAATCTCATATCAAGTAAATAATTTTTTTTTTTTAAATTCCGTACTATTACAACTTGGTCCAAGTCACAAAGAAACCAAGTCAAGAGTCTTAGGGGGTTAGTTGGTTAGTAAAATTAAATGTAAAATTGAATTTTGATAGAGAAATTCACGATTAGAGAATAGAGATTGGGAGTGTGACCGAAAAACTTTCACCAACGGTGTTAAATGCCACACAAGTCAACGTACTCTGAGGAAAAGTATGGCACCATAAATATGGGGCATTAATTGACTTTGCAATAGCAATAAATGAAAAAATTGACATTTGAAGGATTTTGTATTCAAATGTCACAAATTTATTTTTTTATTTTTTGAATGCTACTGACTCTATTACAGTGTAGTATCTGTTCATAAACTACTTTCTCAACCTACTGAAGAACAAAGAGACAGCAACGCCTCCACTGAGGCTCGAACCCACCACCTCCCGTATACAGGGAAGGGTTTGATACCACTGGACCACAAGGCCCTTGGTTTATTTTTATTAACTCATGTTTTTTTTTTGACATTTTTTGATTATATATTGGACTCGATGAATGTGCCCATATGCCAATAGAAATATAATTCAAGTCAATATAGTTTCGATACTCAATACCAAATTATAAATTTATACGCGCAAAGAATTTATCCCAAACCTAAATCGCTAGTGTTCGTGACAGGGATGAACTCCCACCCCTATTGCTGGAATACAATTTTAAGTGAAGTTTCTCATCCACTATATAAATTCCTTGGAAGCTATTTTATTAAGAGTCCATCATACAATATCTTTCTGGTACAATTTACTTCTTTGGTCACTAATCTTGACTTTTTTTTTACCTAAAAAATTTGATTCCTACACAATAAATTTACTTCAAAATTCTTTGAAATGTTAAATTCCTCCTTCAAAAATTAATCTTTATTATTTATAATTATATTAACATTTTGTTGAATTAATCAATGGGCATGTTTGGTTGGGAAAGCTAGGAATTGGGGAAATTGTAAAATGTAAAATGATATTTTGTGCTTCTCCCAAAACGAGGATCCAAATATCAATGCCCAAGTTGCCTGGATTCTTTTGTCGTTTTGTTCACTTTTGGCCAATATATTCAAAGCTATGTGGGGCCCGTTTTCCAGAAACCACCGGCCATGGGACCCGCACCCCCTCGTTACACCCGTCCTTCATATCATTGCGGTGACGTTAAAGTAAATGCAGTTCTCTCATAAAAAAAAAAAAAAAAAAAAAGAAAGTAAATGCAGTTAAACCCACTTTGCACTTTTCTTGTTCAAGGTACTACTACGCACTGAAATCCCAATTGTGCCCTTCCAAATAGTCCGGTAATTAGTAATTACGGAGTATAATTTAGGAGTTAGAGGTAATTTTACCTTTTTTTTTTTTTTTTCCCTTCTGAGAAAAGTTGTGAATTTCTAACTCAAAAGGTCCTTATGCAACATGTATGAAGATGTAAATCATGTGAACACAGAAGCTAGACATTTTTTATTGTGCACAAAGAGACTCCTCATTTTGAGAGGTTGCTCCCGTAATGGAGGTAACTCAGTGGAACACAGAGGCTAT
The DNA here is from genome assembly GCA_003576665.1 of Ipomoea trifida. Lineage (NCBI taxonomy): Eukaryota > Viridiplantae > Streptophyta > Magnoliopsida > Solanales > Convolvulaceae > Ipomoea > Ipomoea trifida. The sequence continues at coordinate 1,047,090 of CP025651.1, forward strand.
ACCTTTACTTACTGCGTACAAACAGCCCCTAACTTTGAGAGGTTCAAAACCAGAACGGCGAACACAAATGCTAGACCTTTGCTTACTACGCACAAGGAGTCCCCTAACTTTGAGAGGTTCCTCCCACAACATCGATATCTCAGCTGAACACAGATGTTAGACCTATGCTTACAGCACATAAGGAGCCCCCTAACTTTAAGAGGTTCCTCCTACAACGGTGATACCTCAGCTGAACACATAGGCTAGACCTTTACTTACTGCGCACAAGAAGTCTCGAGGTCGTTGTTCCCACAACGGCAGTAACTTAGCTGAACATAGAGGCCATACATTGATGTTCCTCCCACAACGGTGATAGCTGAGCTGAACACAGAAGCTAGACCTTTGCTTATTGCACAGAAGGAGCCCCAAGGTCGTTGTTCCCAAAATGACGGTAACTCAACTGAACACAGAGGCTATACATTTGTTTATTGCGCACAAGAAGCCCCTCACTTTGAGAGATTGCTCCCACACAGCCGCTGGTGAGATTCGATCTCAGTCTTTCTTCCAAACTTCAACCATGTGACTAATTGAGCTACTCATTCATTTTTTTTTATTTTTTTTAATAAAAGGGATGTAATGTTATTTTATCACAAATCATTATCGGTTGCAAAATTAATTTCAATAACGCTCATAATGCTAATTTACTTAAAGGTGTATGTACTAGATAAACTTCAATTCTCATCTCATATGTGATAAATCATATTAAGAAGACTGTGTGATGGGTTTAACCTCCATAGAATAGTGTAACTATACCTTACATTTGATAATGAAATTATGCTTTTCTTCATGTAAACTTAAAACTTAAAAAAGATAACAATTCAATAATTGTGTCACGTCATTAATTTCAAATATCCGATATATAACTTGCAAAATACAAAACTATTTTATTGAACATACCGCATTAAATCATTACGTAAGATATCAAACAAATTCCTCATCGTATCAAAACGTAAAAATACAATTGTGCTTGTTGTACCTGTTCTTATGTTATCGGTCAGACGTCACCGTAAACTTTTAATAATTATTATACCATCTCATATATTATGGGTAATTTCAACAAATTTTGTTACGTACACCTCGAAATGCATTATAATTTGTTTCCGCTTTTAATAATATGAAATATTATTTTCCATCACCCATTGAAACGGATTATTGGCCCTGCTGGCATGCATTGTGGAAAAAGTTTATGTTTTCATTTACCAAATCTATAGAGGAAATAATTGGTCTAAAATTTAGAAAATGGAGTCTCCACATAATAATAATAATATTAATAATAATAATAATATTATTATAAATAAATAAATAAATAAAGTGCCCATACCAATGATGATATGTGGGGCCTCTAGTAGAGAAATTCATGCTCTTCCGAAAATAAAAAATAAAAACAAAATAAAAAATAAAAAATCTAAAGCATGATTAACATCTGTTGTCTTAGAAATTGAAGCATGCGTTCCATTTCAATTAAAAGCAAACTTTATCATGCTCCTGCGGGTTGCAATACATGGACTATAGTTTTTTAGTTTTTTTTTTTTTATTTAGGTGATGCGGAGATCCGAAACCAGACTCTGATCTAATACTAAATTGAAGCATATGTTCCATCTCAACTAAAAATTTAAGTTAATAGTTGGCTTACGCATTTATATTTATATATTATCTATGCTCAATACTAGAGTTTCTTCAAAATTTATTGGTTCAATAAAAGATTTCACCTACTGCAGAGATAAATCTTGATTCTCGAGTGTGGTGCAATCAATCTACCGATATGATCCTAATATGCATATGAAAACCTTTTGTTTTTTTAATCACAATTGTTTGTATGTGGAGGGATTGAAAAATCCAAGTGCCAACGTAACTGCCCAAGTGATGGCGTCTCCAAATCAGTAGGCAGGTGGGTACAGCTCGCAGTTTGTAGAGTAATACAACGGAGAATTATATTAGATATTTAGCTTACGGGTTTTACACTCGATGTGACATTTTATTTTTACTTAACTTATTTGTATTATCATATCATATATATCATAGATAAATATAATATGTTATATAAGCTGGTGAGAATGGTCGTATCTGCCAATGAATAAGTGTGTGTTTTATTTTATTTTATTGCTGCTTTTGATAAGTTAATCACATGTGGCCCATCCTAAATGAACCAGCTTTGCTATGCTAAAGGTTTGCGTTTGCCAGGGAGATGGGATTGGAATAATTTGAAGGGCACTAATAATATTAAAACGATTCTATCGATTTAATTTTGTTGTTTTCATTTTTTTTTCTTAAATTATATAACTAATAACAAAATAAGATCTTTAAAATTACTCATTTTGTCCCATTTTATGTGTCTGATTTTATTAATGAGATTTAATAAAGTTATTCTTTGATGCTCTTATTATAGAGTAGAGCCATCCGTAAATCCCGCATGAAGCTATAATAGAGGTGCCAATCTAGGGGAGGTGTCCCTATTTACTTGCAATAACTTTTATTATTCTATTTTCTTCCTATCAATAAATTAAAGTGGCACCATATAGTGGAGTTTTACTCTATAAAAAATCATAAATCCAATAAATATGTACAAATTTATTATTACTCAAAAATTATCATCCACAAAACCCCCCATTTTCTAGGTGTTTCTAGCCCATTCGCGATTACAACATAAATTCTTTATTATTATTACAAGCATGCTGATCTGACAACAGTATTGACACGTGGAACCATCTCGAGAGCGCACGTAATGTCCCTGAAAGACAAGGCATGTTCGGTAACGTGAAACCTCTTCGCAAGTGCCCCCCATGGCTGCCTTTCTTTATTCTTTTTTCCTTTTTTAATTATTAGTATTATTATTATTTGCTTTTTTCATATTTTATTTATTAAATATTACTTTTCAAAAAAGCATAATCTTTTTCTTTGTACCACACCAAGGTGGCATCCAAGCTAAACCCCCGGCTTTACGTTTGTAATTAATTGAAAAGAATTAATCAATTAACTAATTGATTAAGTGATAATTAATTATTTGAGACACTCAAGTCTCTAGTTGAATTAATCAAACAATTAGTTTAATAATTATAATATTTCAAACTCGATAGGAAATTTAAATCGACTAATTATGGACAATTAACAACTTAGGTTGGTTCCTTGTAGTTCTTTGTATACTACGGTTACAATACAAAATTTAACTAGAGCATTGTTTCTTTCTTGTAAATTGAAATAATAAATTAATCAAGAAAAATTATACTACGTAATTGAATTGGTCAAATAATTGACATGTTAACCACAATATTTAATGTTCGACAATGAGTTTTAGTTAATCAGATATAAATAATAAATAAACTAAAATAGTTAGTTGTGATTCTTTATTGAATAGGGTTACAATGTTAGCTTCATTATTTTTCTTTTTGTAAATTGAAATAATTAATTACTTGATTAACATATTTTCTTCCCAAAAATATATTAATCAAGTAATTAATTCCTTGATTAATATATTAATCAGCCTTGTTTCTTGTACACTATTCTACCTCTAGCTTTGTTTTGTCCACTTTCGGAGATTCTCGATTGGTGAGAGCAGAAGCTGACACACGTGCGGCCAGAATGACCACACGTGTACGATTTACTTGCGATGAAATTTAGGCACTATTGGTCTTTGTTTATTTATTTTTGGGAATTTTTTTATTTATTTTAAATAATTTAAAACTTTATTCCATTTTTACCACTTGACTATAATAATATTTTATTTTTTTATTATTGACTTTCATTTCTTTAGCTCTTACTTTTTAAAATTATTTTTAAATGTTCGTTGTAATTTTTAGCTTTAAACAAAGGTTCATTTAGGCACCATTGGCATTTATTGACTTTGATTTCTCTAGCTCTTACTCTTCTTGGGTGGTGCCTATTCGCATTCTCGAGTTAAGTCAGTCAGCTATTGACAACCTATGATAATTTACTTCTTCGTGATACATTACTGACTTAGGTCACAATACGAGCTTCACTCATAATATACATGTGACTATAGATTTTTTGTGTGACTAAAAGTAAAATAAATTAAAATGAAAATTCATAATAAAGATTTCATTATAAATATGTAATCAAAGTGCAATAAACTAATTATTTAATTTTAGGTGGAGAAATAAGACATTACATGTGCAAGGCTTCTATCTGTTGGGTTTTTATTTTTTATTCTTTCTTGAGACAACTACAAGGTAGATATATTTATTAAAGATTAAGCAAGTGGTACATTACATGTGCAACCTAATGATATTGGTGTTAATTAATTTATAAGGTGCAACATAACCACTTTGACTATATACAATAAATTTCCAAGATTTGAAATCTATATTTCATCATGATATGCGTCATTGGTTGAATATTGGAGGGTGGATTGATTTTTCACATTAATTGTAACTGGTCAAGGAACAAAAAAAAGACTCACAAACCCCAAAATGGATGGTCAAGTGACTGAAACATAGCTCTCGTACCTTAAATTCAAGAGTTATATTGTTATCAATATTTTCTCAATTGAGTCTATCCCACATTTCATATTTGATTTGCAGACTGTTATACACAGGAGTGAGTTTTATCTAATGTTGTATAATATCGAAAAATGATAGTTGGTATCCGGGATCCCTCTTCATAAAAAAAAAAAAAAGAAATCCCAAATAAAATGGAGAAGCAATACCTAAACTTATAATATGCATTCAAAATTTGACTATTAAACGAAGTAAAGTTAGTTCAACTAAAATAGCATAAGGAAGATTCGAAGTCAAACGCAAGTTGTGAAGTCGTTCTGGTGTCGGGCCACACTCGAAAATGCCCAAGCCCGAAGTCATATGAATGAATGAAGGATGATAGAAAATATTTTGCCATGGAGAACCATTCCGTGGCCCGAAGAGTTTCAATGATTTGGCCCATTATTACATTTTCATGGAGTTATAGCCCAATCACTGAAAGGTCCAAAGATCCAAATAGTGAATGATTTTAAAATGATTTAAATATACTAGCTTCTGGTCCAGTGGCATCAAGTCCTTCTCTTTACGAGTCTCAGTGGAAGCAATACTGATTCTTGTGCATTGTATAATAGAGTTAGTAGTATTCAATATATATATATATATATATATATATATATATATATATATATATATATATATATATATATATATATATATATATATTAGCTTCTATTGTTGATAAATATATTTGTGTTAAGTTTAATTTTTGAAGATATGGCAAAAAGAAAATATTTTTAAATTTGGGTGTAATGGTGTATTCAAATCTTAATAGAAGTTATGAAATATTTGGATTTATTCAATTTAGAGTTTTTTGAATATTTTTTTTGAAAGAGGAGTTTTATATATTTTTGTAGACTTTTTAATGTAAAAAAAGTTGTTAACACTTGAATTTTATGTAGTCATACAAAGTTTATGAAAGTTTGAAATTAAATTAAAGATTTTATGAAGGTTTGAAAAAATATATAGGAAAGTAATTTAAAATTTATCACTTTAAAAGTGAAATCTTGATTGAATACACCCCTTAAAATTTATATGCTTTATAATTACTTGTATATGGACGTGGTCGTAAAATTTAATTATTAGCGTAATATATTTCAATATAAATGATAATTATTGTAATTAAGAATAATGATCGTTTTATCCCGAAACAAATCATCTATCACCCCACATTAATGTTTCATCTAGAAGGACAATTTTGTAGATTGTCAACTTGTTGGGTAACTAAAGGAGCAATGATGAAGTATAATACTAGTTCGATGTTCAATCGTTGTTCAATTTTGCACTATGCATTTACTATTTCTCCCCTCTTTTTTCTCATTTTGTACTTCTCTAATTTGACAATTTGCATAGTGTTAGGGGACAAAGAAATCAATTTGCAATCTATCTATTAGCATAATCAAGTGGTAGGTCTAAATTTTCAAACTTGCTTATTATTATTATTATTATTATTATTATTATTATTTTTTTAAATATCTTTTTAGTTTGGAGACTATGGACAAGGAAAAAGGTTCAAAATTAGAGTTTGGAAATGTCACAATAAGTAGAGAATAGAAGAAAGGGATTAGTGGATTATCATCACCAATGCAAGAATTGCATTTGTAGCTAGGGTTGGGTTTAGGGAAATGGATGACCCCATGAGAACATGGCTAGTCACCAAAACCACCAGCCTAGCTCATTCATCATTCAACCTTTTGCTTTTGCTATATTGTTGGCATTATACATTAGAAAAATTAAAAAAAAAAAAAAAGTTTCAAAAGCATGAATTGAAAAGGGTGGCATCTTCAATTCCCACCTAACAAAAAAAAAAAAGAAGAAAAAAGTTACAACCCAGCCAAGTTGGTTAGGTTATTAGTTCAGTACGTAATCACAATATTTCAAGTTCAATCATAGCGAGACCGGCCTATTGGTTTTCTTCGTTTGAGCCAACCAGTCCATCTAGGCAACTAAAATTGATTTGCCTCCTTATGATCATTTGCCAGCTAGTATCATAAGGCGAGATTTCGAATAGTCACAAGGAGAGCAAATTGCAGCAGTACAATCCTAGATGCATACACTAATTAAAGAAACAGGATTATATATAGTACAACATATTGTACTGCCTTGGCTACACAGCTTGTGATGATAATTCACCAAGAAAAAGAAAGAGAGAAACACAACATCTCAGTGGATCCAACAATAAATGCATTTGATGATATTTTGGAGCCATTGTAATGTCAACATGGGGTGTGTTGTGTGTGTGTCATCATCTTATGGGGGCCTTTCTCTCATCTGCTGTTTTCCTATAATTGATTTTTTGATCTGCACTGTACTGTTTGTTGTCATTTGATTTCTTTCTTTATTTCATTGGGGGAGGTGCAGTTGTATGGTGGGATGACAGAGCTGTGTGTTTCTTCATGCTTACAAGTTACAACTATCAAATTCTCGACCTGAAGTGTGGTTGCGTGGAAATGACTCATTAATCCTTAACGAAAATGTAGGGTTCGATCCTCGCTTTGAGTATGGGTAATTTTAAATCTCCAGGCCAGTTGTCCCACCTAAGCGAGGGGATTAATAACTGTGTTGGACAAGGTGAAAACCCTGGATTGCAAAAAAAAAAAAAAAAAATCAAATTCCTAGGGCCACCTTTTTTTTTTTGTCAAGTTAGAAATGTTTGAAACCAGCTTAATAAGAGACCATAGATCTTACAAAATTAATTGTGTATAATGAAATGCATGAACTAAAAATTTAGCAAAGTAAGGATATAAGGAAGCAACCCACATTTCATATATGTCACCATCCTACCACCTTAATTATGGTGATTGAAAAAAAAAATTAATATAATTACATGACCCTGGCCAAATGAGTAAAACATGAATTTTGTACTTAAAAGTCACAAATTAATTTTATTTTTACTAATAAATTTTTCGTCAACCCCGTTATACAGATCTTCTTAGTGCACTGTCTTCACACAGTAATTACAGATTTTTCTAGCTCTTCGCTAAAAAAAAAAAAAAACATAATTACATGGATTGATGCTATCTTTTCTTGTACTAATTCAAAGAACCAATTGGACCAATTCAACCACTTGCCCCCTCCAACCCTCTCTAGTTTTTTTCTGATGAATGCCGACAACTTAAGTAATGAGATGAGCAAAGGGACGAAGAAGATCATCCATTTAATTTATTGGTTCAAATGTTCAATGGTCATCTGCAAATCATTTCATATGGCGTACACGTCTTTCATAGTACACCCCAATATTATTGCTTATTTTGAATTTGGCCCTTCAAATTATAGAGACTATATAGTGCTCTTCCACTCATCTTTCAATGCCGTACTCTCTCTCTTTCTTTGAGTGATTTAAGTGGAAATTTAGTTCAATCACTAAGCAAGCCATGTCTTTCCTTATTTAGGCACAATGTTTTTAGGTTAGAATTCATTATGGAATGTAATTTCTCGAGTTAAAGTTAGACAAAGTACAATGACTAAATTGTAAAAAAAAAAAAAAAAAAAAAAAAAAAAAAAAAAAAAAAAAAAAAAAAAAAAAAAAAAAAAAAAAGGAGAAAAATGCTGGCCACGAGAGTGTATTGTGTATTACAATTCAACGAGAAGATTAGTCATTGTGTTCGATGGTGGAAATCTTGGGTACACAAAAAAAAATAGAGAAAAGATAAGATACCAAAAAAAATAGAGAAAAGATAAGATACAATATGCTTTTGGAGTATAGTTCAACTGATCAACTAACTCAAAATAAGTTGAGAGACTCTGTTTTCTTAGTAGACGTATAGGGTACGATGCAGGTTTCGAATCCTACCAAAGAATCTACCAATCTCTCGTGCAAGAGTAAGGGGTTCAAATCAAGACAAAAACACTGAAACACCCTTAAGTTTGGAGTTCAAACTTAAAAGATAAAACATCATTTATTTTCCCAAATAGTTGCATTGTAACTAAACTGCTACTATTTAGTTAGTGGCATTACATTTGAATTGTACTTCTGACATTTCTCTAATCCAGCCAAATCTCATCCCTTTCAATCCATCTACACAGTAGCTAGGTTTAATATCTCAAAATGTCTTAACTCTCAATTGAAATACTTATTCATAAGAGCAATACTATATCCTTATTTCAACGGATCAATTTAATTTGATGGGACTATTCTGATTGATTAAATAGTCAAATCAAGAAATTTATTAATTTAGTTTATAATCAATCAAAACACACAACATCATCACAAAATTTATCATGTCATAACTATCTCAAGTATTATTTCCATTCATTACTATTTTGGACCAAGGCAACATGGAGATGATAAATTCAAACGTCTCATTATATATCGTATTGATTTTTGCCAAAAAATTGGAGAAATTTGGGGTATCATAGTACTATGTGTTTTCTGTGCCCAGAATAACAAAAGCATACTGCATAGGTGTCAAGTGCACGAGGATTAAAAAGTTTAATGTCATTCATAAAGATAATAAGTATATGAACATAATTCTTATACTTAAAAAAGAAAAATTACACTTTTTAGGTATCGAGAAAAATTCGAAATCACTATTCAAGGATATTCATGTAGTAAACTCTATTCTTTTGTACTAGCAAACAAACCACACTCACAACGCAAGATGCATTAGGAAAAACCCGCCCCCGTTAGATATCTTGATTCTATTGGAAGAAAAAACAAAACAAATAATCCACCTTTTTTTTTTTCCAAATTAATAAAAAAAATATGTTACATTAGTAAAGAGTCAAAATTTAAGTAAAATATATGCTACCTCTTATGTATGATTTACAAATTATTACATAAGAACAATGCTTATTTAATGCACACTTTCAAAACGTGATTACAGATTTTTATTACACGCCCTAAACAATGTAAAATATATGCATTAAACTCTTCTATAATGTTTTGGTGAAGAGGTAGGGTTTGAGGGTGAAAAAATAGTGGAAGTTGAAAGTAAAAGCTGTGATAGTAGATGTGGTTAAAGTGGAATTAAGATGTGTTAAGGATAAGTATGAGATTCGCAAAATGACAAGAATCATCATCATAATCAATTGAGGAAATTGCAGAATCATACCTAACATTACACGAGTAGAACAGTCACAATCCCATGGTAAAAGAAAGAAATTAAAAAACTCCACTTATTATGGCACGTTTGGTTCATGAAAAACAATTAGAAATTGCAATTCTTCCACTGGCCGCCCATCATTGCTAACGATCTCTTGTTGAGAAATTAAAAGACGACCAAGTTTGGCCATGTTTTCCTTTTTTACTAGTTAATAGTCAATTTTTTTTTAAGACGAGAGAAATTTGTAATCATCACTCCAGAGTATGTATTGAGTAAATTTTGTTCTTGTGTAATAGTCTATAAATCACATATGAGAAGTAAACACATTAAAAAAGCCATATGCGAATTAAACCCTACCCTTCTGGTATAAGTTTAATCAAAGGTTTATTGTTGGTTTTTGAAATAGTGTTTGCCCAGCGGGCACGTCAAGCGTGCCTGACAGATCTGTTATTTTATTTTATTTTAATTTTTTAAATTAGATTTGTTTTATTTTTTTCTTCCCTTTATATTTTCTCTTTCATAATCACACTTACAACAACTTTTCAAATATTGCAAAAAAAAAAAAAAAAAAAACCCTACTACTTACAATAATAAATTAAAGAAAGTGAAACCCCAATTTTGATGTCTGCAATGACTGAAATCCCAAACAGGCCTTCCATCACATCACAAGGTCCACTGCTGCGTGCCTGCGTATACATTACTTGCAAGCTGCTAGTGCAGGGCAGGCAAGTTGTGCAGAAATGAATTGGTACTTGCAGCAATGCAAGTAAATAATATAATGGGGAAAGCCAATGCCGCGTGCGTCGAGTCTATGTTTTCGTTAAAGCTATCTTGTGTGTGCAGTGTTTGGTTGCCACGATTTAATGCGCTAATTGACTTTGACCAGCGTAAAGAACAAGCATGTAGGGTTTCAAGAAAAAAAGGGTTGAAATCCGTCACTGATTTAGTTGGTTTCTAAGTGTTAGATTATACGTATTTACAGAGCGTTTGGTTGGGAGGAGGGAATTAGGGGGAAAAATAATCGTAATTCAGTGGAATTGTAATTCAATGAATAAAGTAAGAATTGAAATTACAGTGTTTGGTATGCATGAATATGATACAAGGAATTGAAAGGTAAGAAGTGACAGAATGACTAAAATGTCCTTATGTTATTGTAATAGTAATAACAATAATAATAATAATAATATTATTATTATTATTTCCCAACCAGAAACGTGCAGTAGAGATGATAGATGAGGATAAGTGAATAGGAGTTGATGAGACCTTGTATTATTAGAAGGGCAAAAATGTCAAAATAATAGCTTCTCCTCTCCATTTTAGCGCTGAATTACAATTCATAGGGGAAGGTCTATGAACTGTAATTCAACAAAGGGTGGAATTGCAATTCATTCCAACCAAACGGCGTAGTTGAGAGCTTCACTGAATTAGGACGTAATTGCAATTACCGTCAACCAAGCGGCCTGTTAAGGAATAAAGAAAATTGAAAACAATAACGAATTCATTTGGTTGAAGTTTCACCTTGCGGACTTTGCTGGATAGCCATTTATTAAGGATTACTCAACTTGTCGAAGCTAGTAAATGTTGGTTTGAGAGTTGCTCATGGTTGGCAATACGACGGTTATACAGTGTGGTAATTAATAATGTCGTCTAGTGGAGGCTATACTTGAGTTGACAAAGAGAGATTGACACATAACATTAAGAAAGTTCACAATGATGATAACTATTGTGCAAATTGAATGACTTCTGTATAAGAGGTCTAACACTTTGGGTATTAGTACTTTGAGTATCCACTATAAAGGATTATGTTTAGTTTTTGAGGATATTATTATAGTGACTTTTTTCACGTTTTATATTATTTAATTTTAACTTGTTATTTATTTATTTGTCTTTTTGTAATAAATCTTATCTAATAGTTTAGAGTAATTGTTAATGCAACTATAATGTCAAGTTTCATTATATCACTATTTGGAAGGATAGTCTATTAATTTTTTTATTATTAATGTGAAAAATTCTAATATAAAGGGAGTAAAAGTAAAAGAAAAAATTGGACCAAGTGATGAAAACGATAACATTTAATTTGTTGTGGTCCAATTTGTTAGTTGAAAAGGAAATAATTAGATTTGATGTAAGCAGTGAGGACAATAACCTTGCCCAAGTCCAACATTTTAATCTCAGCATTTAATTAATGATTAAATACTATTGAAAAAAAAAAATAATTAAAGAGTCTGTTTATTATTATTATTATTTCTAGACATAAAACTGACCAGGACAGCATTGTTTAATGCATGGTTACAAATTTATGAAATAGTTTATTTCTTTACACTGCCCTACAAATTTTTTTATTTTATTTTATTTTTTGTTGCCAATATCTGCAGACTAATCTAGATTTGCCTAAATTACATTTGTAGAATCAAAAGACAAAGACTCTTAAAATTGATATATCTTTCACTAGAGGTCGTACTAAATTTTTTTAGTACTATTAACTCTATTACAAGGTAATATATATATTCTATACTTTCTCTATCTGTTGCAGTTCAAATCCTGTGACCTTTTATCAAGAAGAGTAACAGATGTGCCGTCTGAGCACAATATGCTTGGTAGGTCCTACAAAAAATTTAAAAGAGATGATCTTGGAGAGTTGCATTATTTTTTATAATAAAGTCAAAATAAAAATATAGATAAAGCAAATCCAAATTGTGTTGGTGCATGAGTTAATTTGCTTTAAAACTTTTTGACATGGTAGCCATTAGCAACATATTTGGTGGTGATTAGGAATAAGTTCCTTTCAACTTATAATAGCAAAATCAAAGCCTAAAAGATTGGTATGAATATCAGAATATGGGCAATGTAATCTGCTATAAATTAATCTTTTGTTTTTTCAAATAATGTTATTCATACATAGTGATAGTGGGTAAGTCAATTGAAGTATTATCAATAATTGAACAGTTATGTCTGACCACACAAATCACATTATTTGATGTAAAAAGTTTATGATATAATATATTTTTCATCTAAATTATCTCATATTAGAAAAATGTTCTCTCAATACTGTAAAGTTCAAACTAAATATAAACCAAATTGTCTCACGATTTTATAACCATGTACCGCTTTTAGAGGCAAACGCCTAACCCTTAGAACATACTATAACTACTCTAGGTGGCGAAGGGTGAACATCGAGACGTCAAACTTTCTGATCGATGTGAACTTTGGGAAAAAATCAATCTATTATCTTTAATTAGCATTTATCTGCTGATCGAAACCCTTTCACTCAGCACCATAGGACCACTAAGGCCGAGTTTGTTCCCTAATCAATGGATGAATCTTATCGTGAAACTCTCTAAACAATTATAACAATTTTTTTTTAATAATTAAAAGCATCCATTGCTAATTACTTAATAATATTTATTAGTGTTACACTTATGGAATCAATAAAAAGAAACCTAAAATGGAAGTGGTGTGGATGTCACATGTGAAGAGCCATTGGGATACAATACAAATGTATGACTTAGGAGATAATGTGGTTGTATTTGATGATGATCATCCATGTTGTATTGTGTGTGATCTGGTCAAACTAAGTGACTGTCATTATTATTAATTATAATAATTATAAAAACATATGGATTAGTGTGTATGGCATTCAATCAATCAAACCTTGAATACATGGTTTTGGGGGGCATGGAGCATAGTAGGAAAAGAACAATTCAGAATTGGCTAAAATATTGGGGAGAAAAAAGTTGTGATCCCACTTTCCTTGCACTTATAATCCTTCTTTTAGGGGAAAAAGAAAAGCTGTCACAATTGAATTGCATCCATGATCTATACACACCACAAATCAACTGTTCAATTTTTGGACCTGATTTCACACCATGCACATCTTTAAGTAACGATACTGAGCTTTTTTTGTAAATTAAAAATATTATTCAATTTTTTTAGTGTGCACTAAATAAATCTTGTTTCTATTCAATCAAATGTTTAATTTTAGTATATATGTTAATAGTTTTAATTTAAAGGTCGCATTTTCCGGCGATGGCGACCACAACGCCAAAGATTGCGCCTGGCGACGACCGAGTCTTCGCTGATCCCCGGAAAATGTCGCCGATGTCAGAAGTTGTCTCTATAAAATGCAAATGATCTGTTAAAATGTTAATTGCTCTTTTTTTTTTTTTTTTTTTTGTCCGGTTTCAGTGGCTTAATTGCTTTGTTTTTCGAGTTCAGTGACTTATTTGGAGGTTATTCGAGTTCGATGGCTAAATTGCTTATTCTCAAATAATACGATAGCTTATTTGTAGTTTATCATATATATATATATATATATATATATATATATATATATATATATATATATATAAAATGAAGCTTCTATACAGCTAACATTTGTTTTGTCATCTTCAAAAACTTGGAATTGGAATTGGGATTTTCAAGATTTGATTTTATTGCATTGAATAAACTCCTTGATCAGTGCATTCCTAATTTACTGAATTGTCATTACTATATCGCGACCCAAATCATGACTGACCGCATTTGCTTATACATTAATTGTGCATCTGCCATAAAGTATGAGTTCATTGGGCACTGTGGTGTCTGTTCATCCATGTGATCCCAATCAAGATTCCAACTTATCACAAAAATTAACTTTAAAAGCCACTCCAATAATTCAATCAAATTACTCATAAAAAAGAAAAAAACAAAATCAATCAATCAAATTCATAAGGTTCAGATTTCAAACACTGCATATACCTATCACATTCATCAATTTTTAAGAATACAACAAGGATAGAAGAAGTAAACACATAATCACTAAGGATGTATACTGAATAAACTTTACTCTTGTGTAACAATCTGCAAACTACATGGGTGAGGTAAATCGTATTATGAAGATTTTGTGCGACAAGCTTGACTAAGAATATTGGCAAGAGAATAACAAACTATTTTTGGGATAAGTGGTATAGGACCATAACTGATGAGCTAAATATTTGTGGTTTATTACAAACTCTTCTTATGCATGGTTGCAGTAGGCGTGACTAGCGCTTAAGCGGCGATCTATAAGAAAAAAATTTATGCATGTGTAGGTGTATGCCATAATTTATATATATATATATATATACATATATATATATATATATATATATATAATAAAAAATTTTGCAAGGCCGACTCGGCTAACTCGACCGAGTTAGGCGCAAGGAGGCCACCTAAGAAGTAATTCGTCTCGATTTAGGGGCGCCTAGCACCTAGACAGCCGCTTATGCCGACTGTTGCAGCAATGTTCTTATGTAATAATCCATAAATTACACTTGAGAGGTAAATCAAGTACGATTAAGGAAGTTTTGGTAAGATAACAACAAACTAATTTTGGAATAGTTGGTTGATCACCATTAATTGAGTTGGATATTTGAATGTGTGATGCATACCAAGACAATTACACAAAAACAGATTAGATTCTTAAATTTGAAAAAAAAAATGATGTGAAATAAAAAGAAAAAAGATAATAATTAAATAATTTGACGATAAAAATTCACGAGCATAATTTCGTGAAAGGGAGATGTACAAGCAAATAAAGTAAATGAATTAAATTAAAAGATAAAAAAACCAAAAAATGGCATTTGTCACTTCGACCCATGACACAATGTACATCACCTCTAAAGTTCTTTTGCCCTCAAAAAAAAAAAAAAAGAATTTGACATGGTTTTTTTGGCAGAGAAAAGAAAAGATTAGTTCAAAGAAAATATATATATATATTTATTATTTTATATATTCAATATTATTTCTTTGTTCATTTTCGGGTGCTATTTTACTTTTTTTTTTTTTTAATAATAACGAAATTGGACTTGGGCCATTGTTAAACTGGGCCGAAGTATTTGAAGATGGGCCGGGCCTTTTAACAGAGGAAGACCTCGACGCTGGAGCTTCTAACGGAAAGGCAAAGCGGGCACGCCTGAGCCACCGCATCGCAGGCGGCGCAGAGGCAAAGATGGCGGCACGGCAACACCACCACGGAGGCGATTCGCTTACGGCACGCCTTGCAGCTCGGTCCGGTCGACAAAACTACTCGGTCCGGATCAATGTAGGCCGATTCCGCATCCTCCGCGTCTCCTCCGGCGCCGCATGGCGGCGAATTTCCGTCTTCCCTCTCCTGGACGGCGCCGGCGTTCATGATTACTTGCTGTAGCTGAGCTTGCAGCGTCGCCGCCGTGACTTCCTGCGCCCTGGCTCTCGCCTGCCACGCCTGCGCCTCCGCGCTCAGCTGCGCCGCGCGGGCGTGCAGCTCCGAGTTCCGACGCGCCGCCTTCTCCACCTCCGCCTCTTTCTCCCTCAGCTTACGCGCCACCGACTCCTCCGCCGCACCCAGCAGCGCGCGGTAGTGCCTCTGCCGCTTCTCCTCCAATGTCCGCCTCAATTGATCTCCCTATACACACACAAAATCCAAAATCAATACATACACGCCGGAGAAAATCCCTAGAAATCATAATACCGCCATATTTTCCACACAAAATCATCGAAATAAATCTCACCTGAGCTCGGAGAAATTGATCGATTTCATCACGCTGGTGTTTGAAATGCGTGCTCAAATCCTCCGCTAATGCCGAAAACAACAGAGAAGATTGTGAAGATTGAGGAGAAAGCGAGCTTTGTTGTTGTTGTTGAAATTGCTGAGTTTGTTGTTCTCCAAACGCCAATCGTAACCCGGTGGAAACAACATTAGGCGACGGCGAGGCATGTAACTGCGCGAGATCAATAATCTTAGGCTGCTGCGATTGCATTGACATCAACGGATTCATCTCAGGTTCTCTCGCTCTTTTCCTCGAATTACTCCCATCTGAAATCATCCAAAAACAGAAATTCTTAGCCTTCAACGATTGGATTCTCCGATCACAATACGATTAGGTCTCGAAACGGAGAAAATCCATACCTGCAGGATTCAACCGGATTTGCGTTTGATCAATAACCGCTCCTCCTCCTCCACCAACGCCGGCTCCGGCGGCGGCATGATTTTGAAAAGAATAATCATTCCCGAGAGGAGTGAGGGGATTCTTCCCATCTTGCAAACTTCTGCAAGATAACATACACACAAGAATGAAGAATCAGCACCAATCAACAACCAGAAAAGACAGGAAAGGAAAAGAGGGAAGCATATGGGAATATGAACCTGTTGAAGAAGAGTACATTGGAAGGGTATTGAGCTTGAACTGCCATTGTTGTGTCTGCAATTCTCTGATATGATCAATCAAGAATATATATATATGTATATATAGGAGGCAGTGAAGGGAGATGGGAAAAGAGGCAAGTGTGATTGGTGGGAGCGTATAGGGAAGAGGCTAATTAAGGCTTACACAAAAACAGCATGAAGAGAAGAAATTGGGCCAACCAAGTTTTGATTGATTCTTTCTTGTGTATAAGCAAGAAAGAGAGAGAGAGAAAGAAAGAAGAGAGAGAGAGAGAGTTGAAAGAAGAAATGGAAAGTAAATGAATCTTTTATGTCAGCACCACCACCATGGGCAGAGCTCCACCATTACCAACACCATTCACAGGTCCTTTGCTCCTAAAAACCTTTGCTTTATGCTTTAATTTCTGCTGCCCTGTTTGCTATTTTGAATGCTAAATTGCTAATTCCCCTTCAAAAAGAGATAGAGAGAGAGAAGAGTATTCTTCCTTGTTTCCTTACTTCTTTGCTCTCAGCCTTTGCCTTTTCTTTTGACACAGGAATGGGGGGAGTCTCCAGTTTCTTATCAACTCTTCACCTTTCCCTCTACCCCTTTTTATATTTATCTCCCCATTTTTTTTTAAAGAAAATAAAAATCCCAAATTTTTTTCCCCTCGAAAATAAAAATTACATGAACCTAGACCCTTTAGCAATTGTGATTTGTGAGTTTTAGCACATTGATTGGTTTTGGTTGTGGGGTGTATGGTTAAAAATTTTCAACTTTGATTTTTGTTTGATTCTTGATTTTGTTATTAGTATTCTTTATTGAAGACTTTGTACAGGGAATAAATGAGGTGTGGGGGAGTTGGAGTTGGAGTAGGAATTGGGTGATGGTATTGTTGGGTGTGCAGAAGGTCTTTGCCGTTACCGCTGCCGCTGGGATTGTTCGTACTTGGCCCCATTCTCCTCACCTTTCCCTATCCTACATCTTCAATATTATTTCATTTTTTTTTATTTATTAAAAAATATTTTTTTTTTATTTTTTAAAAAAATTCTTGTTTTTCTTCACCCTCAATTTAATGATTATTTTTTGTCTAATTTAAGATTTTTTTTCAGGTAACGACATACGATGAAAACCCTCAGCCATTGAACTTCGTTTTGTAACTCTCGTCAACGAACGTCCATAAAGAAATAAATCAGCCCATTATGTTCATAACTGACCGTCTCATATCAAAAAGCAGTAGAATTTGTGACTATAATAATGGTTGTTTTGGTTTAGTTTAAGATTTGGAGATTAGGGATTTGGGAAGAGTGATGTGTATTGTATTGTCTATTCTTTTGGTGAATGGAACACTAAAAAAATGGGAAGACAAACTGTCCCCCTTTGCTTAGAGAAATGGAATTGGTTTCTTCTCCTAATTATTATTAGTATATGGTGTCATTATTGTTTAATTTAATTGTTATTTAAAGAGATATATGGTGGGGAAGATCCATAGTCTAAGGACAACCCAAGATGGCTATCTAATTTCTATTCTAGTAGTTGCAAAGCTAATGTCACCCATTTGGATGAACCACACTAGTGATGTGGTTTCTTCCACTTTATAAATAAATAAATAAATAAATAAATAAATATAAATATATATATATATATATATATATATATATATATATATATATATATATATATATGATAAAATGCATACAGGCTTACCCGTGCGGACGTGCTGTCATGCATCATTAGGTATGTATAAATGCACAACAACGTGTTAAAAATGCATCAGAGTGAAATGCACAAATGCACTACATTCTCGAACGTACAGTCATGTACCACCACGTGTTCATAATGCACCATGATGAAATGCACACAACACCTTGTATATTTCTGGACACGTGTGGTACATTCTTGGATACTTGCCGTTTACACGAGAACCAGGCCATGCATGTATATACGCCATACTTCAGTGTCGTTATGTCAAAAAAAGAAAATACGACTACATCAAAGTAAGAGACACCAAATACCAAAAAACCTACCCCGATGCCTCTTTCCATTTTGAGAGGGGCGGGGGTATTTTGGTAAATTCATTTGCTAACATTTTGTTTTGTGCACTCATTCATTTACCTATTCTCATCATACTTAGTTTTCGTCTATTCATTTTTTTTTAGCTACTTTGTTTTGGATGACAAATGAAATGCGCAACCACAACACATGTGTGTAACCATTACACGAGGGTGTACAAACCGTGCTGATCTACAAAAGATCATATGCGACCATGCTCAATCATACAAAAGAAGTAAATCACACTAGAAATGTTTTGTCTGAAGATCTCAACTAAGAAAGTATTAACAAGAATCAAGTTCGCAACTTTTTAGTACGTGAACTATGTTCCACCAAATCGATAACTTTTTTCGAGGCTATCTATTTTTAACATATGCATCGTATGTGTTGTTGAAGATAACACAAGATATTCCTTTCAAAAATAACACAAGATATGATATACAATACCATCAAATACAAAGTATGTTAACGATATCAAACCGTAAAACTTTAATTTCTTTTATATAATGCAAAGTATTTAATCAAACAAAATTTACTACCCACAAAAGTCAAATCAACCCCACCAAGTTTAGATTAAATGTCATGGGGGTTATGTTTACTAGTAGATACTAGATAGACATAAAAACAACTTTTTAAAAAATGGGAATTTTTTAATTTTTAATTCATATATCTTTTTTTGTGATTGATAACCAAAAATAAAATAAAAATAAAAAAGATATTTCTCTCGTTGTCATTTGCTTGGCGGAAATAATTGTAGTATATTACTTGGTTTTCAAGAATGAACCCACTTTAACAGCTACTGCCTATTCAATTCTTACCAATCTGTATCGTAGAAAGCAAAGCAAGGGATCGGAATGCCCTCCTCCAACCTCTTTCATTGCTTATCCTTCTCACAAACACTTAGAAAAATTTCTTTTATAAATATATATATATATATATATATATATATATATATATATATATATATATATAGTCCACATGGTCCTCACCTGATTCAGAACCTATATATATCATCGTGTGAAGTTACTCTTTTACCCCTTTAATTTTGCCACTTCCCAAAGGCTAAATACAATACACTTAGAATTCCATTGAATTCTTTGTTATGTTGTAGTACATTTGGTCATACCGTCCAACATTTCGCCTAATTATTTCTGAAATTTCAACTATAAAAATAATTTTTCAGCAATAATTGGCCGAAAATGCTATTTTCATTAGAACTTTTTTTTTTTTTTTGAAATTTCAGCAATAGTTAGCATGAAACTTTGCTAGAAAATTAGACAATAGGACCAAATGTGATACAATTTTTTATAGTCATGCACCTAATTTAAAAATATTACTCCCTCCGTCCCATTTTATGTGTCTTACTTTCCTTTTTAGTTTGTCCCAAAATAGTGTCCTCTTTCTAAAATTGAACGTAACTATCATTCTACATTTCCCAATTTACCCTTTTGACTTTTCAACTTTTTAGACTATTAATGAGGTAAGTACAATTGTACTTTGTACAAATAACACCTACTTTTGAAGGGCAAAATTGGAAAGTTAGTATCATTTATTATGTTGTATTAAAAACCGTGCAAAAAGTAAATGAGACAAACAATTAGGGACGGAGGGAGTACTACGTAATAGTTAATGACCAAATGTGATACAAATTACATAATTATACACCTAATTTAAAATTATTAATAGTCAAAGACAAAATTTGATACATTTATAACATTTAAGGGGCTAAAAATGATCTTTTTAAAAAAAAATTTAAATTATTGGCGTCCATCGCCTACTATCCTCCAAAAAAAAAAAAAAAAAACTAAAACCATGGGGATTAAATTCAAATGAATATTCAGGGAATAGATTACAATTGCCATCCTTAAAAAAATAACATTTTTAAAACCTTAAATTGTTTTAATCGTGACGAAACTTTGGTGAAATTGACTAATTAAAATGGTGGCGACGACAAATACATTAAAGCCACCCATCCCACTCATTCATGGGCTGTCACAAGAGAGTTTTCGGAAGAGTCAATGGTCATATGCTCATGGCTAATGGCGATTGATATGAATTCCCATTTTGTGATTTTGTGCATTGGAATCTCAAGTCGTGTGGCAATCAAGAAAGAAGGAATCGGTAATTATTCCAATTATACCGCATCTATAGTTGAAATTCTAGAAAATAATACCTTTGAGTGAGCTGTTCTATGTAGGGTGTGTTTGGTTTGCACATGAGAATCGGAATTGGAATGGGTATCAAATACTTGGTAATAGTAATCGGTTTTGGTGAAAGTATGTTGCATGTTTGGTAATATGTGAAATGGGAATGATTAGTAATATTTGGAAAAGCGGGGGAGGAAGGGGATGAAAGGCTTAAGCGGGTATTTAAAGCTCATAGTAGTGTTCTAAAAACATGTCAACCAAACAATAACAATGACTTTGATACTCATTCATGATAGCTAAACTTGCCAACCAAACACACCCATAGTTTTTTTTTTTTTAGAATAATTTACTTTTTGTGTGTGTGTGGGGTTTGCGAGCTATATTACAAATAAGCAAATTTTTTTCTGTTTATACCATCAAATAGTGATTGTGAGTTTTCTTTTTCGTCAAACTTTTGTGTCACAACTTGGACTTTGCCAACTTTTTGTTATTAGCTTGTTTTTCCAAATGGTTTTTTTTTTTTTTTTTTTTGTGTGTTATTTTTGTGATTGTGAATAACCTTAAAGTCTCCACCATACATCCATACTTAATCTCCCTATTTGACAAAAACAAAAACAAAGAAAATGATAGAAACCAACGTTTTATATTGATTTACCGCTGGAAATTAATTAAGATTTGAGGATGAAAATTGTATTTTCGTCCCTAAGGGGTTTACAAAATTACGAATTACTAATTTTTGAGTATGCAACTCAAAAAGTGTTAGTTAAATATACATGAGAAGAACATTTGCTAGGTTGGAGAAGTTTTATAATGTAGTGTTTTGTCTATCAGTAAAAGAAACTCAATATATTTTTTATTTATTCATCGATAACTTAAAGATTGTGAATAGAAATCGTGTTCTAATTGTTCACTGAGGCATTAACAAAATTACAAATTACTATTTTTTTTTTCTATCTTGAAAAGTGACCGAATAGGTACTAGAAGATCGTTAGCTTGATTGAAGAAGTTCTATTGTAATTAGACTAAATCCATCATTTCTCTAGAAATAATTTTTTTTTCCTCATTCCATTCAAACATGTTTACATTAATGCATTTATTGCCTTGCCGTTTGATTAAGCCAACCCAATTGATGAAAACAACATTTATTATTATGAGTTTATAAAAATAATCATTTCTAGAAATCCCGGTCTTGAATCTTAAGAACACAACTCGATAGCTAGCTTAAAATTTATGAGAGAGTGTTTGTTATCTATTGATAAAAAAAATATTTGGATGGGAGAAATCATAACTTTCACGCCTTCTACGAAGTAGTCAAAAAAAAAAAAAAACATTGTTCGTAGAATAAAATGCAATATAGAATTGAACGCCACTTATGAAAACTTTTGTTACGTGGAGTAAATTGATAATTTGACATTGAAAGCTAGCATTGAATAAACTATTTAAAAACCACTTCTTAATATGATTTATATTTGTAACGACAACATATTTATTCCTGGTAATATTACACATGTTCTTGACGTAACAAATTTAATATGCAACATGTTTTGATTAATTATAATTTTAATAAAGCAATTAAAGTATATCACTTCTATTGTATTTGCAATGAAATTTAGACATAAAATTTAAAGTAGTCATTTGACTATGTTATAACTCTCAATTTAGTCATCAACAATTAAATCATCTTAAATGATACTTCAACTGTACCAAATTAAGTAAAATTTTCATAATTGATGGACCATTTTGAATAAATTATTAGTCAATAATCAAATTGTGAATTGTAACATACTGGATGGACCATTTAAAGTATTAACTCTTGTATTTGTATTGAGTTAGTTTTATTCTATTGACTTTTTAAAATTGATTATTAAGTTATTTAAAAAAATAATAATCAAGAAGATGGAGACACCCTAATAACTTAGGCCACCATTGACATCACTCGTTCGCGCGTGATTGCTGAAACCCTAACAATATCCTCCATCAAAACGCTCTGCACATCCGTCCAAAGGGACTCTAGTCACTGTAAAACCACTATCATGTCGAGTTGAATAAACATTAAGAGCGTTAGCATATTTTTCAATTCACAAACAATTAATAAATATATTTTCTTTTTGTTTTGAAAAAATAAATATTTTTTTTTAAAAAAAAAAAGTTATTGTTATGCTAGAAGGTTTGAAAAGAAAATTTAATACTTTTTATTTTCAAATGCATTTAATAATAATAATAATAATAATAATAATAATAATAATAATAATAATAATAATAATAATAATGTCATATCTCATCACAAGATTCTTTGTTGGTCCAATTAGGGTTTGATGTGACAAGTTGCATAGTAATATTGTTGTAACATCTCAAAATTTCTACGATTTGAATGCTATTTTATTCGTACATAAAGCTTTTTATTTCCATTGTTATTTTTATATAAATTCCTTTGAAATTTGGAAACTAAACGTGTAAAGTGCCTCTCATCACTCATGGTTGCCATTCTTGATTCTATCACAAACATAGGATTGTTCTGTCCACTTCTATTGCCTGCCTTACAAAAACCCCTAATTAAATTTATATAAAAAAAATTTTAAAGAAAAATTCTTGTAAATTTAGTACTTTATATTAATCTCTAGACATCCTTTCAAAAAAAAAAAATCTCTAGACATAAAAACAAAACTCTATATATTTATTGGAATACGAGGATGTTTTACTACTAGAGCTTCCATATGAAAGAGTTACTTCATACCATTAGACCACAAGTTCATTGACTAAAATTTTAAAATTTTGTTATGGAAACAATTATAGAGCCTAAGAAAGTCAATAAAATCCCTGATTTTAAGAATTTAGTTAGTTAATCTTTATACATGTTTTTAAAATCCCTTGTTTTAAGGGTTTTAATTACCTAACTTCTTTTTGTTTTTACTTTTTAGTTCTTTTTTTTTTACTCCTGATTCCCTAGCCTATATGTTTTACCATTCATATTGATGACAAGAGGCAATGAGAGGCAGCTTTAACCGAATTCATATTGATGACAAGAGGCAATGAGAGGCAGCTTTAACCGAGTTGATTAGATAGTTGACTTGATAATCACAAAATTTTAAGTTTAACTTCCTTAAAGTTACTTATTAGCGTTCTCAGTTTGAGACAACTAGCTATGATTAACTTAGGTTGGTTTTATTTTCTTGTAATCCTTTGCCGATTAAGGAAGTTTTAAAAAAATTCTCCTTGATAGACAAGTAACTTAAATTAATTGTTGAAATAATTTTTATTGTAATAAAAGCACTAAAAATTACATTTATCAATTGTTCTATCATGTAATATAATAATTACACCTATAGCGAAAATTGTACAATGTCATAAATGATGATGTCCAAAACATACTTAATAAAGTTGCATTATATTTCGATACAAGAAAAAAAAAAAAAAAAGTAAAAATAAGCTACATAGATCATATTGTGGCTAGCTACACCAAAGTTGTATTCTATCGGATTGGACTAATTCATTCTTAATCAAAGGTCGATAACTTGATTCTTAGTTTTGGGTCTGGAGCAACTTTAAATCTCCAAATCCACTAAAGATGCCTACAAATTAAGGGTTTGTTTCGAGCTTAAAGCAACTTTAAATCTGTAGGCCATTAACAAAATATAATATACAAATATTCATCACCATTACTTTCCTCCCATAAAGTTTGCATCCCAAAACCCCAAGGGTCCCCACGCCACGGTCCGACAAAATATTTGGGAGGATGTAAATCATGGTGACTCAATTAAAATTCTCCTCACTGCTGCGGGTGAGACTCGATCTCTATGAAGTAACAATTTTATTTTATTTTTTATAAAAAGAGTGAATCTTGGGTAGCAAGATAGGTTAAAATTAGGTGGTGGAAGAAGTAATCTTCTCCAATTCCAAGAAGGATATTTACTTTAGGTAATGGTGGTGACAGAGAAAGAGAGAAGCCATCAAAAAAGAAGAAGGAAAGAAAATGTGAAAGAGAGTGTTTGGAATGGCATCTATTAGCTATGGTTGTTTTGGTCCCACTAGAAAGCGTCCACTCCTCCTTTCCCTCCCTTTCCCTTCAATTCGATATTAGCAATGCACTTCTCCACGGCAATACCACTTAGCCCAACATGTGCCATTCTTATGTCTTCACATTCATTATTTTATTACACCCTATACATATATCATATTATTAAATTTTTTATACTTTTTTGCTAAGAGTACATCTGTATATAGTTCGAATCTTATTGATGATTAAAATATGAAAGTAAATTTAGATTTATTATAAATACTATGGTTGCAGTAGGCGCTAGGTACTAGTCGAGCGGTAGAGTAGCGCTAGCACTTAGGCCGCCTAGACGACTAAAAAGTAGCAAGGTCAAGTCGGCCGAGTTGGGAGCCTAGGTGGCCGATCGCTTAGGAGGTAATTCGCCTCGGTCTAGGAACGCCTAGACCCATTTTTACAATAGTGATAAATACTAGTATACAAGTATTTGAGGACATGTAAGTCAGGTGAAGCGCATCTCGCCATAATCGCCTCTATTGGTTTCTAGGACTAGGGTAGGGGAGGTGAGGGTTCAAAAGTTATATTATTAAATATTTATCCTTTTTTATTTATCAAATTTGAATTTAGTGTGTGTATTAATCAAAGATTCAAAGTTGAGATAATAATTATTTAACCAAAACAAAAATAAAATAAAAATAAAATAAAAAAATAAAAATATTTTGGATGAATTTTATAGGGTCCATCATATCGACCCAATTGTCATGAATAAATACACAATTTCAAGACAAGATTATGGAAAGAGATTTTGATGGGTGAGAATGGCCATTGGAGATCCACATGAGAAAGACATGACCAATTAATAAGTTCAATGGATTTGCGTGTGTGTATGTGTTTGTGTTTGTATATGTATATGGTTTGATTCTTAGGAAAATATATAGTGTTTTTATGTGATAAATATCAACAAATATTA
Source organism: Ipomoea trifida (assembly GCA_003576665.1). Lineage (NCBI taxonomy): Eukaryota > Viridiplantae > Streptophyta > Magnoliopsida > Solanales > Convolvulaceae > Ipomoea > Ipomoea trifida. The sequence continues at coordinate 1,072,966 of CP025651.1, forward strand.
ATCATCAATCTAGTAAATTTAATGGTTCAAAAAAAAATAGATATTATTTTTATAATTATTACAAATTTTGTTTGTGCACTTAAAGAAATTTAATAATGCATCTGCGGGCAACAAACACTCAAGTTGAGTGCATCCTTAATTATCCACAGATGTATTGTCAATTTTTTGTAAATGTAGGGACGAAATTTGAAATAATTAGAAAAATTATACAATATATTTTCTTTATTTTTTTTTAGCTATTGCTTATATATATGTACGTGTGATATGCAGGCCATATCAATTGACCTTAAAATAAACAAATCTAATCAAAGTAAGATAACCGCATTATTAGCGCCAAACCAAACAACCCTGAAGTCTACCTGCGTGCCCAAACTAGGCGGCCTAATCAAAGCCAATTATATTCGTATACATCACCCTATCTTCATTTCTTTTCCAATTTAAATACGAAAAATGATAACCTACCAGCTTAGGACCAGGTACACGAAATTATAACTATAGGTCCAAAGATATATTGGATGTGTCCCTAGAACATAGTTTGATCAATTCAAATAAATTAATAGCTTAGCTTCTATGGCAGCAACAAAGTGTACGTCTTATTGTGAGCACTAGTAAAGTTTTGAGACAACCCAGTGGGGTAGCTCAAGTGGCAAGTGAGTTCTCTTTGTAGAGAAGAATTTTGGGAGAATCCGAGTTTGATTCCCACAAGTGTCGATTCCCCCTGGGCCAGCTCCTGTGCCTCTCGGAGCGAACGTGGGTGATCCCCGGACTGTTAAACCGATGGACAGAAAGACCATGTACATTTACCAAACAAAAAAAAGTAAAGCCTCTCGAGAAGAAGAGGTGGGTGCCCTAGGAATTGGAGTTCAATTTGTTTTTGATATATTGGAGGTCGTACTCAAAAGAAAAAATACGAAAAACACAAAGTTACTTACGCCTAATTAACCTTTTGTGTCAAATAATTGATAGATTTTTAAAATCATATTCCACAAGTGCAATGCCAGGTGAATCGGGTTAATTAGTCTCATATAGTGAAGGGAATACCAAATTATTATCCGCAATCAAAAAAACAAATCTTATATGCCTAATTTTGTTGTCATATAATAAGCAAACTTTAGATCGTCAATGAGTATAAAAAATTAACGAAAATACTTTAAGCACAAATCACACACTACTCAATTTGACATTTGAATCTATTGTTTAAGGTTTTGGATTATATTATTACATGAAACTTGCATACATAATAGAAGGCTTGAAATGTTTATAATAAGCAAAATTTGCATCATTCAAAAGAAAAGGTAGAAAATGTGTTTTGCTTAGTTTTCCATGTACATGCATGGAAGGTGCATGTTTTTTTCAAACAACTCCCTAGTAGGGACATTTCATGCATTATTTGACATTGGAAGGTGGTTTTGTTGAAAAGTAGCAATTGCAATCGCCATACATAGTATTACAACGTAAATGCTCCTAGTACACACACAAAAAGTTAAAATATCATTAAATTTTAAAGTTTAAAATATATTAAATTGAATATATATGAATTAGACTGCCTGTGAGTTGGAGTGGGAGAGATGAAGTCAACAAAAGGTTCATCAAAGTCTTAAACAAGATTCATCACATCCACAAGTGTCGCTTGAACTTGACCTAATTCCCACTAGCTAAAAGGATAAAAATATTGCAATTTAATTATAATTAATTATTATGAAAATTAAATATTATTTATATTTTGATGTTTAACAAATTTTAAAATCAGATTAAAGGAGCTGAGTTTCAAATTACGTATGTGTATAGAGAGTATAAGCATTCCAAATCCTTGAATTGAAGAGAAAACATAATCAATCTTTCAATTAACATTTTATTCATAAATATTTCATATCTCACAATTAAGAGACTAATTCAAATTCACATATAATTTAAGATATTTTAAATGATGGTCATATATAATAGCATATTCTATTGTATAAATTATCTTTACCCGGGAAATATAATAAATGTTATATTTCACCCTAAAAAAATAAAAAATCTCTCCTTCACGTACAATTGTTACTTTATGTACGTATATCTCAACAATTAAAAATTTTCAACCGCCCAAAGATGATTAATCGAAAACTTATGATTTGCTCAAGGAAATTGTGTTTCTAGCCAATTTTCTATCAATTAAAAAAAATACTTTTTATTATCACCAATCACCGAAAGATGGTTTTTGGCTATTATCGACCATTGAAAAATGGTTAGAAATCTAAGATTTACAGCCAAAAATCATATTCATGACCAGCTTTGTACCCACTTTAAAAATATGAAAAATTACTCGTCCCCATTACTAAACACCTATTGATTAAACCGAATAGGTGGTTGGTAACATACAAACAACACTAATTAATTAAGCGTACTCGACATTCAATCCCACCGATATATATATATATATATATATATATATATATATATATATATATATATATATATATATATATAATACACATTATATATATATATGCCCATATATACATAATGGATGTATAGGTGGTTGGTGCATTTGTCATATCATCATCTATGATCCCTTTGGTGATGGCCATAATGGCAGTCACGAGATGGAGCAGGCAAAGTGAAAACACTACCACCTTCCTCTCTGAAACTATTCCCACAATGAATTGAAGATGGAATTGAAGCAACCCAACATCACATTGTGGGTGAGAATATGACTTGAAGGGTTTGGAGGGGGTGGTGGTGGGGCTTCTTACTATTAATTTGTTGCCAAACAAATTAAACAATATATTAAAGCTCCTCCCTACCCTTTTTTCACCTATCTATCTATTTGGTTGCCATTTCAATCTCAGTCAAAATGTTTCACCTTACAAGTAATTACTACCCCATAGCTTTTTTATAATAAAAAATGTTTCAAGCACTAAATTTCAATCATATGCCAAGACCTTGTGGTCGAGTGGCATCCAGTTGCAATCACAGGGTTCGAGACTCAGTGGAGACGATATTGACTCTTTATGTTTCAGTAGGTTGAACAGATACTGCATCCTATGTAACACACACAAATCACACTATATATAAAGACTTTGTGCAATAGACTCTTGACCGAGATGGTGTTGACACTAATTGAGTTCGTATTATATGTAGTTATTATATTCTTTTTTTTTCCCCTTCTATTAAAAAAAAAAAAAAAAAGTATTAGTGTCTCTTTATCGAATCATATTACACTAGGTATTAAAAAGAAAAAAAAAAAAAAGGAATAAATTTTGAACAAGAAGCAAAGGTCTTTTCTAATATCAAAAATAGTGTAGAACAAGATCCTAGCAGATTCTTCGACCCAACCCTTAAAACATTAATTGGTATCATAACTTTGAAGTGATAGTGTCGTAGGTCCTAGTACTACTTTATATTATTTGATATTTTAATAAAAATAAAAAAAATTGAAATAACATGATATAAGGTTAGGCAATTCATAAATCAACAATAAATAAAACTAAAAATAATATCACATAATATATAAATGCAAGGTATATGTATGTCATATAACGTGGTATAGGTACTTTTACATAATAAATCCTTTATTGGCATTACTATTTATAGTTTATAAATTAATCAAAATTAATTTGATTAATCAAACTGAAATCAAAAAATAAATCCCAAACATCGGCACACACTTGACCTCGAGATTCCTAATTTATCCTTCTTTAGTTTTAAGAAAGTGATGAGAGAGGTTCCTCCAAGGCCCTTAAACCCTAACCAAAACGAAAAGGCAGAGCGGCCATCCCATCAACAACTCTAGTTTAATTTACTCTTAAAACACATGTACTAGCTTAATCTCTAGAATTTTTTTAATTTTTTTTTTGTGACGAAAAAATTTGCAATTACTAGTCGAAGGTATGTAGTATGTCAGTATGTGGTAAGTAAATCCTGTTCTTGTGTAATACTTTACAAATCACACAAAAGAAGTAAATCACATTAAGTAAACTATTTGAGACAGACTCGATTGAAAATGTATTGACAAAAATCAAACACATAACTAGGGCTGTTAGCGAACAGAGCTTTCGACAAACTACTCGTGTTCGAGCTCGGTAAGCGTTCGTTTATGTTCGTTTATTAAGGTAAACGAACATTAACAAACAAAATTTAGAGCTCGGTTAATAAACGAACAGAGTCTGAACAATGGTAAGCTCGTTTGCTAAGTGTTCACGAACAAGTTCGTTTGTGTTCGTTTAGTAGTGTTCGTGTACAAGCTCGCTTGTGTTCGTTTAGTAGTGTTCGCGAACAAGCTCGTTTAGTGTTCGTTTAATAATGTTCGCGAACAGGTTTATACATATATATAAAATTGTTCGTGAAGATGTGAATGCAGATTATTTATTGTTCGCGAACAAATGTGTTCATGAACATGTGCATGTGTTTGGTTATTAAGTGTTCACGAACGTGTTCATGAACGTAAATGAACATGTTTGTGAATGTGTTTGTTAACGTTTGCGAATACGTTCGTGAACGTGTTCGTTAACGTTAACGAACACGTTCGTGAACATGTTCACGAACGTTAACGAACACTAACGAACGCTTAACAAACGAACACGAACAGGATTTTCAAAAACCTTAATAAACGAACACGAACATGAACACCCCAAAATCCTTAACAAACGAACACGAACAGCCTCCGTTCGTTTATGTTCGGTTCGTTAACAGCCCTACACATAACATTCTAATACAAGAATCATGTTCTACACACTCTACTATCTCTTTCGAGGTAAAAGAGATTGAGATGCCACTCAATCATGGCCTTACAAATTAAAGTTGTGAGATAGGTGACCAGAAACTCATGATCGAAGCAAACAAAAAATTGTAAGTATATATGGTAATGGATGACAGCTGCGATGATGCTTAACATAGGAATTTGTAAATTATTTATCAATTACAAAATTTTAGTGTCATACATTTTGTATGTACATATATGTGTATATATATAAACAAAGAAAAGAATGCGTTAGAGAGCCTTGAATTGGGTGGCACGTCAATACATATACATATAGAAAACCATTAATTTGTTGTGTAGCAATACAAATGAAAAAGGATGAGATATGACTTATAAGGTGAGCCCAACAATGTGCTCATATATATATATATATATATATATATATATATAGCCAAGTTTCAGTGCATCCGGTACTATTATATATGCAAAAACACACCAATTGTGTTAGGAAACGCACCAACATACCAATGAGCAGGGTAAAACTTCTGCTATAATTTGTGTGTAATTGAGTTTTGAACTTTTATTGGATGAATTTATCTTTTTATGCGCATAAAGAGCGAATTTATAGCGTCCAATATATAGTATAGCGATATTGAAAATTTAGGTTATTAGAAAATATGAAATAACGTTAAAAAAAACGAAATAATTAGTTATTACAATATATTAATTATGGCAGAACGGTCCCTTCCTAGCTACCTTGTCATCATCATATTATCGTATATTAATATATAGGTAGCTTTTCCAATATCAGAAGAAGACCAAATTAAGCATATATACGTCCTACACATAATTTAGAACATTGCACATTTCAATGATGAATTCATTGTATTTTATATATTGTTGATGCTTATCATAAAAGCGATGCATATATATGACACCCACTATTTTTTTTTTCTTTTACTATTTTTAATTTGTTGGTTTACATGCTAATTAACCTACCATATTTACTTATGTTTTAGTGGTACTCGGTGACCCGATTATACTACTATATAGAAGGGGCTCAGTGGAGGTGATATAGGTAATTTGACATTCGAATTTCTGAGATAAAATTTTTTGACATTAGAATACAATTCTTTTTAAATGAGTTTGAGATGAGATGGGGACTTAGTCCTCATATATATCTGCTTCCTCGTCAGACTTTCAGCTCTTACATAATAATGATAATATTGCTGCTTTGCTTCATATTGATCAGATCAGATCAGATCGAATGAATTTAGAAGCAGGCTCATAATGTTCTGTCGTCAATTCTCACAAATGTATGTATTATTATGTGTCTGATCTGCTGCATGCGTGTTCAACAACTATTTTTATATACAAATTTTATACTAAATCAGTGAATTAAACATGCTTTATGTTAATATAATCTTTCAAAAACAGTAATATAAGCTGATATAGTTTTTTTTTTTTTTGGGTAGTGAAATTGATTCCTTGCTCACAAATAGTAAAATTCTACCCGCCAAAGGCGCCACATCTCGGTGTAGCAGGATGATAGAGAGGTAATCACGGTGATTTAGCGAACTCTGGTATCTACAAGAAGCTAAGGCCACCACATTAGGTATAACGTAATCCTCACCATGTCGGATACTGTATGTGTTATTATTGTCTACAGTCTATCACTCATCAACTTATCAGCATGGTTGAAAAAATTGCTAATCAATCCTCGGGTGCCTAGTGCCTAGGCAGTGATTAATCGGGGCCTAGGCGTTGCATTTTTTAGTTACTAAAATTTTGTTTAATATTTTTAATTTTTTTAGAATCGATAATTATAAATTATTTAATACTTTAATACTTCATATTAAAATATTAAATATTAATCTAAAAAACATTACTTACAACAATTTAGAGTTATTCGGCTCTTGAATGAAATAACTCATTTAAAAAAAATAATAGCTAATTAATCCCCTAATTGGTCGATTAGGTGACTTAGTCATTGCCTAGGAGGCCTTGACGCCTAGGCTGCCTAGATTATAGTGATCAATATGCTAGACGGCTGACCAGCTCCTAGTGTCTAGGCCAGATTTTTACAGCACTGCTTATCCGTATACGCGGGCTTGTGAAATAGATTCCTTGATCAAGTTGGTAGGTGCATATATGTTTAACTTCTTCCAACTTTTGTTTCTTTCTCTCTTATTATCATGAATTCTACTCTATCTTCAACCAACAAACCATCGTACATGCGTAGTCAGAATTGCAACCTAGCCATCTCCTACCTCAAACCTCAGTAATAATTAAGCAGAAAACGACAGGTGCGGCAGGCCGGTCGAGGTCGCCGGCGGCGGCCGGTACACCCGCCAATGGACAATTATTTGGGTCTACGGTCCATATATAATCACGCCTGAGTATGCAGGAAGAGAGTGTTATTATTGGTAGCATATATTGTTGTAATTAGTACAACTAACACCCCCCAGCAACCAGTCGGCCACGCTATTACCTACTAGCTGGAACCTCTTAAAGAAAGAATTGAATTTACCCTGCCTTCGTGGACAACTCACTTGGTCATATAAGTAAAATTTATGAAGAAAGATCAGAAATTTAGTCTCACCGGCAATAATGTAGGAGCAAAGATCTAACCTCTATGTTCAGCTAAGTTACCATGATTTGCATTCTTCCAAATCTGTCAAACCGGACGTGGAGTCCCTGGGGTTGGGGATTCAACCATTTGAGAAGAATGAATTGAATTGGTGCAATCCACCCAACTAAACTGGTTGAGCTCTTAGTTTCGTAACTCTGAAATTTCAAATCGTCTGTGTTTAGTTGAGTTTTCATGATTTGCATTTTCTCATATGATCTGTCAGGCAAAGACCCTTAGGGTTGGAAATTCAACATTTTAAGAAAGAATTGAATTGGTGCAATTCACCAAACTAAATTGGTCGAGCTGTTAGTTTCGTAACTCCAAATTTTTAAATTCGACCCACCTTAACCTTTTGGATTGAATTGATCAATTATAAACAATTTAATTTATCTCAATTATTTCTCTACAGGAATTACAAAACCAATTTACTTAATGCACATTCTAACTAGTGACTAAATTTTTGGTCTGAGGTCAGTATTTTCAGTGTCCTTTGCATCCACGTTATGGTTGCGGTGCTGCTTGAGTTGCCGGTCCAGCCCCTCCATCCTCAGATCTGGTCTTTGCGTTGATGAGTCAAAATGGGCCTAATCGATTATATCATACGATATATGGATAATATTCTTTGCTCCCAATATATGGATAATATTCCATCACCGCTATTGATAAATTATGGTTCACACAGTGCTATAAAAATATATTTTTAATATATTTTTAATATATTATTTGTATATAAAATTTACATTATACAAAATAATGTACTTTAGTATTCAAAATTATATATATATATATATATATATATATATATATATATATATATATATATATATATATATATATATATATATCAATCTTGATAATGTAGACCAAAATTATTGGTAATGAAAATTATCGATTGATATAATAAACTTATAATTAAATTAGCTGTTGCATTTTTATTAATGTTTTAAAGATTTTTGAATTTGACTAAAAGTAATTAGGCTAAGTGAATGATTGGTATAAAATTTTTGACTTGAATAATTTTGAAATAGAAATTTTAAATGAATTTCTATAATCGAACTGGAAATCTCGAGTTAAATTGAAAGAAACTTTTGTTTCATCCATATTTTATGTATATAATTGATTAATTTGATTTGATTATTAACCGACTTAGTGTACTTATATATATAGAAGATATAGATATATATACAGAAATCACCAATTATATAGATATATAGATATAGAAGATATACAGATATATACACGAATCAGAAATGGACCCTCAAACGGTCACACCACCACCCTCCCATGGCCTCTTTCTTTGAAAGCAAAATTATTTCATTGTCATATATGCATGTTTTCTCTACCGCTCCAATTACACCTTTCTAGACGGCACATATTCCCATTTCCAATCCTCTCTCTCTCTCTCTCTATCTCTCTCTTTCTTTCTTTCCCATTTATTTGCCTTGCTTGTCTCTTTTTCTCACCTACCCTTTGGTAAATAATCAACAAAGTTCAGTTTCAAACTAATGACTTCATGGCCGGCCACCTTAGCTTTAATTAATTGTGTTTTTCATCTGTCTTTAGCTTTAATTATAAATGTTTGGCAATCTTAATCTTTATTGTTTGTTATATATACTTATATGCATGTTTAAATATAGAATAGTCGTTTTGGGACCCGGTAACCCCTAGAACAATTAACTTAGTAACTACAAATTAAAGCTTAATTATAACTATTATCTTAAGGTCTCTTAAGATGCATACTGAATGAAACACGTCTTATAATCCTAGTCGACAAAGGATCATAATGAGGTAAATCAGCCTAAGTTGCCCATAATTGATCGGCTCAAACAAAGAAGGCCAATAGACCCCTCACAATAAGTAAAACTTGAAACTTTACGACTACTAAATCAACGTAATTATCCAACCCACTTAGTTGAGGGTCGTCGTCACTTTCTGTGAAAGTTGTATATGGACATTCTTAATTTGAACCTATCGTGAGTAGTCTATCATCACGGTTTACTTCCTCCATCTAGCTAACAAGTGCCATGGTTTAGGCATTTAATTAGTAATTATTACTTTAATATGACCAAGTAATAATAATAATAATGTAGCTTCCTAGACCATCCATCACATGTCAATATGTCTTTAAGTTATACATACACATGCACGATTCCTCCTTGGCATATTGTATTTGAACTCTAGTCCTACCTTCAACCCCAATTTTTAAAACGTTTGTAAAAACTCTTATGATGTATATTAATTACATTGACTTTCGATTAATTTAAATTGAGGAAAGTATAATTAAATCTAAAATAAAAATCTCATGTATAAATTCTATAGAGTGGCGATAAGATCAGAGTGATTCATCGGTTAACTTTTTCACTATTACCTCCCAAAAAATTAAACTATTACCTTATATAACGTTATTAGAGTATAATTAGCCACTGAATTTGAAATCACTACGTATGTAAGATGGAATCACATTAACCATGATTTACAATAACATTTTATAGTCTTAGTAAGAAGGGAAAGGATTTACAATTTACCCTACCAATATGAGATATCACATTATTCGATGAAGTATTTAGAATTAACTAGTTGTTACGTTGCTGCAAAAGATGTTGACGTCTGGATTTGACATCTGAATTTTAAGATCAGATTGCAGGATTACTGGATTAGTTTTACTTATTTAGGTTGAGTTACGTTGTTTCGTCGAGTGTGTACCTACTTTATTTTTAGGATTTGATTTATGTTTCAATTTCTTTGTATTTAATGAATTTGTTGATACTAAGATGGAATCACCTCATTTGTAGTTAGAGGTTAAAGTATCCACCATGAGTAAGTGGATGAAAGTGAAGAAAGGAAAAAAGAAAAATCAAGAAGGAACTAGAGATGAGCTAGCAATTAGACATGGTTGCAATGATAATAAGGGGATTTAGTACAATTAGTCTTCAGTCAAATGTGGTAATAATGTTCTAAATTATACACCTTTGCTTAAAGATTATTTAATTTAAAGTGGCAAACATCAACTTTTTTTGCTTGGACGGTGTACGTCCTAAGCCATCATCCATTATTACTTAAACATCAAATTAGCTTATTAGCTTAGTAATTTGTCCCAAAATGAATAGTTAAGTAAATGAAGTATATATATGATTATCCTATCAATAAAATTACGGGTTTGATCTTGTCAATATTTTTTGGATTGAATTCGTTACACATGATCTTTTTAATGCAGTTTATTGTATATGAGGGGAAGAGTAACGACTACTCATGAAATAATAATTATGTAATTGCAAGATTGGAGGTTCAACTGAATGTTATCTGGACCGACTTCAAATTAGTTCCACAGAAATTGGATGATAGGTTATTAGGTTAAGTTTATTTTTTATATATATATTTATTAATTAGATATTAGTGGATTTTTTTTTAATACAACTGACCCTATTACATTGTAGTATCTGTTCATCTATACTTTCTCAACCTTTGAAGCACAAAGAGTCAATTTCGAAGATATTAGTGGATTAATTAACCATGAATCATCATATTTTTGTCTTCTTTTTAAGTGTCGTTAAACGATGGAAAATGGAATAAAATTGTTTTAAAAAATAATTAAAGTGAGAAAATAAATAACATCATTTGTCACGAGAATAGTTTAATATGAAACATTATTATGGGATGTGACAAACGAGAATGCGTATGTGTCAGTCATACATAATGGTGGAGTTGGGACGCAGATGGATGGGAGGTCGATCGATCTGGACAACCTGCTTATTGGTAGCATATATCAATAATATCATACATAGATTGCATACCATCAAACACAGTCTTCAATAATCACTAATAATAGGCCATCTCACCTCAATTATATACCTTCACTCTATTTTTTAAAAATTTTTTTAGTGACATGAAAAATTCATAATTAGTATCTAAATATGTACACAGAATAAAATTTACTCATGTATAATAGCATGCAACAGTTTTGTACGAAAGGCTCAACTGAAAGAGCATTATTAAGAATTGAACTTATACTATATTTAGATATGAGAATCATGTTTCACCCACTTGTTGATTGATTATATATATATATATATATATATATATATATATATATATATATATATATATATATATATATATATATATATATTCACTCATTTTTTTCTTCCTTTTTTTTTTCTTCTTCCAAAGGTCAGTACCTTACCATAGCTAGAAAATTAAAAAAAAAAAATAAAATTGTGGAATAAATATTTATGAACTTGACTTGCATCCATTTTTTCCTTCTTATATTTCTTTATTTTTCAATCGTTAGATCCACTAAATTGTCCACACTTTTCACAAGAAGCTTTGTCCGATCAAATGGGTCATATAAGCATAGAAAACTTCTACATCCTAATATAACAACGCAGTTGCACTGAGTTGTACCGAATGTTATTTTGACACTCGCATTGACAATACATAATGCAAAACTCTTTTGTAGTAAGTAAAATACAATATTAGTGTCCACCCACACATTAGAGGTTATTTATTTATTTATGAAAAAAATTAAAGTGGTATGGTGGGGAGAAGCATAGAAATTGAAAGGTAGGGTTGCTTGAAGGGGGAAATGGCATAGAAAGATGGACATATATCCACCAATAAAGGTGGCCGGTGGGATACATGGTGCCGTGTTAGCTGAGCCACTAGGGGTGATTTGCATAGGAAGAAGAATCAAGCAAGAGAAAAAGAAAAGGCATCAATCTCCTATATTTATCACAAGCACCCAAACAAATCTTTATAGATTTGGCTATTTAATTTGTTTTATTTGTTTATGGGGAGAAACATCCGGAATCAACACTTAATTGTTGGTAGTGTTTGAATCAAAGGCTTATCACTCACGCCAAAAGTTATAGTTAGTAGCAAGACATATTAGTTGTTTGGTTAATAAATTTTTTGTAACTCCAAAATGCTAAAATTTAAAAGGCTACTCAAAGCAGTCTTTTCAATTAGCTTTTTGAGAAAATAAATTATACCTAACGCTCTCAGCTAACAACTAATTTATCAAACAACTTTCTACAATCAGCTAATATTATCAACAAATCATACCTTCTAACCCAAACAGCCAACTTAATCAGCTAACAACCATTTACCAAACAGGGCCATAACTTATTTCTTTATTTATAGACCGTTATTACATTTTTCAAGACATAATGAGTGCTGAACTTGACTTTTTAGCCTTTATCGACCTCCCAATCTCCCAATCACCGAATGCTAGACTCGGTCCTTTACCGCCCTCCGCACAACATGAAGTATCAACCCTTCTAGTCCAAAGAACACTAATCCCATAGACCATACTCCACAATATAGTTTGCCATATTGTAGTGTAAACATAGAAAGGGTCAAAGCCTCAAAGGGAATGAATTCGGGCTTTTCTTAAACAATATTCTTCAACCGAAGCCCAATGGTCTTAATTGGGCCTTAATGCTCAGCATTAGTAAACTTTAACATATCTTTTGGGACCTTATTGGGCTTAGCTCCAAATGTGTGTGTCTATCTATATAAATTGATACATTGGGTTTTTAACTTATGCTAAGTGAGAGGTCACATGTTCGATCCTCAGTGGAGAAAGTATTTATGAACAGATATTACATTGTAACATAGTTAATAGTATTCAAAAAAAAAATGCTAAACTAATCGTAAACCCTTAGAACCCCTTCTCCTCAATTTTTACTGTACACAAGGTTTTTTTTTTTTCTGGGTCTTCAAGAGTTCCAGTTACCTCTCATGTCTTCAGTGTGAATCGAACTCATAAATGTATATTTAGTTAGCCTTGCAGTTATATTTATTATAAGAGTAGAAAACTAGAAATACTTATGAGATTTCAATTTATAGTACACATAAAAGGAACTACTCCTAATACAATTTAATTGATTGACTAATTCAAAATACAATTGAAAGTATAAATTGTAAATAGCTACATGGAGATTTGAATCTTATCGAAAGCTAAACTTGATCACCATCACTAATAGGGCTATTGTCCATGTCAAATGATGATGAAGATCTTAACTGATCAAATGAGATGAAGACTTTGTGAGCAAAGTGTACAAGCTAGCAGAGGTGAGAATTTAGGGATTGACAGAATTATTCGCGATTTACCTTCTTTAGCGACTCTTGGACAAGGACTTTGAGACTTTAAGATTTGTTTAGTATAAGTTGTGATATCTTAAAAAAAGAAAAAAGAAAAAAGAAAAAAAAAAAAAAAAAAAAAAAAAAAAAAAAAAAAAAAAAAAAAAAAAAAAACTAGTAACTGCCTCCACCAGCCCAGCATCAACTAGTGTCCTTTTATCACTTCATGATGATATGTCCATTATTGTCTTGTCTAGGCAGCCACAACAATGCTAAACATTCAATCAGTTGCTTTCTCAATGTCAAATCCTTCATTAATACTCATAGAAGGAGATATTGTACAAGTGGAAGTGCCCAACCAAAACTAAACTCATGCCATTTGCATTAACTCATCAACCAACAACAGATGTCAATAATCAAAATTGTAACCTCGAATTTAAAGTCAAAAATCGATATTACTCTTAATTATCCTCAAAGCTTGTAATCTTAACCAAATAACCAATCACAAAAACGCATCTAATTTAAGTTAACCAAAATATACTAACAAATATCAATTATTAGTTTATTACCCATCTTTGTCACGTGTAATGACGAATTGCCAGTCCACAACGTGCCAGACCGCCAGCGTCTAATTTGCTTTAGAATTTGAGGTAGTGGTTGACTACATGCCATTTCTAAATTCATTTTTGACCATTATGTCCCTGAAAGCACCACATCAACTCCGCCATATCGCATTTAGTATCGTGGATGCATTTGTCTTTTTCTCGAACGACCTGCATCACATTTGATATATCTCTTATCTGCAGCACAATTCTTCACCCTTATTTTACTTCATCAAATCTAGAACCTTTTCGGCAATTACTTTTTCTCTTTCAAATCTACTTGTAATGGTCCACCGAGTAATTTCGTTCACTCTGAGAGGCACATGAGTTGGTTCAAATGGGTTCAAGACTCAAGAGCTGACCCAAATAGAACTGTCGCTTGTGAAAATCGAACATGGGTTATCCCAGAGTTCTTCCCCACAAATTAAAGAAGTTCCTTTGCCACTTGAATTACCCATTTGGGTTATATATACAACATGATACTATTCAAAAAATAACAATAATAATCGCATTGGACAATCACTTTTTCTTTATCTTAAAACACCTAACTTATCATACATTAAGATAGTTAAAGAGAGATGAGAGAAGTCAGTTAATTACTCGCGATGCTTGATGATAAGTGACTTATTGACAAGAAAGTGAGCAACTCTATTATGTTTCCTAAAGCTATGTCTAATGTTAATCTAATATTTTCTATTCAAAACGCTACGGTAGATTTTTAGTAATTTAAGAAAATAATTATATGGAAAACACCTAATGTCAACCATCTAATCACATTGTCATAATAACTATACATTAATGGAGACGTTGACAACCTTGAAATAATGACCATTATTTCCGTATGAAATTGTTTTACAAAACGTCCATTCATGACTGTTCCATATTAAATTTTATTCCGTACTATTTACTTTTATTACAAGAAACATAACTAAGAATGACGTATCAAAAAAAAATTACAATGTCAAATAGTAACAATACTAATTATTATAAATAGAAAAAAGATATACATTTTTTTTAAAATAAATGATGTAATTAACTTTATAATTTTACAACCGCCTTTCTCTACCTCGAAACACTCAACTTGTTATCCATTAAGGTTTATTATAGAGAGGAAGGCGAATTATCAATCACTTGTAAGGTTCAGTCATGATAAAGTCACTCAATATAAAAAAACAATAATAATTTTATTTTGTTCCCTTTTTAATTTGCTCATTGTCTATTCAAATCATATGGCAAGCGTAGAGTAAGTTAGGTCATTGGAAAGACTCATTGCCCACTCATTAACCATAAAACCACTTTGATAGATAATTATAAAATAATTGATGACCTTTAAATAATTATCACAAAAATAATTATAAAATAATTGATAACCTTTAAGTCATCTTTATACGAAATTGTCCCCAATGAAATCCATTAAGTACTACTCTACATTAAATTAAACTATATACTTTCATCAAAACAAACAAAACTTGTAATGCTAGCAATTTTACAATATCAAAAAATAATAATATTGAGAATTATAAATAGAAAGAGGCATACATTTTTATAAGCAATGCAAATAAAATTATTATTTTATTAATAAAATGTATGTCACATATTTTACTTTCTTATATTAAAAATTGTAGCCTAGATTGTAGCCAATCATATATTCATATTTAATTTTATTATTATCCATAATTCCATATATCATATTGATCCCGATAATATCGAAATCACAGTTCCGCTTTATGGCCTTACAAGCCAAACAGGCCCTAAGAATTATCGTCGAGCGAAAAAAGAAGAAAACAGGGAACAACGTGGAGAGAAAAATATTATTACAGTGAGTAGGATGGATACAATACATAGAGACGTCGGCGTTTAGGTGTACGCTGCTTTTTGCGCTGTCGTCTCCTCAACCCAATCCACCCACCCACCCCCCTACCAGAACACCGTACGGCTTCACACTGTATGTATATGCGTGTATTAATATGTGTATACCAAATTCATTTCTTATTTATGTGCGTATCTGAGAATTTTGTGGCGTATGAATTTGTACACAGGCTGAATTCAGGATTTCTCTCTGCTTTACTATACACAGTTGTTGGAGAAGAGAAGAAGCATGGCGGAATCTGTTGAGCTCCCCGGTCGTCTAGCGATTCTTCCGTTCAGGAACAAAGTGCTGTTGCCTGGCGCTATAATTCGAATTCGCTGCACTTCGCCTCGCAGGTTTTTTTGTTTTGCTTTTCATTTCGCGTGTTTTTGGTGTTTTGTTTGCTCGCAAATTCTAATTCTAGTGTTTTTTCTATTGAACGCCGTTGAGGCGGTTGAGCTGTTGTTATTTGTTTTATTTTGTTTTTTCGTGGCTGTAGCGTTTAATCGTAGTTTGATTGTGTTATTTGAGCTTGATTTGGACTTTACTCGACGGAAATTTTCCAGTAAACGTGTTTTCGGGTTGGATTTGTGTCAATATAGAGCCTGTTTTTAATAGTTAGCGATTGGAGTGGAAAAAGGTGCAGTAGCTGGAAGTCAACTGTATGGAGCAGTGATTATTTATTTATTTATTTATTTTCCATTTGTTTAAGCTTAAAATAAGTTATCGACTAATAGGTGTTGGTTTTTGGCGGTTTCAAGTAGTGCTGTCTTTGTATTCATGCATAATTTTGGATATACACCATTTGTGATTGATGCAAAAGTGGCATTGATTGGAGCAGTGTGAAACTGGTGGAGCAAGAGTTATGGCAGAGAGAAGAGAAGGGACTGATTGGGGTTCTCCCTGTTAGGGATTCTGCAGAGACTACTACTGTTGCTCCTACTTTATCTTCAGGTGATTGGCAATGAGTTTTATTTGGTTATCATTTGTTTTTAATTATTACTTGATGAGTTGATGGCTCATTTAAATATTCTTATTTCTTACATGCAATTGTTGTAGGCGTGGCAACTGATTCAGCTGACCGAACACCAAAAAATCAGGCTGGTACATCAGAGTCTCACAAACATGATGGCAAAAATCAGCAGGAAGTTATTCACTGGCATAACCGGTAAATATACCATGCTGCATGAATTGCAATTTGTGCATTAGATTTCAGTTATAAAATTTTAAATATGTATTTGGTGTTTAATCACAGTAAAGTCTGTAGAAATTCTACTATGTTGAAGTTGAATTGTAAGCCCTGTGTTATAAATAATGTATGTTTGTCATGAAGAGGAGTTGCTGCTCGGGCTCTGCATCTCTCAAGAGGAGTGGAAAAACCAAGTGGGAGGGTCACTTACATAGTTGTGCTAGAAGGATTATGCAGATTCAGTGTCCAAGAGCTGAGCACCAGAGGAACATATTATACAGCACGGATTACTTCTCTTGATATGACCAAGCCTGGTAAGATATTATTGCATCATCTTAGAAATGTAGCTGATGGCTGTTTCTTCTGTAACTGGTTATAATAGCAATTAGGTTATTTTGATATACTGCCAGGCATCTAAGTTATCAGTTCATAATTTGTGACTTTATGTGTGAGGTTTGGTAAATCTGGGTTTATATGCTTTTAAGACATTTAGGAGACTCCTCAGTGGAGGAGTGGAAGTCCATTCTTTGTTAGGTTCATATTCATTTGAACAATAAATGCCTTTTTAGTATATAATGGTTTGTTAAAGCTGTTTTTAACTTCCTAATGAGGTTTACTAGATGCTTGGATAATGCTAATTTTTAAACAACTAGGAGACTGAGATGCGGAAGAATATAGGTATTCAGAGTTCCAGAGTAGGATTATATTTTATCACTGTAGGTTGAGTATGGCATAGTACTCCAACCTAACCAAAACTATTAGGAGTCTGAAACATGAATATTATATCTGAAGCATTAAAAGAATATACAAGGCATCTTTTTGGCCATGTTATCAACAATTAGTACAATAGTACATGATGATTATGATTATGGTTCCAGTTTCTTTTTGCAATGGACTACAGGAGTGTAATTTGTGTGTTTTGTTTCCCTAACTTTCATGTTATCGCCTTATCAGTGCTAATTAGCATTTGATGAAAATGATTTGAAGTTGCAATGCTTCTATCATGAGTCTTATGACCAGAAATTCAAAATGCACTCGACCTCCCTGTGGAATTGTTCTATTTTACACATTTATTTTTTAACATATAATATATTGCAACCTAGTTTTCCTACTGTTTATCTGTTTCTTCTTTTTTTTCCCCCCAAGTATAATGGTGATTGTATTTGAGATCTCTTATTTGGCTCCTGGGATTTATAATATCATGAGAACTAGGCTTTAGTCCTCTTTGTAAAGATGCTGAGTCAATAGTCTTTTTACCTTAATTAGAGATGGAGCAAGTTGAGCAAGACCAGGAATTCATTGCATTGTCTCGCCAGTTTAAAGCCACTGCAATGGAGCTTATTTCTGTCCTTGAACAGGTGAATATTTAGGCTTATCATTAAAAAGAAAAATTGACTGAATTTCTACAGAATAGATCTCATAGTAGAAATGAAACAAGTACTAAGGTTGAATATGGTTTTGTAAACAAATTATAGTTTATGATGGAACAAAAGAATCAGGCTTACATTCTGCAAAATGAAGCAAATGACTTAACTCAATCCAGTTGAGTTGAGAGATCTGCTCATTCCAAATACAAATAGTTGTGGCAAAAGCAACTAGGGAGAGTGCTGATATATCTTCTGTGTGTGAGCCACCTTGTCTTAATAGCAAAAATTAAACTGCTTTTGAACTCATTTCCATCTCTGTGATTGTTATAAACTATGTCCTATTATATTCTCTATAGAAACAAAAAACCGGAGGGAGGACAAAAGTTCTTCTGGAGACAGTTCCAGTACACAAACTGGCAGACATTTTTGTTGCTAGCTTTGAGATTAGTTTTGAAGAGCAGTTATCTATGCTGGACTCTGTTGATGTTAAAATAAGGCTCTCTAAGGCTACGGAGCTTGTTGACAGGCATTTACAGGTATGCACAAATGGACTGATGTGTTTGGCTGTTCTACTCATTGCTTCAGATGTTCGTGGAGTTCTGACATGTAATTTCTCTTTGATTTAATAGTCAATTCGTGTTGCTGAGAAGATCACTCAAAAAGTTGAGGGGCAACTGTCAAAATCCCAAAAAGAGTTTCTGCTTCGACAGCAGGTTGGCTTACAAATATCCTGTCATTTTAGCTTCATATGAGATATTGAGATTCATAAATCTCATGAAAAAAGAGATAAAATCAATTGGTGTTTTTATTTTATTTTATTTTATTTTATTATTATTATTATTTTTTAAAATTTTTTATTTTGTATTTTTTTTTTTAATAATGTGGTTCAGCAATCCTTTTGGAACCTGTATGTTTAGTTAGAAAACCTTCATATTGTTCCCATTCTTCATCTCTTTTGCCATACAAAATGACCTGTTTTTGTCGATGTCCACATGTATGATGTACCTCTCATTCATCATCCAGATGAGGGCTATAAAAGAGGAACTTGGTGATAATGATGATGAAGAAGATGATTTGACTGCCCTTGAGAGGAAGATGCAAGATGCAGGAATGCCTGCAAATATCTGGAAACATGCTCATAGGGAACTAAGGTATGATTATATGCAAACTTTATAGACTGTTTGGACTTCGGAAAGTAGTTTTCATTATATAAATTCTAAAGTAATTAACCAATATGGACAGATACTGAATTCCTTAATGTATTTTCATATTTATTGTACTTGGACCTGAGCTAGCAGTTGTCAATTTGCCATAACTGTAAGCACATGATTATGTACAGAGGCTCTACTGTACTCGGTAGTTCCATTTACTCAACTCCTTTTAATTTCTCCATTGGGTTCTTATATCAGGAGACTCAAAAAAATGCAGCCCCAGCAACCTGGATATAATAGCTCCCGTGTTTACCTGGAGCTTATTGCAGACCTTCCCTGGCAGAAGGCTAGTGAAGAACTTCAACTAGACTTAAAGGCTGCCAAGGAGCGTCTTGACAGTGACCACTATGGTTTGGTCAAGGTTAAGCAGAGGATAATAGAGTACCTAGCTGTTCGCAAGGTTGAACCACATTCCAGTTCAATACTTCAATTTACACTTTCTATCATATATTTTATCCTTTCAGTTGTAAAGGCTTTGATCATGTTTTAAACATGTCATACAGCTGAAAGCAGATGCAAGAGGTCCAGTATTGTGCTTTGTTGGTCCTCCTGGTGTTGGGAAGACATCTCTAGCATCATCCGTTGCTGCTGCTTTGGGCAGGAAATTTGTACGCATATCTCTTGGTGGTGTCAAGGATGAGGCTGATATAAGAGGGCACAGGAGGACGTATATTGGAAGCATGCCAGGGCGTCTAATTGATGGATTGAAGGTGCATAATTAACCTTGTGCCCTTGTGGCAGTTTTTTATTACTTTAGTGCTCCTTTCATTAGTTCATTCTAATTTGCAACTTTTTATACTGTCTAAAATTTGATGAAGTCACTTTATAGGTTTATTGACATGCATGGGGATTAGGGAATCTGTTGAAGCCCATTTATACTTAAAAATTGTAATAGTAATTATAAAGACATGTACCTCATTGTCACCAGTTATGCATAGCCCTTCAAGCCAGATTGTGAGGCATGTAATTGCAAATTTTTTATGGTTTTTGAAGAGGATCAAGTGGATTATGTTGACTGCAAACAAATATCTATATTAATACTACATTTCTAATGGAGCTTTTGAAAAATGAATTGCTGGCAAGGTTATGCAGCATTAAGGTAAACAAGAGATTTAAAGATGTGGACCAAATGGTTGTGGGTTATAAACATATGACAATTTCTAGTACTAGCTAATCATTTGTTCACTACCTTTCTGCAAACTGTACACATAGTTTGTCGGCTTGTATAGGGTTGTTGCTAGTTAAGAGGCAGTGCATTAACTGCATTCTGTTGAAGGATGGTTCCTGTTTATTTTAATCAACATGGTCATAAGTATACCAGATTACGTGATTCATTGGCATTATTACTTCATTTACTTGCACAGTTGCACTTGTAATTTATCAAAATCATTTATGCTTAACAATAAGGGGATTAGTAGGTTTCTACAATTCTATTGCATGTTTGAATGCTTAGATGCTTCTCATTATTTAAGAAAAAATAAACATTTAGTTTGGATGATTATCCAAAGCCATAGTTTTATTTAAATGGTTGGTGTGGATACTTATCTTGCTACTGTGTTAGCCTATACTATGGAGATCCCAAGTAACTCTATTATTCTGACTTCCAGAGAGTAGGGGTTTGCAATCCAGTCATGCTGCTTGATGAGATTGATAAAACAGGATCTGATGTACGGGGGGATCCTGCTTCAGCACTTCTTGAGGTCCTTGATCCTGAACAGAACAAAACTTTCAATGATCAGTATCCTTTAGTTATTTATTTCTCTAAATTATCTGCATTGTTAACCTGATAATTTAAAGTTATACTTCAGTTCAGCAAGTATTTTAAAGGCACCATACAAAAATATTTATGTTTTCAAGTGCGATATGTATTTGAGCTATAGATCATTTTTCTATTGTTCATCAAACATGTCTCTGCTGAACTCATCTTTCATGCATTTTTCATCTTGATACCTTAATTCAAAATGTAGCTATCTAAGCGTTCCATTTGACCTCTCAAAAGTAATATTTGTGGCAACTGCAAATAGGAAGCAACCTATTCCTCCTCCACTCTTGGACAGAATGGAAGTCATTGAGTTGCCTGGGTATACACCAGAAGAGAAGCTTAAAATAGCAATGCGGCATTTAATTCCAAGAGTTCTCGATCAACATGGCTTAAATGCTGATTTCCTTCAAATTCCCGAGGTACTGTAGTCATGACATATGGTATAGAAGTGTTAATCGGCAGTGTGAAGCTTGCCTACTGGTTTCACTAGCATGGAGTTGTTAATTAAATACCTGTAATTATCATTATTTTTTTGCACTTCTCTTTGTTGGCTTTATATGCTTCGTTCCAAAAGTGCTAAGTTGAATTTCACGCTTTTGACTTTTCCTTTGTTTATATTAGTGTATGGTGAAGCTTGTTATCGAGAGGTACACTAGGGAAGCTGGTGTCCGTGATCTGGAGAGGAACTTAGCTGCTTTAGCGCGTGCAGCAGCTGTCAGAGTGGCAGAACAACATCCTCTACCTCTCAGCAAAGATGTGCAAAGGCTTCCTTCACCACTTTTGGATAGCAAACTTGCTGAGGGGGCTGAGGTAGAAATGGAAGTCATTCCAATGGGTGTTAATAATCATGACATTTCAAATGCGTTTAGCATTAGTTCACCTCTGATTGTTGATGAACCTATGCTGGAGAAGGTGCTTGGAGTAAGTGCATTCCTTTCTGTTCATCTATGTTTTATGTATTTCTTTGTATGCCAAAATTAATATGAGATTGATATTGTTGTGTTCTATGCTTCTTTGCTATTACCTACTCATATGTTCCTTGGATATGATATTTATTTTATATGTTCGGATCCAGCCCCCAAGATTCAATGATCAAGAGACAGCAGAACGTGTTGTCACTCCTGGCATAGCTGTTGGTTTAGTCTGGACAGCATTTGGAGGGGAGGTGCAGTTTGTAGAGGCTACAGATATGGTGGGAAAAGGTGATCTCCATCTTACAGGTCAACTAGGGGACGTCATTAAAGAATCTGCTCAGATTGCACTAACATGGGTAATTATCTTTATTGTTTTTACTTATTTTTAATAAGAAATAAGGTATTCTTTCTGAAAAATTAGAATCAAGTGGTTACCGATTCATGATCTCGTTGTTTCTTGGTGGTTTGAAAATTAAAAACAATTCTTGCCTTCTTCCTTCTTAAAAAATAAATAAATAAATAAATGGAGAGGGTGGTGGGGGGCTGGGAGGGTAGGGGTTATAGTTTACATTTGTGTGTGATACTTTTATGGCATCAAAACTATCATACAATGAGCTCTCTGGAGAGAAGCTAGATGTTCTTCTACTTCATTGTCAATTCTTTTTCCTTTCTTTTTATTTTAGGTGCGCGCCAGAGCAACTGAACTTAAGTTGTCTACTGAAGAAAATAATCTCCTAGAGGGCCGTGATATCCATATTCATTTTCCTGCTGGGGCTGTACCCAAGGACGGACCATCCGCTGGAGTAACCCTGGTTACCTCACTGGTTTCATTGTTCAGTCAGAGAAAAGTAAGATCTGATACGGCAATGACTGGAGAGATGACTTTGAGGGGACTAGTCTTGCCTGTTGGTGGTATCAAGGATAAGGTTTGGTTCCAACTAAGTTTTACCTTTTTTGGCTATGTTTCTTTTTCTTAATTTTCTTTTCTTCTCCATGTTCGATATGCATGCTGAAGATTGCTGCCCTGTTCATGAACTGAACTTGTCATTTATGAGCTCATTTGTGCTCACTCTGACCTCTTTATTGGCAGCCTTCATGTATATCTTCCCAAACTCCCAAAATAGAACTTAGATTGATGTAAAAGAAAATGGGAGAGAGAAGGAATGTTGAGAAGGCTTGCACATTTTCTATTTGAGTTTGGACATTCATGGTTGCAGAACACATTTTGAAGAATGATTTCTTGTTCTTTATCAAATCTCACTCTCTATCTCACTCTCTACAGGTTTTGGCTGCTCATCGTTATGGCATCAAAAGAGTGATTCTACCAGAGAGGAACTTGAAAGATTTAGTTGAAGTACCGGCAACCGTGCTTTCCAGTCTGGAGGTAAGATAATTTGTCTGCATAGTTAAAATATTAAAGAGTTAATTTTATTTTTGGTCCTACATTTATAGGTGGCAGTTCACTTTTAGTCTTTTTTATCAGAACATCTACATTTAGTTCTAATATTATTGTGTCATTGACTATTTTTTGTCCTCTGTCGATTAAATACAAAGGCATTTCGATTTTCAATTATCAATTTTTTTAAAATAAACATAGAAATATAGCAGGGTCAACTCACTTTGTAATAAAATTACAAAAATGCCTTGGTATTTAATGACATTTCAACTATTTTGTTAACGGAGGATAAAAAATGATCATGCCACAATAATACTAGGACCAAATGAGGATGTTCTAATTAAAAAAGACTAAAAGTAGACTGTCTCTTATAAATCTAGGACCAAAAATAAAATTAACTCAATATTAAACATAATCTGCTGGCTGCAACTGACAAAACTTGCACAACCTATCTTTTATATGGTGTGTTATAACTCATAACTTTACCTATTAATGGCATGCTTATACAGATAATAGTTGCTAAGAGAATGGAAGATGTGTTAGAACACGCCTTCGAAGGTGGTTGCCCTTGGAGGCAACACTCAAAATTATGACACGTACAAAAAAGAAGATACATAGTAACTCCAGCGCTCTTCCCCTGCAAATCTAACATAAAACAGCCAACCACTCCCCTAAAATGCGGATTGTAAAATTCAGTGTGGACATACTTTTCTACATATTGGTATTCTTTGCTTCTCAAGCTGTATTCATAATGCTCAGAGTTATTTGCCACTTCCGCTTTTCTATATATACCACACTTGATACCATGTATAGGTCTATCCACTGATGGAAAGAGCCCCTGATGTTTGCTTGCACTCAAAATATTTGATAATCAATGTGTTGAGCCTCTGCTTCCATAATTTAATAAGCTGTCTGTTGTTTGAAGCTGCTGGGCTTTGAACAATTCTTGATCAAACTTTATTTACAGCTCAAATTCTCCAACTCGCATCATGCGTCAATTAGAAATTTGACTCATTTCATGAATTAAGGAAACGTCTAACTAAAGAAGGAAACTGCTAACGTCTCATCAACAGAGTCAATGAATAAACATATCTCAGATTCCACAACGGTCTACTGCCTAAAGGACAGAAAATGACGAATTTCACTGCTTTCATGTCTCAACAGAGATAAGAAAACGTGAAAGAGAGTCAAATAATGAGCATATCTCAGACTCCATAACAACGGTCTACTGCCTAAAGGAAAGAAAATGTCAATTTTCACTGCTTTCATGGCATGTCATTAAACAAAAAAATTAGGATCACTAAAGAAAGAGGAATATTTCTCACCCTGTAAAAATGGTATGTTTTAACTAAATTAAATTAAAAAAGACATCATTATTATACCTCAAAAGTCAAAACCTATACAGCCTCCCTACCAACAACGAACAAAAAATCACTGGTTTCCTCCTCTCTTCTAGTCATGCTAACAAAAACTGCACACGTATATCAAGGCTTTGTACAAATTTGAACATATGTACAGGGCAATGAAGACTCATGCTGTTTTTTTAATTTCATACCTTCGTCCCCCCTATCAATGTCAAGAAGCAGCTTCGTAGGCCCAAAAAGTATCAGGATTGGGACTGAAGAGTGAGAAATCTTGGACTTCTAGGTTTGCTATGTGCCAGTCCACAAACCGGGCTTGAACTGATTTAAATACCAGCAGAATAACAGGCAAAAGCCACCATTTGTCATCTTCCCTGTAAAATTTATTGAAATCAATTCTCTTTTGATATGAAAATAATAATTTCATCACCAATTTCGAGTTACCGATAATATTTTGTTGGCTGATAATTAATTTTTATTTTGGTATTATTTATTACTTTCAATTAAGGACTGAACCTCTGTTATGCACTATTTACAATGTTTCCTGGTGTTTAGTTCACAACCAAAGTTCTCAAAGGATCTAACCACAAATAATCTCTTCTAAACAATGTCATACAATCACTTACCTTTTAGAACTCCACTTATCTGATGGGTCAGGGGGCTTCAAAGCAGAAATTCCATAATGAATTAGACCACAGACAAAAGCCACTGCCTGCAAGGAGCTCACTTTTTATTAAATCCAATCATAAAGCAAAAGCATACGAGTATTAATAAACAAGTACAAAAGCATATATGTACCAAAAAGAAAAAAGCAAACACATATGATGGCCTGCAGTGAACGTGTGCTATGATTCAATTTTTTTTTTTTTTAAACACAACTCACTAGTTTTATGCATAATTATGTGAGAATGATTCCATTAAAGGCAAAAAAAAACAAATGACAGAAAGATAATAATCTATAGTTCTATACATGTTGATAGTCAATAAAATAGACTAAACAGTTACACTTTTATTTGTGTAGCAGTTCAACGGAAGATAACATTTGAATTGTTACTTGAGAGGTTTATACTCAAAAGCTACATAGAACCTTGTTTTTTTAGACCCGCAACAAATTGCGTTTCTTTTAGTTCTGGCAAAAAGTATTTTTAATCTATTGTTCATGAAGCACTAAATATAATGCTCCCATGTTTAGATTAAACAACATATGCTTTAGGGGTGATCTGGGGGAATGGGTGAAGTTCAATTCTTAAAGTGACCATAAACCAATTAGATGACATCATTCTGCACTTTGCATTTTTCATCACTATACTTTGAGGTATGGATTGCCATCCTGATGATTGTCTCACCAAAACGACATCAATAATCAAAATGGCAGCTCTAAGTTGTTATGTCCAAGAGCTTTCCATTTGTTCACCTGTTTTACTGTCCCCTATCATTATGCTTCAAATTTTTTTTTTTAATGTTTCTCTGCCTTTTGGTGAAGCTTCTAAAAGATTTCAAATTAAATTATATCTTAAAGAGTAACTACATTGGGCCGAGGGAACTTACAACGTTCGACAGTGAGGCAGCATTCCATAATGCATAAACTCGAGCAAGTGATGCTCTCCTTGGACCTTTGCTGAACAAAGCATTCAAGCCAGCAGGAAAGGGAGAAAGCAAAGACAGAGGAAGGATAAGCAGAACAGCCAGAAAAGCTCCGAGAGATATCCAATAGAATAGTAGTAATGTAAGGAGGGTGACAAAGAGGTCAACCAAGAGCACCATAGTTATGAGCAACTGTACAGTGTCCTGAAACACAGTGCACCATATATCAGCCAACAAAATATTATTTCAAATAAGCTATACACACATGCAAACATTTGTTACAAATACCTGGCGACCAACTGGGCGAGTATTGTGAAGCAGCAGAGAAAATGGGAAAAGATAGTCCCTTCTAACATCCAAGGACTTCAATGTAGCTTCAGTCAGGAGACCACCATTAATTCCTCCACTGATCCTTTTACGGGACACTGTGGGACTGCTACATGTCTGGTTTTGTTGTGGTTGCACAAGGCTTCTCCGGACAATTGTGTTAAATTTCCTGAAATACATAGTTTTGGTAAGATTTTTTTTGGGGGGAGGGGGGTGGAGAATCTGTCATTTCAATGATGCATGAGGTTTGTGAAAAAGAACCCCATTTGTTATGGCTCTCAGTAATATGGACTCAATACTTTTATCACCGACATCTTTTATGAATATTAAAGAATCTGAATGGAAAAATAGAATTCATACAGATGAATGCAAGTTCCCAAGGTTAGTTAAGTGTTTCTTTTAGATGCCCTCACTTTTCAGATGATAGCAGGAAAATCCAGATATAATATACATGCACATAAATGGAATTACAAAGATGCTTCATGGGCACAACTGATAAACTAACCTGGAGAAGTCATCACTACTATCCGACATTTCAGGTTGATGGAGATCATGGAGGAAATAATCACCAACCACTACCAAAATTCCCATTTGATAGTATCCAGCAGTAGTTGCTTGGAACCACCCAAGCTCAATTTTCACACCATGAAAATCAAGCTGGGGATTTGCATGGCTTTTAATCCAGTTAATTACAGGGACCAAAGCAGAGCGAATGGATCTGTGCCTCACTGTCCTTAACTGGGCATTTAAACCAGCTACCAAGCGGTTCCAAACAGTTGATGGGACATGCTAAAAAAGAAAAAAAGATTATAAGTATCCATCAATGTTATTCAAACAAATAATTACTGATTCTCACCAAAGGATTAAATTGTAGACAGACCTGGGCAAGTAGATTTGTCAATAAAGTGTCACTGTGAAGATTATATGGTGACATGTAACTTCCATTCCCACCAAAAATTATGCACATGGGGAATCTTTTCTGTATACTAGCTACCATGTCTAAACGCTTCTCATCACCACCAAGAAAGAAATCAATATAAGCAACCATCAAATCAGGTGTAGCTCCAACCTAAAAGCACCCATACCATTTAGATCCAAAGAGGATTATGCTTAATCAGTAAATCTTTTCTCAAATACAGGCAAGTAAGACAACAGGAAAACAAGTATAACAAAAAGAAAATACAGGAGAAGTCCCTAAAACTCCAGCACTGGACAAGAAATTTACATCAACTATGGAGAATAGAAATTTAAGTAATGATTATTTAAAGAACAAAGAGATGATGCTACACCTTCATTCCTTTATATAAAGCACGTGAACGGCAAGAGCGTAAACAGGAATGATCATATTCAGATTTGACATACTCCTGAAGGCGATGAATTTTTTTCCTGCGCCGCCATTGTTTCCAGGACCAGGCACAGGGGTATGCAAGCACACAAAGTATGCTGTGCACAGACCCTTCCCACCAATCATAAGCAGCAACAGAATTTATCTCATCTATGAACCTGTTGAAGGCGTCTTCGTACCTGTAATTCTTAAAGTTCAGACATTTAGAAGAAACATATATATTACGAACAGAAACTAAGTTCATTACAACTATTTTCCGGTCTAAGTTGCATACTAACTAGGAAATTTCAGATAAAAACCTCAATGAAGAAGATGAAATCTTTAAAGTTCATCAGGCCCAGATAGCAAGAACTAAGAATAAAGGAAAAACTCGCCCAAAAAATGACATGAGAAAAGTTAAAAAGAACAACAACGATTCACAGTAGCAACAGCCTTCTGTTATCATTGAAACCATGTTCATGCCAATATGCCATTATAACTGATATGAAGGTTTGAACTCTTACACAATCTCAATAATTGCATCAGGTGGTGAGTAAGGAAGATGCCAGGGTTCCCTAAATGTATTAGGACCCATAAAGTACATCCTATAAACATGGCTTTGAGTTTCTTCAGTTTTAGTACCTCGGACCTAAAAGTAATTGAAATAAAAATAAAAGTTAATATATTAACTGTGATGTATCAAAGCAAAATATTTAAAATTTGGGGTAAACAAGCCCAGAAATATGTACCTCTGATAATGAAAGGAGGTGTGGGAAATGGTGATCACCATGATGGTCCATTGAACTTGAAGCCTGATGAGAACAACCTGGTCCTATCAACTTCATCCTCAATGCATTTAGTAATAGAGATAGGATAACAACAATGCACGCTAGCAGTAGTGAGAAAGGCCAGGGCCCTCCAAATGTATATATTAATTCCTCCAAGGGTGTATAGCAGTTTGGCATCCTGTATTTGTCAGATATACATTTGTATGGGCAAGATGATTGGGTAACTCCACCTGCAGTGGAAAATTGAGCTATTATATCAATCATTGCACTGGAAATGATTTACAACCAGTACCTGGACAAGAAATACTTGCAAATAAATCAGAATGAAGCACATTAACGTTACCTCGCACATAAATAAAGTTAGCACGACTAGGAAGAAGTTCAAGGGGACAAGCATTACACAGTGAAGGATCAGAACCTTCATCACTTTTATATGTTCCAACTGGGCATTCCTGTCAATCAGTCCCATCACCAAGATGATCAGAAAGTACTACTTAAAAGGATCATCTCTAGAACAATAAATATCTTAAGCAGTATGACTCATCAACTGCTCAAGCAGTTCAAGATAACCCATGAAGCTTCTATTTCCCTATTTACCAGGCAATATAATCAATGAAGATATCTCATGAAGAATCTAGTGGGTCAGAATCGTTTGGTTTCAAAAATATATTACTATTGATTATATTGTAAATAGGGAAACATGAGGAAATCAAAGAATTTAGTTTAAAATTCTGACCCGATTTTCCATGAAGATACTCCTATTTTCACTGCTAGACAAGGTCAGTAAACTATTTTAGTTTAAAATGTGACAGTGACTAAATTCTGACCCACACGCCCACCATAACAAGTAAGCTTGTAATAGTAGAGAAGTAGAACTGTATTAAAAAGAAAAACTTAACAACCCATTGAACCTAAATCAACAAGTAATGTGAAAATCATATAGGAAATCAAAGACGAAGGATTGGCATGTTACCACACAAAATGTGCCATACAGGCCTTTAGGACACTTCTTTCCGGTCAGTGTACCTTCCTCTCCATGAAGACCTTCACCATCCCCCAAACCTCCACTGTGAGGTAGTAAAGTCAGTAATTTTATGATGTAATAAATGAAAAATACAAGAGAAAAGAAAATGTACCAACGCACTTTCCTATTTATCAACATTTTAAGTAGTATGCTAATCGAAATAAAACCAATGCTCTTGAAGATGCAAAGATTCTTTCTCAGAGTGATAATATAAAGATTACAAGTGTCCTTGAGTTGATTTATTTATCAGTCAGTAGCTATTCTATAAAATCCACCATCTAGCTCCACCTTCTTACATTCTTTGCATAATAATTCAAGTAACCATGTTTGAGAAGAATACAAAAGCTGAAAAGCTAATTGCATATACCTACTGTCGATGGTGCCATCTACAATAGCAAGAGGTACATATTCAATGCCCTCATTAATCTTTGACCAGTGAAAATGAACTCTGCCACCACCCCCACCACCTCCGCCCATTGGGCCACCGCAGCCTCCAGCAACAGATAAAGATGAATTATCCATGAGGGAAAGTGTTTGAAGAAAAAGCAGAATAGTACCGCCAGAACCTCCACCAAGTCCACCAATAAGAGTACCATCTGTGTTTGTTGTTGGTTTATTACAACTTTGGCCATTAGCTTTCACAGATCCATAAACATCAAGTCTTATAAGTGGCCACTGAATGGAACCCAGCACTGGTATACATGAAAATTAAATGAAAAAAACTCTGGTAAGTCTGGTATAGGATTAAACATCATGTGTAAGTTTTATCAACCAAAAATGACTATACACTTCTCAATTTTACCAAAAATCTTTTTGAAAATATAATAATCCTTACCAATTATACCACCACCAGCTACTGGTCCATAGGATTGCACAGGACCCGCAGATCCACTACCCAATTCGCAAGGAAGATCAGCACTACCATATCTCTGGCCACCTTCACTTAAATTCCCACCATAGAATCCAGAACCACCCTTTCCTCCATGTCCAGCACCAGCACCTGCTCCATTTGAGTAGTTACCCATCCCAATTCCATTGCTGCATCCTGAAAGTGCAACACCAAAAAAATCTTGAGCTACACCATTGTCATATATTGGAGGCTAACAAGATGCATGATTCTAAATTCAAACATTGAGTAACAGGAAGGAAAGACACATCAGAGCAAGCAAATAAAAAGGTGAGAGAGGACAATCTGTAATGCTAGAAGGTAAATGACCTAGTGCTGAGGCAGTTATCACACCACCAGTGTCCACAATGACAGTTCTTGCTCTGTGGATATGAATAACGCTACCTTTGACAATTCCATTTACAAGGACATCCTCAACACGACAAATCTACCAGAAGTTAACCAGAAAATGGTACAGTTAGTTCAAAACCAGTAACAAGTGTTTACTAAATAAAACAACTAGTTTAAATGAACAGGTAAACTTTAGTAGCATAACTTATTGGATATATGGTAACATACGTAATGTACTTCCTCATACAAATACAGTGAACATGGCACACCCACCAAAGCCATTTATTATTGGTACTTAGCAAAATACACACTCATCTTACTTGTAAGGAAAATGAAAGCGTATAATTAACATGGCAATCATCTGGTGGAGTTATCAAATCCACAGGGCAGGTTGACTTATCACAGAGAGATTCAGTAACCCTGTTTGGAAGGATAGGTTAGTAACTGCCCACATAAAGATAAGCAAAATAGTTCTACACTAAGCAGTAAGCAGTATAGAAAAGATAAGCCAGGCTTCTCACTTGCTCCTACTGCTATCATCATCCAATGGGGCTTGAAGTAGAGAACCTGGGCCAACCTAACAAAGACAACGTTATTTGATGAAATTAGGAAGAAGGAACTAGCATAAACTTAAAATCAAGAGAGAAAACCCCTATAAACCTATTATAGCAGGATGAAATGAATGTATTATATGATAAAATGCATCTTTGGAATTATTAATAAAGAAAATTTGCCTAAAATAAACATTTCCATCTCACAATAAAATAATTTATAGGTTTGGACGCCTAACCAGATTCATCTACTCCCAGGCTCTCAAAGTTTATAAAGAAGCTTGTTAAGTGAGGAGCCAATATTATGCACAACTCATCTAAGCAATTCCCTGACCACTTCAGAATTACCCTGTTTAATATAAATCATTTAGTGATTTGAAGAATACGGTTAACCAACATGTTAAGTACTACTATGTTTTGAGCTGGATTTCTTCTTCTTATTCTTCATTTCTTTTTCATTTTTTTTGGTGTGGTTCCTTGATGTGGCACATGTGCCAAAAGGTTTTAAAAGTCCTTTTCTTAGAGGGGGAGAGAGCAATGGTGACTTTAAATTCATGTTCCTTTTCTTTTTGCTCTTTAGAGTTTTCACAAATCCCATATCCAAGAATTTTTAACACCCAACAGAATTAGAATCAGTATAAGGGTCCATAATGGATTTTGTTTTTGTTTTATATCTCTAATGTTTCTCAAAGGATTCTAAAAAGTCCTAGAATCAATCATCAAACCAAAATGGCTACTCCAAACAACACTTCATTAATTGAGTATAGACAATAGGAAGGAGAGGAAAACAAGGAGACTGCAGAAAAAGTCAAAGTCTTACAGTTATATTATAGAATAGTGACAACGAAAGTCGTTGGCTTTTGATTGCATCACCATTACCAGTCAATTCCAGAAAACCTTGACCATATACAGCCAAATTTGCATTTGAACTTATAACAGAACTTCCCTGCAAAGAAATGTTGGTCCAGGCCTCAATCTGATTTTCAAGGGAAACTGATAATATGTTCAGAAACAATTTTGCTTTCTACCTTTAGAACAACAAGATTCCTGACTTCAAGGACTGAGGTAGTAACAACAGATTTTTCCCCACCATCAACTTGGATTTGCGACTGCAACATGAGTAACATCTTGACAGCTACTCTAAGTGCACCATAAACCTTAAAAATACAGGAAAAATAAATCATTTGTAATTTAAATCCTTGAGAATTTTAAAGAATGAAAATGTTGGCACATGTTTTTGTGCATGAAAAGAAGGGAAAATACAAAGATCATTCTCTAAACCAGGTAATCTAAGGGTAAAGGATAGAGTAACTAAAGAACTACAAACGTCAACATGTATTCCAAGAACACTCAGACTTGTATCCAAGAATACTGGAACGTGTTTATTTTCCAACATAAAATAACAATAAGGTCTCAGGTATAAAACTGCGTGCTAACAAACTGTATGTCATGACATTCACACATCATAACTGCCCCTCAACATAAAATCATTAATATATTTTAAGCAGCATGTCTCTATTCTAAGTATTAACACAATGGTAAGTAGCTGGTGAATGGCATACAAGAAAATACAATAAGTACACCAAGACAGCTTCCCACTTCCAAATTCCGACATTATCTCCAGTTCTAAGGTTATGTCTGGGTATTTGCATCTCAAAAGGAATTATGTGATAGTCATTCCAAAAATGTGAATAAGATTAGCTCACTTAGCTGGCAGATATGTGATTGACTAAACAAATTCTTATTTGTGCAAGATCAACATCAATTGTTTGAACTACAAATAATGGAACTAAGCATGTTAATGCAAGTCGAACTTGCAACATTTGTTTGAAAAATATATTAAATTTACCTTTGGTGCAAATTAGCCTTTGTTGGCATTCAGCATTATCAGACAATATTAAATAATAAAATAAAACAAAAAGCAGCAAAACTTCCTTAAAAGACACTTATACCTTTATGATGGAATCACTCATCAGTAATTCTTCCGCAACAAGCTCAAATTCAGATACTGGATAATCAGACAATCCAAAGACAATGCTACTCCCGCATAGAAGACTGATTTGGCCTCTTACCTTCAACAACGAAAAACAATTACTCAAAAGGTTACCCATTAATGAACAACCAATTATCCCTAATTCAGGTCTAACAGAAGTGACAACTCAAGGAAAACAACTGAAAAATGTTGCATACTTGCCTGCTAAGAAAAAGGTAGGAGCAATACTAAACTAATGGAAACAATCTACCTGATAGAGTGAATTTTTTAAATGATACTATCCTTACTGTACACCAAGTGATTCCTCACAGTAGAGGAATTATAGGTTTTATACACACACATATGTACATGTATGCATCAGGAAAAGTAACTGAATTCCATTCATTGTCATTTATCCGCCCAGTTCACACCTCCCACAGGGAGGAGGGGGACCAGCTACATGATTTGCCGCAGCAATGAACAACAGAATCCACACATCTACAAGTAAATTTCTTAAAATAAATAGAATTTCAAGACCTGAACTCTAGTCCAAAGCAGAGGGACCAAAACTTTTGCACAGTTTTCCACATAAACATTCATCCACAGAGAGGTAGTAGAAAAATCCAGCAATGGAGTTTCAGTTTCTGTTGTACCTGAACTCTAGTCCAAAGCAGAGGGACCAAAACTTTTGCATTGTTTTCCACATAAACATTCGTCCACAGAGGGGTAGTAGAAAAATCCAGCAATGGAGTTTCGGTTTCTGTTGTTACATTATCATTGTCCACCCGCAGACTTAACATGTAGTCATCAAAGTAAGTACCAGATGCCCCAGCATTCCAAGGGCAACCAATACTCCAACCACCTGCAAAGAAGAGTTTATACTTTATACAAGACTGAAAAGTTTATACTTTATACAAGACTGAAAATTTTAGCAGTCAAAATTATAACTGTTGATTTTTAATACAAACCATGCACAGTGACTTTTACATCTTCTTGCTTGCTGTAGCACTTCAGAGAGATTCTTCCACCACCACCACCACCCCATCCCCTCCCACCAGCCGCACTTATTATGCCACATCCCTTCCTGTACAGGCATTCAATAAAGCAGTTAAATAGGAGCATGTAGATGGTACTCAATAACTCATAGGTGATTCAGTGTTTACAGCAAAAGACTATATACAGGATTTAAACTCTCAGGCTCAAATAAATCAAATTCTTTATTACTTGCGAGAAGAGGAAGTAAATAATATTGTCTACTTGTTCATATTTGTAAGTTTCCATCTAATTAAAATGGTAGATTCCAATTCAGTAAGTCAGCTTTTGATCACTTATATAAACTTCTTAGACGCTATTTTAGTAGAAAAACTTTTTTTATTTTACTCCTACTTAAACCTGATCAACTCTAACATTAATGCAATCCTTTGCACAAGAATCATCATACTAGATTTATTTGAAATTAAACACTATTTATTTATCACTTTCTTTCATTGTCATGTTCAACATGTGCCCCAAGTAATTGATAGCTTATATGGGAGCTTTGCAAAGGAGTAAGTGGCTTGAAGATAATCCAAGTAGAAAGTTAACTCACAACTTTTGAGCACGAAGAATGATGCTTCCACCAGACCCCCCACCTCCATCGGATCCTCCATCACCACCATCCGCAGTTATAGAGCCATTTGTATACAGAAGGTCTTTCACATCAAGCAAAACACGTCCTCCACCACTTCCTCCAAACTTATGTTCATCAGATGTGCCACTGCCCTTGCTTCCATAAGACCATGGGTTAGACAAAGATGACCAAGCATAAACATCACCACCCCAAGCATTTGTTTGATTGGTTTTCAGGCAGGATGCACCTCGGCCACCATGCCCTCCACCAGCTCCTTCATAGCCAACTGGTGTCCCACTAGTCTGAGAAGGTGGTGCTCCACCCAATGCTGTAGTATTTATAGAAGAATTGGACTCCATAGTCAGAGTCAGTGCTGAAAGGATCACAGAACCGGCTATAATGGCAACATCCTGACCAACTTTAACATCACCAGACAAATTAAAACTTATGGTACAGCCTTCTATTGGACAAACAATTGAAACTTGAGAAAGTATCTCCAAGTTCCCGGAACCTGATACATACAAATCAGAAGTTATGTTCAGGTTCGAACTCAGATAGCAGGTGGTATCAAACGACCCAACACCTTCAAGGTCCTGACAAGATGATAATTTTACTTCAGTAGAAATACTTGATTCTTGGAAGTTGCTTGTGATATAGTTTCTGGACTCATGACTCCCAAATGATATAGAATGGTCAGATAATCCTCTTTCTAGCCCTGCAGGTTCACCCTTATGCTGCCATACACCGACAGAAAGTGAAATTATGAAGAGATTCCCACACAAAAGGCACCAGCAGAGGTAGCATTTTGTTTGCATTGGACGCATTACCCGCCCAAAATATATACCAAGATCAATACATGAGACTGTGCTCAACTCCAGGGGATCAATAAAGAACCAATGAAGATTAGGGAAATAAATAATTGATCCAATAACTTCTATAGTATTGGAGTAACTTTCCACCAAAGCAGACTGTCAAACTGTTTCTAGTTGCCAAACTAGAGCATGCATCTGTGCCCTCAATTCCCTGCAGTTCCAATATTCATTAGCTACTGTACAAGATAAATAGACCAAGAGCACAGACAATCAAGTATCTGGCACACAAACTAAGCAAAATCTATAGGAAAATTAGACTCCTGAAATTATGAATGCATAAATAAAAAAGGTTCGAAAGCATTCCACTCTGCAATAGTACTAACTCTAACATTATTACTTATCAAAAGTCAAAACATAAATATTATTATCCAAAACACTAATACTGTACTCCACATCCAATTTGACAAGAGTGCCCGTAGAATCCAAATCCAATTACACAAATATAGACATATGCATATTCACACAGATAGTATATGCGCCTGCACAAGCATAACTACAGACACTGGCATTTTTTCCGTGCATGTCCCTGTTCCAGGTCAAATGAGCTTAGATAAACTTTTTCCAAACAAAAAGACGGACAAAAAGAGAGACGCACAATATTTAAACAAAAAACGAGAAACATAACTAAGAATCTACGATCGTAGGACAAATTGAACCCTTCCAGCAATGCACGACTCAAAATTAACTGCTCCACACAATGTTCGTGTGCGCAAAATGCGTATCTACAGGATCGCATACACATCAATCCTCATTTCACTTCAACAACAAAAATAACCTCGCAAGAGCCTGATACAAGACCTTTTCCAGCCTCAATCCACCAAAATCAGAACCAAACACGCACAGATTAATTGACTGAGAACGAGAGTGAGATAGAGAGAGAGAGACGTACCTAGAGAGATGAAAATTCCGGAAAATCTGTGAGCGCAGAGAGAGAGAATTTTCTGTGTTGAATAATGGTGAAAACTGGAAAGAGTTTTCGTTTTCCGATCACTAAAACACGAAAATAGTAAAATATAACAATGAACAGTGGCGATTAGCGAAGCAGCAGCAAGTGTGGACTGAGGCGTAGTAGCTTTTTCCCTTTTGCTTGCAATCTCACCTTCTCCCTCGCTCCGCCTCTGAAATCTTCTGCTTTTTGTTTATTTTTTTTGGCAGTACAATGATGGCGATGGCTGCTTTTGTTCTCTTTTGCAGGGAGAGAGTGTGCTGTGCTGTGAAGGAAGGAAAGTCGGTCTCTATGAGTCCAAGGCGAGGGAGGGAGAGAAGGTGAGTCCGTTCCGTTTCTGTTGGCCTAGCTGGAAACCATTTTGTGAGACTGTATATACGTGTCTCCAATCGCCTTTTGTAACGGCAAGGGTGTCTTTACCGTTTTAGCCTCGCCTTTTTGTCGTAATTCCGGATGTGACACTCTACTCTACGGTTGATCTGTACAGCTAAGCATGTAAAAGCACATCCCTTTCCTTCTACGGAGTTCCGACTTCCGAGTCAGAACTTATTAGATCTACTCGACACATTTCACTTCAAAGGACAGTTACGTAGTTTTATCGGACCAGTATTTAATACTATGATACTCCATATATCTTATAGGATTTTATTTTTTTTCAATAACGATTCACTCCGGTATTACATAATTGATGTGTTTTGTTCAGTTACCGAAATTTGACTGAAATTATTTTTAATTTATTTTTTGTAATATTAAATTTAGGACTAGTATACTAAATTTATATATTTAGAAACTATATTAATTAGATTTTATAGTTATGATACACCATATCTATATCATGTTTATATATTATTGTTAGGGGATTTTAAATTTGGCAATCAACACTGGTATTTTTTATAATATACAGAGATACGAATGAAATCCTCTGTACTAGTACTCAAACGGGTACAAGTAAGAATACTCTATATGAAATCGATCTACGTGATAGTGGGTCAGAGGTCGAGTTCGATGTTTTCGGTCTCTTTGACTATTAAGGAGTTAAAATAGCCAAAAGTCCTGTAGCCAGCAATAAATGCGCATTTTATAGGTGGCCTTGGGAAGAG
Organism: Ipomoea trifida; assembly: GCA_003576665.1. Classification (NCBI taxonomy): domain Eukaryota; kingdom Viridiplantae; phylum Streptophyta; class Magnoliopsida; order Solanales; family Convolvulaceae; genus Ipomoea; species Ipomoea trifida. Next base: position 1,111,345 of record CP025651.1, read on the forward strand.
TTCCGAACCAGCAGCATGCGTTACGCGTGTCGGACATGCACCAGCCTGCACGACGGCCTACTCGCACGGAAGTCAAACGTGAGTCTCGGATAGGCTGGGCCTTTAGCTGAATAAGGTACCGGCCAAGAGTGGGGTGTTGGCTTGACCGACCCATGGAGATTGGAAGAATGAGCGGGGTACCAAGGCATGAAAAATAGACCGGCAGCCGAATCTATGTCGGTACGCACATTTAAACCGGTAGATCGGAATACGTAGATCGAGATTTTATCCCTATCATGTTGTTTTTTATATTGTGTATTGACAGGAGAAATGTACATAGAGGACATCGAATTTTAGTGGACAATGACGGGAGAAATGTACAATCTACTGGTATAAATAGGCCATCAAAAGGCTATGCAAGGCATAAATTTGAAGATTATTATCATTATTTTTTTACACAATCTAACATATTAGTAATATATGTTTAATGTAATGTCAATTGAAATACATTTCACAATTTATTTTCACCATTTAATTTTTAAGACATGAGTAATGACAAACCATTAAGTTCAAGAAGTCAATAGTTTGGTTCCTTAAAGACCAAATCCCCTTTTATTTTAATAATAACTAAAAGACTAGTAGATTTGTATAGTAAATAGTTAGGGGATTATAATATTAATGTGTCATTTTCTAAATTAAAGAGAAAGAAGAGGGGGAGGGAAGAAAACTTGGAACATGACACGTGCCTCAACAGTGCATTATACAAAACGAAAACTTCATTAATCATTAACCTGGTCATGATTACAATTAACATTACTTTAATTCATCTAATCTAAAGTGCTTCTTCCCACGAACGTTAATTGCCGCGCAACCGTTAACGTTGTTTCATAATAACGATGCCAAATTTGACGGCGACGGTACTAGTGTACTACCAAATTGTCTGCAGCCGTTAACGTTATTTTCTAATGCCAAAATATCGCCCATCTTGCATAACTAAATTAAAAGGAAATGAAAATTATCACATATGGTGAAGGTTGATTTCTCAACCTTTTATGATGGATTTTCGATAACTCTTTTGAAAAATTTTGCAAATTCACAAGTGTACTATTCCATAGTATAACTCAATAGATAAAAGTTTATGGGCCCAAAATGTTATAATTATTGTATTTAAAGATTACAAGTTCAATTCCTATCAATACTTTTTCGGTCGAGCCTGTCACTCTTGTCAAGTTACCGCCTATAGAAATACAAAATTTTCATTAAAATTTTAAACTATTTTTTAAAATTCATTAGCTACCGACCACGAATTGAATGAACTCCCTCGTCCTCCCTCCCAACAAAAAAAATCTACTTATTATGACATGACATATGGCAAATGATTTTGGTGAAAATTTGTTGTCCAAGTAACATGACTCAATACAATTAGAAGTTTATGTGTACGTTATGTTAAAAAAAAATTGGGTCACAACTTTCTCAAGTAAGAGTCAAGCTCTACAACTATAACTCAACCCCTAGGGGGCTAGGTCGAATCTGAGCTAGTCGCATATAGTGAGGATATCATATCTTGTAAACACCAAAAACATTTCCATTAAAAAAACACACAAACACATTTAATGAATCGATCTGCCAAATATTGAACTTTGAAGGTTAAAGAATCATTTGGTTGGACACTTTTGTATCTTATTACTGAATTTAATTATGATTTATTTATTTATTTGTTCACTTTTACTACTCTACTATCATATTCATATCGTTTAGTAATGTTTTTTAAAAAATAATAATAATAAATACAAACAAAGAGTAGTTGTATTGACTAGTTGCTTTCAACATTACGGATACTTAACTAACATAAACCTTTAATTTACATTAGTTAATACATTTAATCACGGCCGTTAATCTTGATTTTTTTGAGAGAAATTCAATCTTGCATCTAAATGTCATGAAATGTTGTATCATTATCACCCAGATTTGGTGTTGTGTAGCTGTCATAGTTAGATTTGATTACTCAAATTATTTTAACTATAAATGTATAGAATCTGAATTTAATGTCAATATTGATTTTTACGTATGGGAAAACATAATTCCAAGTACCCATACTGCGTTATTTATTTTGGTTGTTTGGAAATAATGCCTCTACCCCATATTACTAAGTGTGGTCCAACTTAATATATATTTATATAAAATTTAATTAAAAGCATCTCGGATTTCAATGAAATATCTTTAATCAAATATGTCACTTATTGAATAATGGTAACTAAATCTTCTAAAAGAATTAAAAGATTAATTAAATTAACACCATAACCAACAAATATTTATTATTTAATCTTTAAACAAATTATGACAAGGATCGGATCACACTTATGTGAGACGTGTTCTATTGAGTTGGTCATTGTGAAAAATGTAATACGGAGTACTTATTTTGAAAAATTTTATACTGTACTAAGTAGGAATAAAGTGTTTGCTTATAAGAGAAAATATAATACTTTTGAAGGCAAATGTAATACTTTTATATTTTGATGTAAAAGTATTATTTTTTTTATCAAAAATATTATATTTTCTCTTATAAGTAATGTTAACAAATATTTGTTACTTATAAATGAAAATGTAATACTTTTACATCAGAATGTAAAAATATTGCAGTCTCCCATATAAGTACTAAATATTTTATTTCTGATTTAGTATTACATTTGCTAGTATAAGTATTACATTCATCTTGACGCGACTCGTCTCACAAAATTTTTTGTCAGTATGACATACACGCGATGTTAATTGCATGAGGTATCAAAACAAAAACATCATCTTTTATTTTTTTTTCTCATGTGATATCTAGTATCATTACTATTGTGAGACTAATTTAAATTCCACATGCAAACGCGACTCTTACTTAGTGAAAAGCGTGCCACAAAACTTTTTAACATACGCATAAAATATATCACTTGATATTATAATTACATTAACAATTCGCTTAACTACGTTAAAAAAAAACAGTTTTGATTTGATTTTTTCTTTATTTTCTTGTTGGTTGATTACTTGATTGGTTTGATTTGAATATGAAGAAAAGCAAAGGGACAAAGCTAATAAGAACAAAGAAGGGTGGCAAAACACCAGAAAACCATATGGCGGCCTCGGATGCTTTTTCGTATAAGCTACGGACTTGCAATTATAACATATTTATCACTTTATTATTACTCCCCAATAAAGGGGGAATATTAAAGGCCACATTTTTTTTTCCTTTTTTTTGTTTTTAAATCTAAATTTTCGTCTAAAATTCAGGAAAAAAAAGAGAGTAAATTAAGGAAGAACACGTTAAAAAATAATAATATTTACATAATAACTACTGCATAATTTAAAATTGATACTACCTCGTAATAGAGTCAATGCTACTAAAAAAAAGTATAGTCACGAGTGATACACAAATTTTATCTATTTTACCAGATTATTTTTAAAAATAATATAATTTATTTAGTCATGACAATTTCGTTACTGGCCCTATAAAATTGCTATTTTAATTTATTATTATATAATGTAAAGATATGCACTATATAACACCTGATTGGGTATATGAAAAGTTGAAAGCTCAACGCCTCAACTAAACCATATTTAAAATAAGTATTTCTTTAGCTCGTGTGATCACACATGGACTACGTGTAACTAGATTAGGTAATATCAAAGTAATAATGTTATGTAACCAACTATATTATATTCTTGTTAGTTGAATGACCAATCTCACTTGTTACTCATATAAATTGTGCAGTTAATCTCGTCAGACCGATTCACATGAAATACATAATAACTTTTAATAAACAATATAATACAATTCATGTCCTGGATTGTATCTGATATATGTCAATGAGTGAGTTACTATCACACCATCAAATTTTAACCGTGTGACATTTCCTTGAGAAGAGTTATGAGGTGTTATATAAACACAAGGTGTTTAACACTTTAATTTGTTATGTTTGATATCAGATATTATAACATAATCGAGGGAGAAATATCTGAAATGCCCCAAGGCTAATGTGCGTGCGAATTGCACGTGTTTGGCAGTGATTATTCCTACTAAGTGCTAACGCTTCCCTTCACTCTCTTCCTACTTAACATCGTCACCTTGTCTGTTCGTATCAGTCTAGACTAGATAAGATCATAAGATGGTTATCAACAAACTCAGCAACAATCCAAGATTATTTTATATATAATACTTTTTAATAAAAATATCATTATTTTTTAATTTAAAAATATTACACGTCTCACTTGTAAATTTTATGTACACTTGTTTATTTATTTTATAATTTTTAAATTTGAATTTTTAATATTTGTTTAATTAAACAAATTATAATGAGAGAAATTTACAATCACTACTATAGTGTGTGCATTAGTATGAGAAGTATGTGACTAGTTTGATTAAAAGGGTACTGATTAGAATTGAACTCATGACTTTGTAGTACAAAAATCATGCTTAGAAGTTCACTCGGCCGCTATTTTGGGCCATTAAACCTTTTATATTGTGGATTCGAGCCTATTTCAATTTGGGCCAAGTAATCCCTCCAAATTACTAATTTTCTTAGAAAATGGGCCAACTGTTTGACTTCTTAAGCACTCTAGCCCAAGTTAATTTGTGTGAAAATTAACCTCCAAACCAGTTGAATGTTGTACAATTTCTACGGAGAGCATCCATAATAGTATAGTTTTTTTTTTGAAATTTTTGAGAAATTTGTGTGAGTGTGATTAGGAAAAAGATAGGAAATAGAAAAAGATTAAAAAGAAAAAAGGAAAAACATAAAGTGAAGATTGTCAAAAAAAAAAAAAAAAAAAAACCAGAAACAAAAAACGCGCCCGTGGGCGACTGCTGTGTGCATAATGCGCAAATCAGTGATTCTTTTTTTTTCAATTTTGTAGATTTGCACTGTTCCGAAAACCATGTTTTGCAGTAGAGTCATTCCCATTATCTCTCCATTTTCTCTTTCTTCCACCTCACCTTTCACTATACTAAAAATACTTAAATAACCATTGGTAAGGATGCTCTAACATAGCCTAATATCAACTATTGCTTTCTTATGCAATCCAAAGTATGATTTTTTCACTAGAGAAGGCGACCGGAAATCTTAATGTTAATTGGTTATTGCATGTGAATTACTGGCTATTGAGTTTATATGTATTAAAATGAAAAACAAAACAAAACGTGGCAAATGCACCAATACAATCGCCATTCCATTAAAAAAAAAAAAGAAGCTAAAAACTAGGGTCTAATGTCGGAAATTCTGTCAATGTTTTAGGACTAAGGATTCATGCATGGTCAAAAAGCTTGCGTAGAAAGAACACGAAATGAGCATTAAAGAAATAGATATAGCCGGAAACAAGCTGGCGATATACGAGCTCGACGACATTTACGATTCCGTTTCCGGCCGAGCACTCACCGGCTCCTGGACCTGGGACTCGGCATTCTTTCTTTCCAACTGGATCGCAACTCACCGGAAAAGCTTCGAAATCACCAGCAAAACCGTGCTCGAGCTCGGCGCGGGAACGGGGCTACCGGGCATGACGGCGGCTCGGCTCGGCGCGAAGCGAGTCGTCCTGACGGATATAGAGCCGTTGGTTCCCGCGCTGAGGAAGAGCGTGGAGGCGAACGCGTTGGGCGAGCGAGTTTGGGTGAGTCGACTCGTTTGGGGGTCCGACGAGTTGCCGAGTCGGCTCGATGAGTTGGGAGAAGTGGACGCGGTGCTCATGTCGGATTTGTTCTTCGACGCGGCGGAGATGGCGGGGCTGGGGAAGACACTGAAGAAGGTTTGTGGGGATGGGACGAAAGTGTGGGCGGCGACGGAGGTGAGGGAATCGACGAGTGAGTGCCTGGCCGAGTTGGAGGAGGAAGGATTCGGAATCGTTGAAGTGCCGAGTCAACTCGACGGAGAATCGCTCGACTGTTTTGATAACTTCGTAGTATTTCAGTTGATCCCGCCAAAACAAACACAGTGAACTGAAGATTAAAAAAAAAAAAAAAATTATAATTGGGATCAACTCTTTCTTATACAAGACTAACCTTTTTTTGACCATTCTTTTCATCATTCTCGTTATTGTACAAATTGTAAAGTCATTTTGATCATTCTTATATATTATGCAAGTTGTAATTTCAATTATATGTAATTAGTTATTTCGATAATTCTCATTATTATACAAGTTGTAACCCTTTTTATTATACAAGTTGTTATGTCATTTTGATAATTTTTGTTATTATTTTCATGTGATTAGTTGTTTCGATCATTCCCGTTATTATACAAGTTGTAATCTCAGTTTACCAGTTAATTTACCAGTTATATGTGACTAGTCGTTTTGATCATTTTCACTATTATGCGTGAGCATATATTTTAACTAAAGAAGTCTATCATGTCCTCACCTTAGGCGCTCCACACCTCGATCCGATAATTTGTGAATGAATAAATTATGGTGACTGAGACTATATTTTTACTCACTACGCACAATCTTACGAATAGGGAAAGGAGTTCTCAATCTCCTATAGGTTGTAAACACCAATGAGGGATGGGGGATTTGAAAGAGAAAGAGGTTCTTGATCACCTAGGCTATATATAAAGTGTAAAGTCCAAAGAGAAAATGAGAATTTTCAATCACATAAAAACTCTGAACAGAACCTTAAAGAGGAAAGGGGGATCTCAATCACCTGTAAACCTCAAGCATTCTGGATTTCACTTGGAAGTAAAGATCTTTTACTTAAGAAAAATAATACTCCATATAAAATAGAAATGGGCAAGTATCAAACAAGGATGTTTACAATTCACAACCTTTGAATATGAGTGTTCATTGAGAGAAGACAATGGGGGTGCAAGGAACTCTGCAAAATGGAATTGCATTTTCCAGATAGTGCTATATCTATGGCACCAAGTGGGACCAGGAGAAACAGAATAGAACACCTAAAATCATACTCTGCAGCAACCTAAGCCAAGATCTACCAACTAAAAGCTACGACATTTCTCGGAACCTGGCAATCGCCTTCTTCTGTATAAGCGTTTTGTAGCTATCGCCCGCTTGAGCTTCGAGGCTTGGATCCAGCTTCTTTGGCTGGCTTCCGAGTCCCGCTCTACTGTCCATGGACTGCGCTTGGACCGGCTCTACCATCCCGCTCCCATCCTTTCCCAATCCCTGGACATCAGATCAACAAAGAAACCAAAACAAACGGTATGCCAAATCAAATGTCAGTTCCTGCGTGGCAAAAAGACCCCCAGTTGGAGCTTATTGGAAATGCGACTTCCCTAAAAGCCTCGAGACTATGGTGCTTCTTGAAAATTATTAGCTTTTGGCTATATTGGTCTTAAAAATACAACCCTCCCAAATAAAACATTGGAACGTATTGGTTTATAAAAAAATTTAATCATGTATAGAACTGGGAACAAGGTATGAGAAAATGGGAGATAGGGCAGGGATTATATATTAATATATCTATATAATATCTTTTTTTTTTTTTTTGGATTACATATCTAAATAGTATCTAGGGAAGTGGAGAGTAAGGAATGATACCAAGCCCTCTTGCCAGCCCATATTTCTGAGCATACGGTTCCCAACGTTACTCTCATCAATAGCTCGATCAGATGTAATAATCTCAAAGCTCTGAGAATTTGCATCTCCAGGAACACGTCCACCCCCAACTCCTGGTGGGAAAGGTGTTGGATCAAAGACACCCCTTTTCAATGTGGAGTCCCGATCTTCATTTCCCAGAACAACAAAACAAATTCTTGCACAAGTCAATACAGATATAAAATAGAATAGAATACATCAACCACCATTGGAATCTTCTTCTCAAAATAATCCCCACTAAGCGTGGTGTGGGCCTAAGGACATGATATTAACTATCAAAAGAACTATATCCTGTCATAACTACAAAAGCAACCAGTGTAAGACCAGGAAAGCCTAGGCTGCAACAAATGGAATTCCGAAAATAAAAATTCAGCAACGAATACAAGTGACATTAGTCCAAAACATTCACTAGAATCTTACTTGAATCTCCGTGATCAGACAAATTGTCTCCGAATGATGAAGAACCATACAAACTCCTTCGCTCAGCAGCACGATCTCGATAGGTAATATTTGAAGGCTGTTCCTTGTCAGGAAAAGGTTGTGATGGCATCTCAGAAAACCTTCTTTTACCACCTCCAGCAGACGCAGGTGGTGTATAGGAGCTCATTGCAGATGTATCTGTTCGAGAGGGCATTGGACTTGTTGAGACATCTGAATTGATCAATAAAGATGAACCTGTGGCAGAGTGTGAAGTAGAACTTCCTAATGATCCAGTGTACAAGGTATCCTTTTTCACCACTCCAAGACCAGAGCCTCTGATGACACCCTTCAGTGTTACCCCAGAACTGTTGGTCATAGCCCTATCCTGGGATTCAATTCCCATTGGTTGGACAGTTGTCCCTGCTGCAAATCCAGCAGTAGTTGCAGTCTCCCTAGTAGCCACAGAATCAGTTCTTAATTTGGTTTTTGCAGCTGGTCCTACTGAGTGAGATCTATCTTCAGTTACTGTCTGACTCTCATCAAGAGCAACGCGTGGTGCTTGACCTTCATGACTTCTTTGCTTCCACATTGATAATACATTGCTCATCTTCTTTTTGTTGGCAAGGATGCTGCTTTTTGCAATTTTTATTTCTTTTGACTTCTCTTTCTCCTTCTTCTCTGCAGCTATTGCTGCTGTGGCTGCAGCTTGGATGGCATCTGGTAATGAGGCAGCCTTGTCAGTTGATGTCATAGTAGCAGGTGCAGATATAATAACCTTTCTTGCATTGGATCCATCAGCAGACTTGACATTTTCAGTTTGTTTCTGAGCTGTTTTGTCATTCTGATCACCACAGGGAACATATTGCTGAGTCTGGTGATCATATGAATACCAAACCCCACTGTTACCATCATAGTATAAACCTGCAAAGATTGAAGCAGTGTATCATCAGATTTTGTTTATAGAATATAAATGTTTCAGAAGTATTTCTAAATACATTTCACAATGGAAAATCTGCCCAACTGCAATATCAGAGCAACATATACTACACTTTTGCGCAAACTACAAAGATGTTGAATGAGCAGCTTTGAATATAATAAAAAGACAAACCTGTATTTCCGTCATAGTAGAACCCAGAAGCAGCATCATAATAATAGCCAGAGGCTTCGTCCCACACAAACCCAGATTGTGGAGCAGAAGCATCATTTTGATGTGCAACTTCACCCTGCTCTTGTGCAACAGTGGATTGCTTTTCATCTGGATTGTATTCCTTTGGTGTCCATCCAACAGCATCATACTAAAAACATTAAGGCAGCATAGTTAAACAAAAACATCGACTCTGATATGTTTATGCATAATCAACATTTTTTTAAATTGAGGATACTCTTAATTGTCATCAAAGAAACAGTATGATACAGAGTAGAAGGCTTCACTAACAGCATTTTCACAACTAGATAAAGAAATCATAACCAAGTGTGCCACTCCTATTGAATCCTCCTTTCTTCTTTGCTTAAAAATTTAACCAAGTAAATGGGAGAAACTATACCTGTTGAGCAAAAGCTGCAGCTTCAATGGCAGCAGCAGCAAGGCTACTAGCCTGAGAAGCTCCAGGTCCCCCTGATCCTGGACCAAGGATACTTTTTGCATATGCAACTCTAAGGATCTGTCCGTTCCTCTCTAAAGTTGTTCCATTAGTTGCTTCAAGAGCTTTAGTAGCGTCCTCAACCTAGGTACAAAGAGATGTATCATAAGATAATTTTCTTTAGAATTCTAAATAAAACATCGATACATTCCTCTAAAGAAGAATATTTATGTCTAACTTCTCTGGGGAAATGATCTTTGAATCATTCACCAAATGGTAAGGATGAATATCTAAACAGGATATATACTTCCAGACATGCTCAATCCCAAAATCAACAATGCACACACAATTCACAACACCAGGCACCTATCCCCATATGAGACAATAAGGGTTATAACATAATAACATTCGCATACCGAATAGAAGTGCACAAATGCAAATCCCCTTGAAACATGGGTGAACTTGTCCCTGACAAGTCGAAGATCCTGCAAGTATAACACGGGTTCAAATTTGAACAACACCAGGAAATAGACACTAACCAAAAAAACTAGAGGTAGAAATCATGTTATACCTTGATAGGAGCATGTTTAGAAAATTCATAGCGAAGCATTTCTTCATCAGCATTTTCATCCAATCCACGGACAACCAAAACATGGGTAGGGCCTGACAAAATATCAATACACATTAATGTACCAGTTATGATAATGGTAAGCTATGTTTAACCTGCCGAGTCTAGCAAACCTGCTTCTCCTCTCTTTGCAAGAGATGTAGGGTTTGATGTTGCCATATCAGCTGGAGGAGCATCATCTGTCCGTGGCTCATTACACTGGTTCCAGAAAAAATTTTTGTTATACAGTGCAAGACATGCAACATAACATATTTCATGGCATAACATGATAACAGACTAAAAAGAATATGAACAGAGATGAAAGATGTTAGGGGAAAGAAAAAACCTGAAAACAGGATGTTCGCCGTGCAAAATTTACACATCCACAAATTGTACACATCCAATCAGATGGAACTGTCATTCTTCTGTGGCTACCTTGACTAGATCTCGATGCACTGTCTACACCAAGAGGCCCATTGGGCCCTCCAGTTGGTTTGCTACTGTAACAAGTAGCATCTTGTTTATCATTTTTGAATTGTATAGATTTTCAAAACTCAGGATGATAAGGGAACTAAATTGGAATAGAAATAATACACATAATAGAATTCCATACTGGTGAAAAAATTTTCATTCATCAACACCAATAAATAGGCCAGAATCCACATGAGTTGCATGGTGAATCAGAGAGAAAAGCTAAAGAGACTAATATTCAAGGAAACAAGACAAGAAAACATCAGAATTGCCCAACTCAAATTAGCCTTGCAAGAAAGGAGGGAGGAGAAATACGTCTTCAGTCCCAAACACAAATGGTTCAGAAAAAGTGGCAGGGCAAGTTAATTGACACCAAAACTAAGCTTTTTAGAATCAAATCCTATACAACAGCAGGAAACCGCAACAATCGCTAAAACATAATAAAAATTAGAAACGAAGATATTCCATATCTTAAACAAATAGGATGGATCGTGAAGAACACAGTTTTACAATCCAAACAAAATAAAGGCCTGAATTACCTGTACTCGAAGAAAAGCTTCCTACCATCAACAAGAAGGCCATCATCCCCAAGCTTATCCATCATTGCTTTAGCGGCATCCTATAATAGGAAAATTAAGATCCAGCTCTCTATGCTATATAAAGAAAACAAAATTGAAAAGCTATCTACAATCAATACCACAGAAGGAAAATCAATAAAAGCAAAACCACGGGAGACACCAGAATTTCGCTCTTTGATCACACGAACATGGCGCAGTGGTCCCCATTCAGCCTAATAAAAAGAAAAAACAAGTCACATGCATTCAAAATATTGTGTTCCGTTTAATTTTTGCATTTGACAACTGGCGAGAGAGAGAGAGAGAGAGAGAGAGAGAGAGAGAGAGACGTACAAGGATCTGATATAGATCTTCTTCAGTTGTCTTTTGAGAAAGACCCTTAACAACGACAGTAGCAGAAGGAGCCTACAAGGAAATAGCATACCTAATCAGTACCAGACACACACTCACACACAAACAAAGAAAGTTAACAGATAATGTCTACAAAGAAAAAATAAATTATGAAACATACCACAGAGTAGCTGTCATGGTGTCGTCTGTCATCATGGTCCCTACGCCTTTCACTTCTATCATATCGGATATCATCATAACTGTCCTCTCTATGACTACGGCTATGACTTCGACTTCGAGGAGACCGTGACCTCAGGCGATCATCACGATCGCGAGACCGTGAACGGGAACGCTCATGCCTTGTATATGGACTGTGATCTCTTTCCCGGCTTGAGGCTCTCCTATCATGCTCACGATCACGGGAATCACGCCGTCTCCAGTTACTGTCTCTCCTACTGCCTCTGTCATAGTCAGAATCATAACTGTGTCTACCATAATCATAGTCCCTTTCACGGCTATCTTCCCTGCTTTGATGAGAAACGCGATGGCGATAATCATAATGCTCATAAGCATAATCATCTCTGTCACGTCCTCCATACCTGGCGGGCCTGCCAAATCCAAGATCATGGTTGTTGTCAAACTGTGATGACCACCCTGAATACACTAATCTCGACTTATCAGCTTCAAGAAAAGAATCTGTTTAATGATATAAATCAACATACATCTTCTCATTCCTCCTGGAATCCCTATCCAGTGGATATTCTTCTTCATAACTTCTTCTCCTTGTTTGAGCCCACAATCCAACTGGTGGTGGTGGATGTGGGTACTGCTCCCTCTCCAGTATATCACGGTGAAACCCACTCCTAGGGTAAATATTGTCTCTTGAAAACCGTTCATCAACAAATCTCCTATCATCATAAGAACCACCAACCCTACCAAAAGAAAATGAGGCAAAGGCGAATAGAGGAAGAGCAAAGAACAAGATAGAATGCAAAGAACAAGAAAATTGAAGAGCCCCAAATAGATGCCTGCCCAAGAAATTATGCTAGCAGCAAAGGACCAACACCATTAAAATAACATTCCAATGCATTCCTCCATGTAATATAACTAAAATGAAGATGTCAACTAAAAGGAAATCATTATAAAAACAAGACTCTGGTCCTTCATGGGAATTAAGAAATAAAATTATACCAATTAAAAGGAAATCAGTTGTTGAAATGCAAGAATCCTTTTAAACATCTGTTAGCACTCACCGGAAGTCATGCTCATGGACTCCACCATAACCCTCCAAAGCCTGTGGATTCAAGACAATAAGCTATGTCAGCAATTAATTATCATGGTACAAGGTAGGGAAATCCATTCCACATCCTCACTGTCCCAAGGCTTTCTTTCAATGTTCTTTAAGGAAGAGATGTCTGAAAATGGGACAGTCTCATGAGCCTAGTTTCTTGTTTATCATCCCATATATGTGATTAAGAAGGAAACCACAATTACGCTGTTATTTTCCCATCCTTGCTGAGGGCAATATCGACCAGGATCCATTTCTTGCAAGAAGACTGGTGCTACCCCTACAAAGTTGTGCACGATCTTTCAGAAGATTCAGGAGCAAGATGACTGAAAACCTTTCCTGTAATTGATGCACAAACAGATAGAGTCATGCCATCAATGAACCGAGAAACAATCTCCATCAATTGGCCTCCCCTTTAATGGACTCCTCAAAATCAAATCTCCGAACGATAATTCTCTTGATCATAATAAACAAAGAAGTTTCTTCAAGTAGTAATCATCACATAACAAAACACTAAGTATCATCTGCAGCTGAAGAGGTTAATTAATCTTAAGCCATCCCAGATTGGCACAAAATTGAATTGTTTGGATTATTGAGCCAAAAATGCACCACATGTATGGGCAAAGGCAGGGACGATGCGTAAATATTGCATACGAAGTAGAAACCCAAAAATATGTTTAATTGATGGCTTATAGGCATTATTGCAGTACATACATGTCTTTAAACTAGACACTTATGTTTTTTACTAAAACACATGCTAGTACATATTTTGTCAATCATCAGCAAGCGAACCAATACAAGGCACCTTTAAACATAAATTGAGCAGAAAAAAAAATGTAATTTTTTATGTTATCAATGATTTTATAGACATGTACAGCATGCCTAAAGGGTATCATATATACACCATCCAATTCAAATTTCCAGTCTGAGCTAAAAATGAACCAAAATGTTTTCAGCCTCAGCTAAAGTGAGACCCAATGCTCCATAAGTTGATGAAGATTCAGTTGGCCAAGACATTAGCAAAAGATTTATTTATTTATTTATTTATAAATTTAAAAAAAAAATGCTTAGAACAAGACACTTTGAAAGCCGAGGCCACTACACTGTTGGTGACACGGTACCATTTTCAGCCATAAAAACTCATTATGCTACAAATATTTTTCCTGAGTCAGGTGATTCTGCTTCCACTAGAAAAGGAAGGTGTTACTACTCACTCTATCCATATTCCATCCCATTCCTTTTCTTATACTTTGTGACATGAAGACCTTCAACCTTCATACACATGCCCTACAAATGGATGCCACCTTCCTCATGTACCCAATGCCAAAACTTGACTCTATAAACTTAAAGCAAAATCATATCTCCTGAACCCAATTACCAATCCAAAACATTAAACATTTCTCACCTATCCCCACCTGAAGATATATACTTCACTGCATTTTCACAACCCCTCACATAAAATAAAAAATAAAAATTGACAGTCTTGTTCACTATATTATGGATGAAAAACAAGTGCTCCCTGACATAATCACTAGTACAGGCAGACAAATGAAAATGAATCACAATTTCAAATGCTGATAAAAGAAAACAACAATCACAATTCACCCGCAATTAGTTCATAAAATTAAGCCATTTTTCCCCAAAACCATGCGGCGATTCCCATTACGCCATATTTACATGAGCGCCCAGACGAAAAGCAAAAACTATTACAAAAAAAAATGGAGGGGAACAAAAAATAAAAACTGATGCTGTGACCTTACAATTAAACCGCTGCAGAATCGAGGAAACAGCTCCGATTGTGATTCCCGGAGCTCCACCCGGATCGAAACTACAAATCCAAATACGACGAATAGCTTGACCGATTACAGGATGAAGGTCTTCTAAGAAGCAGAAATTGAAGGCAGAGAGGTGGGGGTGGGGTTGGGATTGGGAAATCTGAATAAACAAACCCTAAGACACTGTTATTTGTTGTTGTAATCAATCCAAGGTGGACCAGGATTACTGTTTGGACTTGTGAAAGATAAAGCTGGCTCACGTGGAGAACGTTTGGGGAGAGTTTTTGTTTGCTATTCTCGTTTTGGTTTGGGACTTGGGTGGTGATGGGATTAAATCTTATCCACGACAAGAATAGCGGCGAACATCCCAAACTTATTTGAATTATAACTAAGTCACCTTTATCAACATTTGGAAGAGTTTATTTGTTATTCTCGATTTATAGCAAGTCACTGTTGCCAATAATTAGACCGTTATTAACATTTAGGGAGAATTTATTTATTATTTTCGTTATTTAGGTTGTTATCAACATTTAATGAGAGTTTATTTGTTATAGCAAGTCAATATTCAGACCGTTATTAACATTTAGGGAGAGTTTATTTGTTATTTTCGTTATTTAGGCTGATATCAACATTTAAGGAGAGTTTATTTGTTATAGCAAGTCACCGTTGTTTACATTTGAGGAGAGTTTATTTGTTATTTTCGATCGCGGTAGAAGTTATAATATTGCAGATTTTATTGCTAACATAGCGGGCCACAACGACTCAACGAGAGTGGTTACCATGAAGTGAATGTACCCAAGTAAGCACAAATTGCGCACGATGATTAGAGCAAGTCATATATAACAACTTATGATTGTTTACTTCATTGTAGTTCTTTAATAGCTAGAGTCACAAGGTGTACTTACCCAAAACGCACATTCAGATGACAAATGCGAACTTTACCCATAAATCAAAATAAGATATTTATGAAACGCAATTGTGTTTTGTCAAGGTATCCCCGTCATTTTGATCAAAAAATGACGAGTAACGCAATTGTTATAGACACTGACGCACCATAAAAGTTATACTATTCTATACCTCACTTATTGAGAAAGAAGATGGTGTATGGAAGGCAGAGAAACAAAGATCACTGAGAGAAGGGAAGTGAAGAAGAGAAGATGAAGAGAGCAAAAGACATTGAAGACTGAAGAGGAACATGAATTGACAAAAAGAGAACTCTGTATTTTACAATATAATGCATAAACAAACAAGAATGTAGGCACATGAACCTCTTATACAAGGAAAACAGGAGGTTAATGGGATCAAAGTATATTGTAGCTACCATCGTCACCGGTTACAATGTAACATACAATAGCTAGAACGAAAATGAAGAAGGACGAGAGTTCCATCGCCATGGCTCCCCAACTGATTACACCAGCGTGCTTTAAGATGACTGGAATTGCGATGCTGCCAACCGCTGAAGCTCCAGTCAAGAACTTAGTTGCACCTATCCAGCTGTTAAACGGTTAAACAAACCGGGTTAGAAAACAGCAGTGAGATGATGTTTATGAACAATCGTATCGGTGGAAGAGTGCAGCTATATATGTGGCTTGATTTATGTGAAGACTGAAGAGACTTACCCGTTTTCAGATGTCGAGTAGAGAGATGAAGTATTTGATCCCGCAAAGAAAACCAAAGGCATCGGAAGCATGACATACATTATTGCTGCACAAATGAACATTACAATGTCCACACTTTATTACTGCAATAGAACATAACTTTTGTGCTCTAATATAAGGAATCTAAGGTCTCTCTGACCATGATTTGTTGAAGCACAAAAGATAATTCAATATATACCCTGATTCCAGAACAGAAATGCGATTTATGCTGCTTCTCTGAACAAAAGATTCCCATTTATAGTTGCATTTATGATTTCCAGTCACATAACTTCCAACAGAAACAAAGGGAATACTCTCTCGATACTCTGATAGCATCAAAAGGTATATTTTTAATTACCCTATTCTTGGTTTGCGTTCAACGTACCTGTTAGCATTGGCCACCAGTTATTGAACAAAGCACAAGCCTAACACAAAAGAAGAGGTAACTAAGAAAAATTACAGAAATAATAAAATGCGGCATATAGCATTTAATAATCTACAGAAATTTAGGCAAAGGCAGGAGTCACCAGTATTTGCAACGTGATCCCCACTGAGACTAAAGTTGCCAAGGCAACAAGCTTCCCACAACTAGGCAGATCCACCATGATGAACTCAGCTCATATAGGAGGAACACTGAAAAAAAAGAATTTAAAAAGTTTTTTGTCACGTTCTTAATTTATGTATCTCCACAAAGAATTAGCCTTAAATAAGGGTTCATATGCGGGATTAGATGAAGTTCAGGGAGCTGCCTGACCTCTTTCACAATCCCCATCTGCCTTTTAACTGCCGGGACAACCTTGGTCAAGTTGTTTACATGGTAATCATAAGATTACAAGTTCCACTCCCTGTGGGAGAGACCTATTGGCCTTCTTGTTTGAACCATCAACTATGGGACAACCTAGACTGGTTTACCTCCTTGTGTCCTTTATCAGCTAAGGTCACAAGGCGAGGTTTGTCCAATACAGACATCATCCAAAAGAAAATCCTTCAACTGCTACTTTCTTAAGTCTTAACAGTATCTCAGTAAGATTTAGAACCATCCCCCCTTGATTCATGTTACAAGCATACCAATTACTATTGTGCACACAAACTAAATTCATCTGTTTACTAACAAACTTTCCATGAACCCTATGAACATGGAATTAACCTATCAACATTGAAACTTTCCAAACACATTTGCTTAAACCTCAAGACAAACTATCCACACACTTTTGCAGAAACATTTTGCTTAATCAATTCATCAATCACCATGACCCCGAGACTCACAGCAGCAAGAAAGCCCATCACTCTCTAATTCAACCGCAATTCATACAATTTCTTAACTGTCTTGTTCGACATTTCATACATAACTAAACCAAAAACAAAGACAGACAGATAAATCAAAATTCTTCAAGTACGAACCAGAAGAAGGCGAGTAAGGCTTCTGATGGACTTGTTTGCAGAGGATTGAAGCAGCTTCTCGTTTTTTTCGCAGGAAAATTGTAGAAAGAAGATGAATTTTGGGTGTTCAGTGTTCATTTGCGGGCCGACAAGAACGTCAAGTTGTTAACTAACTTCGATGAGTACACTATTCCTCGCTGCAATTTTAGTTTTGCTTAGATGGGCCATATATGCTTGAAGCCCAGAACCGATTTTGTATACCATTGTTGATCCAAATCCTTTTTTTTTTTTTTTTTTTAAAGTTAATTTCCTTCATTATCGGGAGAAAATGGTCAAATAGACCATTGAATTTTATAAAAGAAAGTAATTAGACTTTTAAACTTTAAAAATTTTCAATGAAGCACGTTAACTTGTCCTTTTGGTACATATGAGCCCAATAGTCAATTATCCAATTGGAATAATATGTCATTAGCGTTTCAGTGATAAAACTGATGAACGGCATAGGCCCACAATGGTCAACGGCAGTTATCATGTCACGTCATCGTAAATTTTCAGGTAACTTATTGGTTATGGTAAATAGGGTTTATTCTGATTTTTAATAAGCTAGAGTGTTTAATTGCAGCTTTTTAAAGTTTAAGTTTAGTGGTTTTGAGTTATATATATAAAGAGTGTTTTTCACGCTTGTTTTGTTCTTTTCACGCGTGCAAAGATCGAGTTATAGGGCTATGTTAAAAAGTTATGACTCAAACCTTCATAAGGCAATAGTCAAATTCTACGAGTATGAGTAGGGTCGAATCTAAATTATCCACAGTGATGCACTACTTGATATTGTATGTAAAAAATAAATAATAAAAGGTATAAAACGTTTTAAAGAAATCATAAATGGGGATTTAATTATTTTAACAAAAAATTCAATTAAGATAAAAAATAGTAATTTAAGGCAATCGGTGTCTGTCTCCATCTCTAACACCATAGTTGTACTTTCTTTTAAGTAATATCATACATACTCTCATTTTTCACTTTATTTTCTACTCTCAATTGAAGATTCATAAAAAAGAAAAAGAAAAAAAAAAGTGAACCGTTCTTATAACATTGGTTCAGTACATGAATAACAAGTGTTGGTTAAAATTTATTTGTAGTGACATAGTCACACGGGGAGGATTCAATTTATGAGTATTCGATTCCTAATTGGGAAATACAAACACGTAAGGAAATTTTTGTTCCCTTCAAATACACTTATCAATATTGTATCATTTCCCCTGTCTTGTTAGTGCTGTCATTGATGACACAATGCCATTTATGGTCAAACAAAATTTATGGCATGTAACAAATGCAACAAAAAAAATGAATAGGGGATAATTTTTCATGGACCCCTCAAGATTCAGATGGTAAAACTTTAAAGCACCCTTTATTTAAGAAGTTGCAATTTAGCCCTTTAAATTTTAACTTCTAAGATGACTTGGGTTCAATTTGTAAAACTCTAAGTTAAAGCTAGTGAATAGTGATGATGTAAATTACTATTCTTTTTGGTTCTGAAATTTCTTATAGATAATCTTTGATTTATGGAAAAACTCACATTTGTTGATACTTAAACATGCACTTGAGTGAAGTTTGTTTTGTAATCCTAGTCAGCAAAGAGTCATATAGAGATAAACCAGTCTAGATTGTATGTCCATGATTGACTGGCTGAAATTGAAAATACCAATAAGTAGCCTTCATACAAGGTGAAACATGAAACCTTGTGATAACTACCTACCAAACTAATTGGTCCCGACAGAGCATCTGGTTGCTCACACACTACCGATGAAACTCAATCCCTGATTTTTCTTCTCAAACTTCACTCATGTGACCAACTAAACTGCCGGGCATATGTTACTAGTTACTACTATAACTAGCTAGTGAGGATGTGAATTACTATTCTTGATTTTTTTTTTAAAGGTAGATAAAGGCAAAGAAATTTAGTCTAGAGAAGGAACTTACAACCAATCCCATGAAGAAAGCTGGTGAATTTATGTAGAAACTTTGATAGCAGACAATTGTGTTAAACCTAAACGTACAATTTCAAAAACTGTGTGCTGTGTAATCTTAAAAACTGTGTGCAAAATGCAATGTCCCAACTAAAAGGATGATGATGATGATGATTGATTATTACCCATCTGATTGACCTTAAGTCTGTATGTACTCTGTACCCTTTTAAGGCTTTGTGGTTACAAACCTTCATGGTGGTGGCCTTCATTCAAAAGGGTCCATCCTTTATGCTCAAAGTGTACTGTGGGTGGGACAAACAGACAACCTACCCACCACATGAGTTTGATCTGATTAGGACACCCCACAAACATTTGCCTCTTTTTTTCTTTTTTTTTTTTCATCCTGAGTGACGAAAAACAGTAATCACTATTCGAGAGTATACATTGTGTAAATCAGTGAGATTTTAAATGGCAAAGGACTATAAAGAGGTAAACTAGGTTATGTTGTCTATAACTGACCGGCTGATCAAATCAAGAAAACCAATAAGTCGCTCCTGATGGGAGTCGAATTTTTTCGGTGTCAGCGTGGACAGCTCAGTTGATTACAGGGATGAAATTTGGAAAGAAATATCAGAGATCCAGTCTCACCAACGGTAGTGTTGGAGCAACCTCTCAAAGTGAGGGAACTCCTTATGCCTAATAAAAAAGATATAATCTGTGCATTCAATTGAATTACTGTGATTTACCTCCTCACATATACACTTTTTTAAGAAAGAGAGAGAAAGAGAGAGAGAGAGGGGTATGGTGAGATACAAGAAGTTATCGGGGTGACAGTGAAATCTGGAGAGCATTTGGAGTGGTACAATGGATCATCTCAAACATTCCAACCCTTCCCTCAAATGCACTCAATCTATGTACTCATCGTGGCCGGCAACAGTGATCATCAAAGGTCAATATAAGCTAAGCCATGACTGATGTGGTGATATATGGTTGGAATGTTGGATTATATTGATCTAATTAAGGTGTTAGATTTTGATAGGAAAAGCTAAGATATATTATTGGAATAGTATGCAGTAGTTATAGTATCAATCTAAACTTACTGCTGAGTCACAGTAATTTATTCCTCCACAATCTTGTCAAGTTATGTTGAAACGGGAGGCTCTTCCGCTCTTGGGATGAGGAATTTTGCTATCACGGATAGATATCAATCTAAACTAGGGTTGCAAATGAGTCGAGTTGCTCGGTCAAAACTCGGCTCGAGTTCGGTCAACTTCGAGCTCAAGTCAGCTTGTTATGTAATTAAGCCAAGTTCGAACTCAAATATTTTAGACTCGTGGCTCGTCGAACTGCTCGCGTGCCATAAATAAATAAATAAATAAATAAATATATATATATATATATATATACTTAAATTCGAATTGATCTTTAGCTATCGAGCCAAACGAGCTGCTCGAGGTGCTTGAAAAATTGTCGAGCCGAACTTGAACATTATTTTTCGAGCTTGAACACACCAATTCTTATCAAGTTTGAGCTCGACATCGACCCGTTTGCACCCCTAATCTGGTTTAGGGACAAATTATTAATGTAAGGATCTCATCACAGATTTTGCAGCATCAGAATTTTGACATTTTATGCAATTCATGTAGTGATGCTGGCAATGTACTTGGGGCATGAAAGATTTGGCTATCTATCAAGTCTTTTCCTCAAATTATTCCTTTACAACTAGATAGTTCTATATATATTCAAATATAAACACTACATTTCTTTGTAACCCTTATCCATTTCAATTAGATTATTATGAATCAAACTTTTGATTGAATTAACTTTTAATAAATTCAAAATCACGTATAATATGTTAAGTATTACACATTTCTTTTGAGTATAATTTTATTGCGATAAAATTAAACATTAAAAATTTAAATTGTCATACCATTGTAACAAAAAAAAAAAAAAAAGTAAAATGGAACAAAACTTTTTACCAAATTTGATTAGACCCAAATGCTTATTGTGTCCTACATTTCCCTTTCTTGGTTTTATCCAACCAATCATGTTACATTTGTGTTTGATACAATTTAAGGTATTCAGTAAACAAACTGTTAATATAACTATAAGGTAAATATTACATATCGTATAACATTGATAAATTTATAAATGTGATTACTAAATATAGTGCACATAGTGACATAGCAATGATAGTCCAAACAGAAAATTAACATTAATGAGCAGACTTAATTGCTTTGAGCCATTTCAAGCAAAATGACAGAATTTTTGAAAATGATGGATCGGAGTTGTTTGATTTTTTCATATATATAAAAGGAAATGAATGGATGGATTTGGGTGCGTGGCAAAGACATAAGAGGCTTTGAGAGTGCGACAAATTTTATTAAATAAAGTTGGGATATGATATATTAATATATGCAGATATTTGTTAATGAGTTTGTGGTCTAGTGACATGAAATTACTCTCCTAAATGAGAAGTTATATATGAGTTCAAATTCCAGTGAGACAATTGATTGAGAGAAGTCGATGACAAGAATCGAATTAATTTTACCCATAAATTTTAATATCAATTAAACAAAAGTAGGCTCTCATTAATTTATTTTTAATTACTAATAAATGAAGTATTTATATTTGCAACATAATTCAGACATAATGTCACGTCTACGTCACTCAATTAATTCCTATCATCATATCAAGAATTCAAGTTCATTGCATGATTTAATTTGCATCAACATTCATCAATGAATACCTAATTATATTACATTCATTTCAATATGATTGACACGACATTATTTAACATCTCTACTGATCCAGAAATAAAAGAGACAACATTTAAATTAAGATCTAACTTCATTTCGTATTTAACTTTTATGATGGAAATAAAGAAATTAAAGACATTAGCTTAAGTGATATATAGTAGTACCAAAAGTCGAAATGAGTCTAAAATCAGGACTACTTGGTGCTCTATTAAAGTCATAAAGAAATTGCATAAATATTTGCTTCCTTATGAATATGTCGGCGACGTATAATAGTTGACATAATTTTTTATTATTTTTTTATTTCATCATAGAATAAAAGACGAAAAATAATACCTAATCACAATAATAATTATAAAAAATTAAAACTATGGCCATAGTCTAGTCAAGAATTATAAAAATGGAAAAAACGTATACATGCATATATAATTGCAAGACCTAAACCATGTCCATGTATATATATCAATAATATAATGAAAACGGAATTGAAAAGATTGAATGATAGACAAGTAGTCGTAGACATGAATCATTGGAGTTATCGTTGAAGATTTGCTTCCCAGACGACTTGTCACTTGTCAGCATACAATCCATTAAACATGAAAATAGTATAAAGAATTATATATTAGTTCTTATTTATTTTAAAAATATTATTACACATACTTTTTTATTCAATAACGTAACCAGGACTTTATCTTTTGGAGGATTCTTCAGACAATATTTAGTCTATTTTGGTGGTTGATTGTATGGGTGCAAATGAATCAACTTGTTCGTGTGCTATTCGTGATTTCTGTTAAATTCGAATTCAAGACAACTTGTAAAGTAATTAAGTTAAACTTGAATTCAGTTTTTTTTTTTTTTTTTTTTTTAATTTATTTGTGACTTGTCAAGTCAGTTGCGAGATTCAAACTGAACTTAAATTCTATTCGCATGCATGCACACATATAAACTTGAGCCTGCGTAGGTTCAAATTTAGCTCGCCTCACATGCATCCATAGCTGACTAAGTAATAACATGATAATCGTATTTTCATTTTATTAATCACGGAGTACTTCTCAATAGGTTGATTAATCATTAATTTATAAAAATAACTTTCTTTTTCTTTTTCTACTTAATTAATATAGATCACGTGATAAAGTATATGACATCAATAACACACACACAGTATGTATATAATTGGTTGCTTCCGTGCATTCGTGCAGACTCATTTAGATCATTGGATGCATTCAGATTATCAATTGAAAATCAATAAAGATGGGAAAAAAATGTGGTGGTATTTTGGTAATTTCCTATACTATGTATATTTCGGTGGTACACTACGTGCTGGTGTGTGATGCACTAATGAGTGCTCTATGGTGTACCACAATGTGCTGGTCTGTGATCAACTAATAGGAAAATATGCAGTGCCATTTTGCCATTTTGGTAATTTTTTGCACCAAGCTAAGTTTATTTATGTGGTGTATTAAGTGCTGGTATGTAGTGCACCACAAAGTGCTAGTCTATAGAACTGCATGCGGGTTTGTGGTGCACAATCAAACATATCTAAGTGCATCATTATCAAGCATAGCTAAATGCACAAGTCATTATAGGAATGTACACAATCTAATATTCTAGCAAAACAATGCACACAATCTACACTGGAGTAGTTTGTGTGCATCCATATAATAAATTGTATGTATTTATGTTGATTTTTACTTTCTCAATTAAAGAGTAGTTCTCATTTGGTCACTAATGTACATAGGTAAAAAAAAAAAAAAAGTTTATAGCTTGTGATCAAAATTAGAACACGTATATATATCATGGACCGACCAATAAATCATGCTAAACCCAAAATGGTTTTGCCTGTTGAAATTTGTCGTCAGCGTGTCAGTTTAGTATTTTCGCAACTCCGTGAATTGAATAACTTTGTTCCGTAATCCTTTATATAAACAAAAAATAAAATATAATATAATGCTTCTTATCTTATTATTGAGTGAAATAAATCTAATCATGTCCCAAAAATAGAGTGTAGTTGAGTGGATGAAACATAATTGTCGTATTTAGTAGGTTACAAGTTCAATTGTTGTCAATACCATCTCAGTCAAATTCATTACAAATCTTTCTTGCTAATACATTTACTTCTTTGGTGTAATCTTGAGATAGTGACCGTAAATTGTTCTTGTGACTAAAAATTATAATGTGTAAGTATTGGAATGTCAGTTGCCAAGTTATTTTATATTGGGTAACTTCAACACAAGTTATTACTCTTTTTCTAATAATGAATGTCATTTTTTAAAGGGAAAAGGTGCAAATAAGCAATTGAACTATTTGGAAATTAGCAAAAAAACAAAGCAATTAAGCTACTAAACGCGAAAAAATAACAATTAACATTTTTAACAGGTCAATTGCCTATTTTGGCCATCGACGACGACTTTTTCGATCACAGGCGAATACTTCCAGCCACCGGCAACGACGGAGACGTTGCCGGTTGCCATCCCCTACGGTAAGTCGCCTTTTCCGGCGAGGGTGACCACTCCCCAAGGAGAAGGCGACGAGATCTGATCGCCTTCCCCAAGGAGAAGGCGTAAAAAATGGTCGCCCTCGTCGGAAAAGGTGACTTACCGCCGGAGATGGCGACCGGCGGCGTCTCCGTTGTCGCTGGTTGCCGGAAAAGTCGCCGTTGATGGCCGGAATAGGCAATTGACTTGTTAAAAATGTTAATTGTTTTTTTTTTTTTTTAAATTTTTTTATTTCTAACATGATGCATCAAAATGTCCACCTAAGCGTATGCACTGCATGCACACCCCTAGCAAGCACATGCACTGCATGGTTGTTTGGAAGCGTTAGGTGGTTATCAATCGATAACTAAACTGTTTTTTTTCCGCAGTCAAATAACTTATCAAAAACTCAAGAGCGGCAAATCTCAAACAAATAATTTTGGTCTAACATAATATCAAAGCTATAAAAATCAATAATTCAATCGATTTCTCGTGAATGGTGAAGAAAGGCCCTCGTGAGCCTACTACCTCTTCGTCCTCCCTGGCTAACCTTATCCTTTTTTTTTTTTTTTTTTTTTGTTGGTGAGACTGACTTCTCATTTCTTTCATTTAATACATACTGATACCGTACGTAGTACTTCAATTCATCAGGACTTAACCACCATGCATGCATGCATGAGTTATTAGATCGAACAATACGACGAGCAGAGGGAGTCTCGTGCTAACTTTGACAACAACAGTTTCTACTCCGACCATTCACACTTTAATTTTGATGATGAATTTAATGTACAATGTTTTGTTGAATAAGACCCTGCAAAGCTTTATTTGAATTGAAAAATGTGTGCTTCATGCTATCGGTGGATTATTCATAACTGGTAATCTCAAACTAAGAAGACAAGTAATTTTTACATGGAGTTAAACTTAGAGTAACCTAGACAAAATTTTTTATTGGTTTTTGACAGCTCAACCGGAGAGCAGAGAGAGAGAAAAAAAAAAGTGAAAAAAAAAAATAAAATTAGAAAAATAAAGATTTTTTTTTTGTCAGGTAAAAAAGAGGAAAAATTTTTGAATTTACACAAGTGCACGCACCAATTGGGTACACAATGGTGTTCTAAACACGCACCAAGGGACTGTGTTATTATTCTTTTCTTCCCCTCTCTCTCCCTGAGTCTTAAAAAAACTTGTTTTTGCAGGGCCAAATTAATTTTCTCTCTCTTTTATTTTGTTTTTTGTACATAAGCTATGATCCCATAAAAAACCAATCTTAGAACATCTATAATAGTGGCTTTTAGATGATTTTTTTTGTGGGGGCAATATGAGAGAATTTGAGCCATTGAGGTTCTCTTGCAAGAACCTTGGTTTTTCATTTTAAAGTGGGTCTCACCAAATATGAAAAAAGTCCTATTGATTGAGGCACAATCAAAGCGTCACGTCTGGTGCATACACACCACTCGCCCTCTGGGTGCGCTATTTCTTTGCTGTTTTTTTCTTTTCCTCTCCCGTGTTATTTTCCTAGTAACCTCTGCAAAAATTCTTTAAAAACTATGCCTGACAAGCTTGCTCTTGGAAGTCTGTGCATAATATACTTTCTACTTGATCGAGACTGTTAAAACTTTTGTTAGATTTAAAGAGATTAGGGAAGAGAGAGTGATTAATTAATGTTTGACCAGTGGGAGATTAATGTGGGAAGGCCTTTTTAATTTGCATGGTAAGGTAAAGCATTATATTAGCTAGAATTCAAAATAGTCACAGGCAGATGTGGAAAGCACACTTCCCATTCCAATGCCTTCTTGCAAGCTCTCCCTCCCCACCCGCCCAAAGGGGCCACTCTCCTTGTCTGTTTTTTCTGTCTCTCTTGGTCTCTCTGCACTCTCTCTCTCTCTCATTCTCTCTCTCTTGTTCTCTGTTTGGGAATCTGTTTCTCTGCAGCTATACATACAAACTAAGCATTAAGCAACACCCCTTCCTAAGAACATAGGGAAAGGTTCAAGAAAAAACAGTGGGCAAAAAATTAACACTCTCCCCCTCTTTGCTCATCATGCATTTCTTCACCTATTAACCCCTCCATTCATTTCCCTTGCCTTAAAATTGTAAGTGGAAGTTAAAGTTGTGTGCTTTCTTCTTCTTCTTCTTCTTGCTGTTCTTTATTGCAGTGTATGCATCCTCCCCATCCTTTTCTTGATTCACTTTCATGGGGTTGTTGTTGTTGTTGTAGTTGTGTGTTCATTTGTATTTACATATCTTTTGTCTCTTTCTTTCTTTTTTTCTCTTTTTTATCCCCCATTTTCTTGTCTTTTTCTAGCATCTGAAGATCTCAATTTGGTGGGTTTGTTTGATTTTGGAAGGTTTGAATCATAGTCTTGCTTTGCTTAAACCAAAATTCCCTCTCCCTTTTGGGAAAAAATTGGATCTTCAACAAGGATTATAGTCCAAAGTTAGGATTTTTAGTAGTTTTCTGGAAATGGGAAATTTTGATCATCTGCTACCATGCACCTTTATCACTTGTCTCAGAAATGTTTACACTATTAAACTTGGGAGCTAACCTGTGATTTAGCTATGGTGTTGCATTTAAAAGAAAAAAAGGAATTGAATATTGGACTATGCATATATTATTGGTAATTTGTGTTGAAAGTTTTTGCTTTTTATGAGTTTCTTCTGGTTTTGTTATTGATTATTATTGTGTTTGAATCTGTACCCATTTCTCCCAGGCAAATTTTGTTGAAAAATTACAATTTTTTTTATCAGAATATAACATCCATATATATATATATCTTTGTGTGGATTATACACTGTACTAAAAGAGATCTATGAAGTGTGCTTATTAAAACAGATCCAATTGTTTTGCAGACTGATTGGATGTGAGAAGTGGCCATTTTTCACTCTCAATGGCTGCCTGAAAAGAATGCCGGTTTAGCAATGCTTTGCACTGCAAATGATTTATTGGGTTGGAAGGATTTTCCCAAGGGGCTTAGTGTTCTCCTCCTTGATGAGGACAGCAATTCTGCTGCTAAGATGAGAACGAAACTCGAGGAAATGGACTATATAGGTAATAGCATACTTTCCGATTTTCTTAATCTAGAGATACTTAACCTCTGCCAAGATCTTGTGGTCTAGTGGCACCAAGTTGTACTCTTATATGGGAGATTGTGGGGTCGAGCCTCAGTAGGTTGAGAAAGTAGTCATGAACAGATACTGCATTGTAACAGAGTCAGTAGGATTCCAGTTTATATGGTCCTTTTAGCATCTAATATGATAAGTGAAGCCAAAACGATTAAATGGCTTCGTTAACTTTTGTAGTTTCCATAATGTTGCTACTATTAGCCTTAATCGGGATAGTAAAGATAGTCCGGGAGTTCTAGGATGCCATTTTCTATTTGGGTAGAATGACATCTTTCCCTGTCACTGCCTGTCTGTCTGTCCTATAATTCTGCAAGTTGGTACTGTCTTGTGTTTTGAATTGTTGTGGGGTTTTTCAGTTTTCCTAACTGAAAATTTGAATCAGTTGAACCAGTGTATGTTCTGTTACTCGAGATTTATTCAAGAGACGTTACATGTTTATGAAGTAATAAGTGAACTATAACTTTGCCATCGTTACGATTTCCTTAAAAATTGATAGTACACTGCAAAAATGAGCATTCGATGCAGCCTTTTCTTTGTATACGACTGACATCAATATCCCCGATAATCCTGTCGTGCAGTTTCAACGTTCCAAAACAAGAACGAAGCCCTGTTAGCAATCGCAAGCAAATCGGTGGAATTTCATGTTGCTATTGTGGAGGTACTAATTTTTTTACTCACTCCAAAGTTTTTGTATAATTGCAAAATCAAAACCTGTGTGATTTCGATATTCACTTTCAAAAAGGTTTTGACGAATAGTGGAACTAAAATTATTATGCTTGAGACCTGTATCTTTTGCCACTCTCGATTTGGAAGTGACTTCTAAAAATGTAATGAGTACTGCTTTTACTTTTTGGTTATCTTTAGCCTCTGAAATTCTGCCATGTCGAACCCCACTTATCAGTTCAACTTTAGGGTTTTAACTTTTGTGGATAAAATTTTGAAAAGCGGGACTTGTGTGTTGTATTGCTGTCTTTTTACCCGTAACTGTTGAATTTTTGCAGGTTAATAGTAGCAACAGCAATGAGGTATTCAAATTTCTGGAAACCGCTAAAGATTTGCCCACAATACGTAAGTCATTGACATGATTGTATATAATGCTACTGTGAATTCTGTTGTGCCTCTAATTTTCGTTATGCCACATTTGTCACACATTACAAATGCTGCACGAGAATCTGCTAAGTTTCTTTTGTCGTTTTTTTTTTTTTTTAAAAAGTTATTGTACTAACAAAATTAATTCTTCGGGGGGCTATCGTGATGTCTTAATAGTTCTAACATCACGTTTCTTGTTCTTATTGCAGTGGTGTCAAATGTCTACTGCCTTAACACCATGATGAAGTGCATAGCGGTGAGAGATTCTTGGCTCAAATTCATTGTTTGATCATTTTCGTTTTTTACAATCAAGAGGAGAAACATTGAACAATAGTCATTGCAAAAAGTTTAACGATATTCGAGATCATTTGAAGATGGATATCGTTTATAGTTTTTTTGAAAGAAATCAATTCAGGACCGAAACTTTTGATCGAGTATCTCTTAATTATTTTGCAGCTCGGTGCTGTTGAGTTTCTTCAGAAACCGCTATCAGATGACAAACTACGAAATATTTGGCAGCACGTTGTTCACAAGGTTTGTTCGATTCGTTATGAATGTCACTCGAATGCCTAATGTTTTGTCGATTTTTCGCCTCGTTTTATGGAAAGCGTGCCCTGAGCTTATTGTCTAAACAGGCATTCAATGCAGGAGGAGGAAAGGATGTCGAGTCGCTTAAACCTGTCAAAGAATCTTTAGTTTCAATGTTGCAGCTAAGATCAACGAAGAACGAAGCGAATACCGCGAACTCCGACGAAACTGAGCAATCAACCTCGGTGCAGGAAAACAACCGGGACACGTTATCATCAGTATGTGATAAATACCCGGCTCCTTCGACTCCAACTCTGAAACAATGTGTGAGGTCACTTGACGATGGCGAATGTCGGGATCAAACTAACCTCTCAATGGAACACGATAGTGTGGAGCACGATGGGGAATCTAAATCTGTCGAAACTACTTATTGCAATTCTGTTTCTGAAACTATTCCCGTGATTAATCCACCTGTTATCAAGCAGGAACGAGAATCAAGCCCTGAACAGGCGGGGAAGAATGGTAATTCTGCTTGTTCAGAGAGTAAGGATGCTCGTGCCAACGCCAATAGCGAGTGCGGTGAGCCTAAAAAACCGTCTGGTGTCAATAGTTCGACCGGGACAAAAGCTAATAAAAAGAAAGTCAAGGTAAGATGCTTATCAATTTGTACATCAAGTGAATGACAGTAATACTGACTCTGTTACAATGTAGTATTTGTTCATAACTATTTTCTCAACCTACTAAAGCACAAAGAGACAGATGCGCCTCCATTGAGGCTATTCGAGTTTTCATATAATCGTTCTGTCACGCAAATTGTCATTCGTGGGATTTTAAAACGGAGAAAACGTTGATGAAGTTTGTTTGGTGATAAGTAATTTCAATCTGGTGTTTGGTTGGTCAGGTAGACTGGACACCGGAACTACACAAGAAGTTTGTACAAGCAGTGGAACAACTTGGTCTCGATCAGGCCATTCCTTCACGAATTCTCGAAGTGATGAAAGTTGAAGGTTTGACGAGGCACAATATAGCCAGCCATCTTCAGGTATTTCGATGTCTATACTTAATATTACATGCTCAAACTCTTTGTTCTCGGAGTAAAACTCAGGGGAGTTTGTTTTCTGCTCGTAATTGCAATAGCTAAAATGTAAACACACGAGAACCCACATTATAAAACGTTAAGAATGCAAATGAAAAAAAAAATGGAAAACACGGGGAATGCTTTTCTGAAGTGTATGTACTATACTTTCTTTTCGAAACAGAAGTACAGAATGCACCGGAGACAAATATTACCAAAAGAAAACGAATGGAAATGGCCTTTATCACGAGATTCAACGCAAAGGAGTTGTTATCCACGTAAACCTGTAATGGCCTTCCCACAGTACCATTCTGCTCCCACCGTCCCAGCTGGTCATCAGTTCTATTCTGCGTGGGCGCATTCAGGCAGCTATCCCGGTGCCCATGTGTGGGGCTCACCTTACCACTATCCCGGATGGCAGCCTACAGACGATTGGAACTGGCAGTCCAACACGGGGGTAAGGTTAATCTCCTCGAGAGTTGCATCTATCAGTTCATATTAACCTCAAATTATTGTCGTGATAGTTAAATATGGCTCGAGACACATATTCACAACATTTACTGAAAAACAATTATGTATTTTAAGGTTTATGCCCAAGCATGGGGCTGCCCCGTTATGCCAGCACCTCAGGGATCATATCCAACATATCCTCAGGTACACTTTACACAATTTTACTAAATACCTGCAATTAGCAGTGCCCTCGTTTTGTTACCATAAACCGATTGATTTGGATGATTTTTTTATTATTATAACACATTCGTTAGATATTGCAGAACACCTCGGGGCATCACAGGAGTGGCGGAGCACAAGATAGATACAGCATGCTAGACAACACATACGATATTCAGCCAGTAAGTTTTTTTGGCATTTAATATTTCATCTGTCATTTAAATTAGACGACTCAAATTGCAGAATCCCGTTTGCAGCTTATTATATGTGCTCATCATTTCTTCGTACCTTCTGCTATAATGTAGTATCTGTTCATACATACTTTCTCAACTAACTGAAACACAAAGAGTCAATGCCCCACACTGGGGTTCAAACCTGAGACTTCTCATTTGAGGAGTCATAGTTGTGCTGCTCGACCACAAGGCCTTTTGGCTATCTTCATGATCTTATAAAGCCACATGCATGAAGGACCAAATGTTATTAGATTATTTCGTTTTTTTTTTTTTGCAGGCAGAAGAGTTGATTGACAAAGTTGTGAAGGAGGCAATAAACAATCCATGGCTGCCCCTTCCTTTGGGGCTAAAGCCTCCCTCCACTGACAGTGTCCTCAATGAGCTTTCTAAACAAGGCATCTCCACCATCCCTCCACGAACCAACGGCTCAGATTTGCGCTGACATGGCAACAAATTAAACTCCTGTTCCAAAAATGCAAATTTGGGCAGCATGCTCCAAACCCAGAATCAAGAACTGGCCTGGATGCAAATCTGATGATCAGAGAGGAAAAGATCCACCGTCCATCCATCCACGATCCACCATTCGCAATTCTTGGTAAAAAGTTTGAGCCACTTACATGAACTTGGTTCAATTTGTAGCTGTGATGTAAATAAACCATCTTTTCGAGGCCCCTTTTAGCCCAATTTTGGAACAGACTATTGCCATTCCTTTGGTGTTTTCCTTTGGGATCCAGCCATGGAAAATGTAATAATGCTTTGGTTGATCTTTGGGCAGATTTGGGGATAATGGCATTCATCAATAAATAAATAAATAAATAATTTCTGATCTGATCTCAAGCAATGTTTTGAGTTTTAGCTTTGTGGATTGAGAAACATACATTGCAAAACCTTCTTCTAAGCAAAATGTTACAAATACTTTAAAAACATCTTGTATTGATGGGTACCATGGATAATTTATATTAATATTTTTTCAACTAGAGGTGCTAGGAACATGCCTTATGACCTAACCGATCAAGTTTTTTAACTACGTACCTTTATTGATGGCCGGTAATGTCAGTGTTACCAACCACTACCACCACTACCATGCCACTAGTCTGTAATAGTACATAATGATTTCATGGTTAGAAAAATCGGAAACCCTAAATTTCCAACCACGGGACCCTTCAGGTGTTCTACTAAAAACCCTAGGTGTCCAACCCACCACCGGAAGGGCCATTTTCCACCAAAAACTCTAGGTTTTCAGCCACCGATGATTGAAAATTTAGGATTTTCAATGAAAAATGACCATTCAGGTGGTAAAAAGAGTAGGGGTTTTCGGCAACACCACCACCAAGCATGTCTTGGAAGGCATTAATGACATCTTCTTCCTCCATTGCTAGCTCCTCCGGGGTATCCCATCCCTGGACTCGTTTGTTTTCAAGGAGGAAACGCGTGGCCTCGAATTCTATGCCTTCCAGTTTGCAGTACCCAACCAAGACAGTCTGCAATGCTTCATTTCTCCTGATTGTGAAGTACTGATCACGCTTGTTTTGCATCTGAACCTTCAGTTTTATATAGCCATTTTCTGTTTTTACAGTCCCCACCATTTCTCTCCTCAGTGTAAAAATGGATCTTTTGCTCTTACTGGCAGCAGTTTTGTGCATACTTATATAGGAGTGTAGTGAAGGCTGTGAAGTTGTTCTAGCTTTCCATATTCCAGTTTTGAGTGTAGTGATTAGTGAAGTGTGGTTCTTTTCATATTCCTACTTTCTGATTATTACTTCAAAATTCTAGAATTCCAAGCTTCCTGCAATGACCGAGTCTGCATGGATCGAGTAAACCCTACTCCTGTGTAATAATTTGCGACTTCACAAAGTGCAAATCACACATGAGAGGAAAACCGAGCTTGATCGAGAGGCTGTTGGCAATAATCAAATTTACGACTATTTAAGTATGGAAATCATATTTCACCCACTCAACCTCCTTTTTCTGGACTAGACATAGCGCAAAATAATGCGTCTCTTGAGATTTTTCACTTCAAGATTTACATTTGTGCATACTTGTGGGAGTGTAGCTAGATAGTGAGGTGATTCATTTGATATTCCTACTTTGGATCTTTGGGATAGTTCAAGATTTTAGAATTACAAGTTTCAATTCCTTTCAAATTTCTTTTTGGAATAGAGTCTACTAGATGCCTGGCTCGAAAAATATTATTTACATTTAGCAAATATTATTAATTCATTGAGGATAATATCTTGCCTCCCTATATTTAAGAACTTTCAATGTGAGTAATTGCACTAATGCATGTATGTAGCAGTGCCCTTCTTACTTCCAAGTTTTCTATAACTTTCTTAGTGTTAGATAATTTAAAATGTGTAGTGTCTGCACAAGCAGCTCGATCAATTAATAGATTGAGCGTGAGGCTTCATGATTTAGTCATCTAAGAAATTTCTGAGTCACTGTGATTTATTCATTCACAATCTTATTTCTAGGGCTATCAAAGTGGACTGAAGCCGGTAGGCTGGCCCACACCCGCCCCACAGTGGGTGCGGGTTAGGGCTATAAACAATTTGACCCACGAAAAAGCAGGCCTAACGAGCCTTACTTACTAGAGCCCACGACCTGCATGGGTTAGCCCGTGCGGGTTGCGAGTCAGATCCTATATATATTCAAAAAGAATGCAAGACAAAAGATCACGGGCCTGCCAGCCTGCAAAAGTCCACCAAAAATTAAGCTCGCGTTGGAACAAGTTGACCCGCTTTGGCAGTACTAATCTTTATGACAAAGAATTTCGCTTTGAGGGTGTGGCAATTCAAGATGTTGGAATTACAAGTTATGAAGAGATAGAGTGAGAGAATTAATGGTTGAAGTCAGAAAACCAAATGTGATGATTTTGATGATTGTAGAAATTTGAATAACTGAGAGATACATTGTACAGACATGGTATATATATCAACCTTGAATATCAACCATGAAGCCAGGCCAGTTAGTCCAAGAAGATTCTCAGTGATCTTCTTCTTCACAAAACTTGGTGTACTCTTTTGGGTTCATCAGGCATCCCAGTTCTGATTCATTGCATGGCTTTACCTTGATCATCCATCCATCCTCATATGGGCTCGAATTGATCTTCATTATGCAACCACACCCCAAATGTAAAACATGCATAAAAAACGAGTCATTAGTGTACTGGATAAACCTAATCTTGTGACCTTAGTCAATAAAGAATAACAAGATAAACCAGTCTAGATTAATCTTGTGACCTTAGTCAATAAAGAATAACAAGATAAACCAGTCTAGATTATCCGGCTCAAAAATCTTGTGACCTTAGTCAATAAAGAATAACAAGATAAACCAGTCTAGATTAATCTTGTGACCTTAGTCAATAAAGAATAACAAGATAAACCAGTCTAGATTATCCGGCTCAAATCAAGAACGACAGGAAGGCAAGAAGACTAATAGACGGCTCCCACTGGGGTCGAACTTGTAATTTTGTGGTATTAATTACCATGCCAACAGTATAACCAACTAACCAACTTGATTGAGCTTGTTTCTCTAAGAGAGTACGCATAAATCTAGTTTTAATTTGTGACTAGTCGATAAATGACAACAAAGAGGTGAACCAGCTTAGACTAGCCTAGATTATCCATATATCCATAGCTGACTGACTCAGACAAGAAGGTCAATAGGCTGCTCCCGCTCCCACTGGGAGTGACAGTAGGGTTGTCCCTTGAGATGGCATTGGGCGACCATAGTCAGCTTAAACCTAAAAGGCTGATAGACTACTTCTGTGAATCAAATAAACATGTAATTTTGTGATTATTAAGCCGATCATCTAACTAGAGACGCATATCTACTCAAGAAATAATAAGGGAATTACCACTCCGGGTCCCTCGGTGAGCTTGGTATTGACCTCCACAACCTCCCCTGAGATTGGAGAGTTCACATCACTTGTGGCTTTCACACTCTCCACAGCTCCAAAGCTGCTGCCTTGTTTAACAGCAGTGCCCACATCTGGCAGCTCCACAAACACCACTTCTCCAAGGTGGTCCTGAAAATACCCCACATGTGTTTACTAACCGAAGAAATTCTTCATTTTTACCAACACGTTTACTTATGCATTTGAAAAACAGAAAACAGAAAACAGAAAACAAAGAATTGAACATGGGAAAAATAAACACAAAGAATTGAAGTAAAACATTGCCTTCCAGTTTACCTGAGCATGGTCAGTGATGCCAATGGTGGCAACAGAGCCCTCACTCTTCACCCATTCATGTGACTTTGCATATTTTAGCCCCTCCAAGACTGCAAAACAAGCCCACATTTTCATTCACTTCAGTTATGCTATGCATAAATTCTATTTTTTTAAGATGACAATAGAAACCAGTAGGGTTTGCATGGGAAAATCCCGCCTTCAGATTCTAGCAGGCAAAAAATCACAAAGTTACAAGTTAAACTCCCAACAGGAGCAGCTTATTGGCTTTCTTGATTTGAAAGTGGAGGTATAAGCACTTATGTGCAGTCTCTATTCATGGCTACAAGCAGTGCTTTTTACTTTGATAGCTTCAAGCAACACATGAACCATAGTATTTTTTTATCGGGCGGCACAGAAATTCGAACACATGACATTTAGCATGGGATTGGTTCTATACCAAATTGAAATTCGAACACATGACATTTAGCATGGGATTGATTCTATACCAAATTGAAGCATGTGCTCCATCTAAACTAAAAGTCTAAGCTGATAGTTGAATTGCACATTTATGTTTATATATTATAGGATGAACAGAAAGAAGTGAAAAATTACCAGAAGAAAAGCATCTGGAGAGGGAGAAAGCTGCAGCTGGGGAGAGATTAGGCTTGGAGGAAGCAGTGGAGAGTCTCAATGCATTGGCTGTGGAAGAAGCCCAGATTCTGAGAGCCATTGTTTTGCAGCTAAATTTCACAGTGTTATTATGCCTGCAGGGCTTTTAGTGGGTAGCTACAAGAATGAGAAGAATATATGGGGATAAAGGCTGGAAAAATGGTGTCTCCCTATATATATTTGTTGGGTTTTATTATCTTGGATGAATGGTGGAAAATGAAAGCCTCATCCCTTGGAAGTATAGTGTATGTTAAGCACCAAGTGCCCATATTTATCGCCTTTGATGTGTTTGCACTTTGTAATTTGAATGATTCAAATTCTCTCATTTTTCCTTTGAGTTTGATGCTACTTAAGTATACACAAATTTGTGTAAGGATGATGGTGTTAGTGTGTGTAGGAGGTTAGGAATGAGTTTAAGTGAGATGAACACCTAATTCGAGTTATTGATGGACTTTTATTAATACCAATCTATACACTTCTGCGCATAAAGTATCCATTACAAGTCCAAACTATCAATGTTCGCAGTTCGATCGAACCCCCACCCCCACCTTGCCCCTGGAGATAAGTTTTGAGTGGAATTTCTCATTCACTAAACCAATGTTGTGGGGGAAGAAAATGAAACAATTGCAAACAAATTAAGAAACATTATTAAAATATAGGTCACGACTCACGTGACACCCACAAAACATTATTAAAATACAACAGATAAAAGAAAGTATAGAATAGACATTACCTTGTAATAGAATCAATAGTACTTAAGAAAAAAAAAAAA
The DNA here is from genome assembly GCA_003576665.1 of Ipomoea trifida. NCBI lineage: Eukaryota > Viridiplantae > Streptophyta > Magnoliopsida > Solanales > Convolvulaceae > Ipomoea > Ipomoea trifida. The sequence goes on from CP025651.1 coordinate 1,148,491, forward strand.
AAAAAACTAATCTAATTCATCCCAACCCAATAAAGGGAAAATGACTACACATCTAAAGCCCAAGAATGGGAGAACGGCCCAAGAGCGAAGAGCTCAAGTCATCAAAATAAACACAAACTCGGTAAAATTCTTGAGCCCAAGAGAAAGTTGGATTATAGCCCAACTCAAAATTTCAATCCGAAACCTTTTTCGGATTTCAGAGCTGCATCTTGTTGCAGCTTCTTCCAGGGAGGTAGAGAGCGAGAAAGAGAGGGAGAGAGAGAGAGAGAGAGAGAGAGAGAGAGTTCTCTGAATTCAACAATGGGACGTGAAATCGAGCTTGATTGTGGCAGCGAATCGTTGGAGGAGGAGGAGAAGAAGAAGATGGTAGAAATCAATTTGAGAATAATCGGCCCATCTCCACCGTCTCGCCTCGTCGTTCCTTCTTCCATCAAAGTAAACATTCTTCTCTCGTCGTAGCTTTGGCAATTTACGCAACTTCTATCAAAATTAACTTGATTTTGTTTTCTGTAGCTTAATTGTCTGAAATATTATATGCTTATTTCCTTAACCTCTCATCTTTTTGTGCTGGGCTGCTTGTGTGGTGAGGAAAATACACAAAAGGATTGATCTTTTTCAACATTTTAAAAAAATTTGAGAATTTTTTGCTGAATTTAGATTTTAGGATGCAATTATAGTTGCCTCAAACCCCAGCCAAGATGTTACAAGTTTGACTTGGCCTACTGTCCTTGGTTTTAGCTGGTCAGCTGTGAGAAACCTAGGCTAGTTTCCTTTGCCAGCGGGTCACATCCTCGGGTAGTGCCTAGTCACTAAAAAAAAAAAAGTGCTTGTTAAGCTAAGATGCTGCTAAATGTTAACTTTGCTAATAGAGAATTAGACTGTATTTGTATAAAATGGCATGTGACATGAAAAGTTTTCCTTCAATAATTTGGAATTATATGGAACCTGTATGCAGTGACCTCTTTTGCTGTGAGAAGGAAAGTTTTCTAGATGTATATGATAAAAGTTGTGATATGAAAGAGATATCCTTATTGATGGTTGACATTTCTGGTTATTTTTAGAAGCAAGGGATGAAGGGATACCCTTTCAAAAGTCTAATTTTTATGTGAATAATCGTCTAGTTGGTATTGCTAGATTTCTCTCTGGTACAAAGTCACGTTGGTATGCTACTTTTAATTTTCTTTGCTTCTTATTTTCATTTTTTGGTTGTCTTGGTGCTGGAATTTGACAAAAAGGAATTTTTTTTTTTACTGGCTGTTAGTGTTAGACTTGCCACTATTCTGCACCTTATTGATTTCTATCCTTAAAAACTTTCTGACTAAACAAATTTCATTCTAATACCAAATGGTGTTTCATGTTTTTAGTATCCATTTAATTGTGCCAATGACACACAGGTTCATGATTTGAGAAAAATGATTGCCAAAAATCGCCAATTACCTATCGAAGCTTTAAAGCTTGTTTTGCAAGGAAGAGTATTGCATGACATCCAAAATGGGGATGATCAAACAATTCAATTCAACAATGGAGGTCCGCATTTTATCTGAATGCCTCAATTCATTTATTGAAGTTCTGTTATGCATCTATTAGTTCTGTTAGTGAAATATAAAAATCTATTAGTTTTTATTTTAATTCAGGTTTCTACACCACCCTTCATTGTCTCTTAGGCGTTAACCCTTATAAGCTATAACTTGTTACTAAAGAAGCTTATGATGAAGTATCTTCCTCTTTCTTCAAACCTTTAAGGCTTCTACTTTGCGTTTTGATTGGTTGATCGGGGACCAGTTGTCTTCATTGCCTAACATTTGGCATGCTAAGTATTCACATTCTCTTGCTAGTAACAGTCTTTATATATCAAGGATACAAAGAATGACTTGTATCCTTGAGAGATGGATTTTAATTTGCTGCAGTAACTTCATTGTTGATTTCTGAATTCTAATTATAGTAGTTCACGGGCAAGTTTCATGACAAGTGTTCATTAGTGGCTGTCACATGTGCCTTTATGCAAGGTGTTTTTCGTTTGCTGGTATACATTGGATGTTTCTGATGATTTGATGTTAGCTCTCAGTATTTTCCACAGATATTTTGCATTTTTTTCTTTGAATGTGATAAAATTAGTTCTTCATAAATCGCTACCTGTAATCTCATGATTTTGTAGATTCTTTGATCATTGCTGTAAAACCAAAGTCTCCCCCCAAACACATTCGGGATGAATTTGACGATGAGGATGATGATCTGGTAATAACCAAATTTGTGCATAAGAGTTTATTTATATTTCTGATACAAATTTTCAGATGCCTATTCTTTTTGCTCGTCTTCAGAAGTTTCATCTACCGCAAACAAGTAGTAGGTGGAAAAAGAGGCTTTTCTCTATATTACGCGACAAATTGAAGCTTCCGGGTAACACCCTTATCTTTTGCATTGACAGTTTTTTTCGTAAAAAGTACTCTCTAGTCTCTTCTAATCTCTTTTCCTTCTTGTAGATATGCTTTTGATGGCAATTTTCTCAATCAGTTTTAAAATGTGGGCTATTATTGTCATGTGGTTTATTCTGGCACCCGTTGCCCATAGATTTGGCATCGGACCATTATACGTAAGTATAGTTTGAATTCCCTTCTCCATAAGAACGCAATCAATGCATAGTATCCAGTCTTAGGTTCTACATATGTCTGCTTGGTATCTTCCCAATTGTACATCTCTATCCGCTGTGTTGACACCGACTATCCTAAATCTTTTTGGATAATGGAATTAAATTTTATGATATGTGAAGTCGTCATAACTCATAATCTTCACAGAGTTACTGTCTTCTTGGAGTGCCCCGCTAGAATCTGATAGGCTTCAAGCAACTAGTCCCTATAGCTAGTAATTTCATCGCACATTTCTGATACATGGGACACTCAACTCATATTTCACTGTATCATTGTATCTGCAGATACTCGGGACAGGATTTGGGATTATATTCTATAATCTTGGACATCGGCAGCAGGGGGAACTCAGGTAAATCTCAACATACAGGGACTTGAAGCCCCCGCCCCCGCCCACGGCAAATTATTGTGTGGACCATGGTCCACATAGTACTGTGTGGGCCATAATAAAAAGTACATTTGTAATATACTAAATGTACATTATTTGTGTACTGAATGTACATTACACAATATAATGTATATTCAGTACAAAAATAATGTACATCCCCTGAATATAATGTACATTTTTAATATACTAAAAATACATTATTATTATACTGAATGTACATTATTTGATAGTATGATCCACACAGCTGTGTGGACCATGATTGCCCGCCCACCCCAACCCCCCCGCGCCCCCCCCCCCCCCACACACACACATTGTCAACTTTTTGACCTTATTGCTCTTCATCTCCGCAGTGCATACTCTATATTCAACGAAGATTTCAGAGAGCTTCCCGGAACTCTTAATGCTGACCACATCGACAGAGACATTCGAGCAGGTCGGTTATGAGCTTCCGTAATTTTCCCCGAGAAACAATCCCTGTCGGTCTTAGCTAGGGCCACGAACCCCGCGATGTATAATGTTGTATCTACATAGGTTTCAGCTGTGGGACTGTGTCTGTGTCTTCCCCCTTGTACAGGAAACCAACCTGGACCATATAACATTAATATATGATAGCAAAATACCATAAAGGGCCATTTATTAGGCCTGCAAAATTGTTCATTGCGTATGAAAGAGGGATTCATTTTGCCACTCCCTTCCAATTCCCCCTTGAGGCATAGACACAGATGAGCCAGACTGATCATTTCTTATCATGACATGAAAAGTCAAAAATTTTCTTGTTTTGGTGAGGAAAGCTGTGTGGGCTTTATTGTACTTTTGATCCACTTCTGGTTGGATAATTTGGAGTATTTATTCTGATAAGTAATGGTGAGATGATGGGTTGGGTTTCAGTACAGAATTTTAAAAAATTGTTGTTTTTTGTCCCCTTCTCTATTTGGCATGTTACTGCCATTCTAGACTAATCTATTTGAGGTCAAGGTTGTCTTCCAATAATCCAATATAGGTGGATTGCCTTTTAACCTAGGTAGTAATAAGTAGGCACGTCGTTTCTATGTCAGATAGTATGGAACGGTTTTCTATTCCTCTTATTTTCATTTCGGATGTCCTCGTTTTTTATATAGATAGTTGAATGAATTTGCTACCTTTCAAAATAAAAATTTAAAAAAAAAAAAAAATCTCTGTCAGATTGTATGGAATGGACTTCTATTACTCCTATTTGAAGCCTTTCAAAAAAAAATAGTGAGTTTTTTATGTGAAAACATGTCTGATACATAGAAATACTCATCTATAAGAGTTTTTGTGCATTATTTAACTTAATCAAAATATTCATTTATATAATGCAAGTTAGCTTAAACATTTCGTTTATTGAAATTGGTTTTCACTCTCATTTCAGCCCATCTAAAAACTACCTAAAAACTTATCAAACCTCCTTTTATTTGGGGTGGAGGTGGGGGTGGGGGTGGGGGTCGGGGGATATCCGGGAAAAAAATAAAACAAAGGGGAGACTACACATCTACACCACAGCTTGAACACTACGTTGTTGAAGAGCTCTCAAGATTTCGTTTACATTACTTAAATTATTCGTTTACATAAATTATATTTTACTCTTGTTACTCCCATTATTTGTTGGAGATGGTGACTAATAAGAAACTTGATGGAGCATTTTAGCAGGCTTTGACAATCTAATCAATCACCCAAAACTAGAAAGGGATGGGATTTGAAGAAATTGGGGAAAATATTAGATGGAGTTAGGTGGCTGACCTCAAACACATCATAGACCAAACATTATTTATAGTATGAATTGAATTGAAGATTTCAAGGTTAAGCTTTGATGTTGTCAATGGAAATGGGCAATTTTCAACTCGGTTTTTCTCCTCTCTTTTTCCACACCAGCCACTACACACAATTCAACGCGCATTTGAAAAGCGTATACGGAGTATTCAAGAGGGCTAGGGAGGGAAACTCGTTCAAACATCACAACCAAAAAGACCATTTTTTTTATCTGTTCAAATGGGATAAGTTTGACTTTCACTTAAATAAATTATTGAGTTCATGAAGATAGTAATTGGAGCGGGTACGAGAATTGTTCATCTAAGTTCATCAAGTTGTTTGGAATTAATGATACGTTGGGTGTTATTTGTGAGTGAAGACAATGAAGAGTCTCGTTGAAAAGACTTTGCGATTTGTGTTGGGTACTCCCTACTTTTGATCCAAAAAAAAAAGAAAAAAAAAAGAGTTATTGAACTCGAGTTTTGTGAATATAGAGATAAATATTAATAATGATTCTTCTGTTACTCATCTTCAAATTAGTCGGGGTTTTGTGTGATGAATGGTGAGGTTCTCCTTTAACCATAATCGATGATGAGTTGTGTGTCCATTTTGAGAATTGTTGACGATGAAAAGATTGGTGTCCCTTCGGCTAGAAGGATTGTTGTTTTCATTAATTAAGTGTTTAATTCGAGTGGTGCCAATGAGATTAAATTTATTGATTCCCACTAGACTCTTATATCCCCGGTTGAATTTCCCACAATTGAAGAGATCTTGTAGTTCATTCAAACAACTCTCGGAGAGCGAGAAACTACTCAAACTACTGTAATCATTCTCCTAAAAAAAACTTGTGCTGAGTGTTTGGTTGGAGGGAGAGAATAATGTGGGAATCAAGTAAGAATTTAAATTCTAGCGTTTGGTTTGCAATGATATAATTATTATGAATTTTAATTCTAATGTTTGGTATACATGAGAACTGAACGAGAATAAGTAATATAAAGTCCAAAGTGCACATACTTATTCTTATTATTATTATTATTGTTGTTGTTGTTGTTGTTGTTGTTGTTGTTTTTGTTGTTGTTATAAAACACATACCATTGGTGCAAAGAAAGAATGAAAATTTTATTGTTGAAAATTTAGGCAAATACGCTATACATACAGAGACCAAATTTAAATTGTACTTTTGAAAATTTATGTAACACGTTGTAAATAAACCCTGAAATTGAATTGAAAGCAATAAAATAAATAAGGGGGTTTTGAGAAGACATACTTGATTAAGGTTGGCCTAATAATGATTATTGATCAATATGATAAGATGAGAGTGACGGTAATTCATCGGCGTTGTGTGTTGAGAGTTGAAGAAGAAGAAATTAAACATTGTAATCGATAGGGGAGGTTAGACATCAATCTTAATTTTTAGGTTAAAAAAGATGATAATTTTGTCTCAAAGAGCTAGAGTTATTATTATTTTCTTTCTCAAAATTAAACCAAAGAATTGAAATACGAAGTGGAACATGGGTTTCTAATTCCATGAAATTATGAAAATGAGGGAATTGCAATTATGTGAAAACATAATTCCCTCCTATAAAACGAAAGAATTTACTCACATTTGAAATTAAGTGATAATAAAATTGTAATTCCCTCAAAAGTCAAGCGAACCTTCATTAGCGAAATAAATTCAATTTCACATATATAAGATTTCAATTATGAATCTTGTAAATAGGAAAACCACTATTAAAAAAAAAAAAAGAAAAAAAAAAGAGGAGAAATCTCATTCTACCGTTCAACATTCTTCAACTTTTTTTTTTTTTTTTGGGACATAGACTCGACTTCAAGTTAGTCAAATACGGAGTATAATACTCCATAAAATCCGTATTACTTTATTGTATTAAAAAATATATTTTTTTAAAAAAAAATCACAAAATTAAACAGTGGTGTGAAGACTGCCATTTTGATGATTTATTCAACTCGGTAATACTAATCAAAATCGCGTTCGTTTCAATCATTGACTCTATCATTTTATTTCAAACTCATAAGTCATAATTACCATTGACTCTAATCTATTCCCATTTTCCTAGACTTTTCATAATTATAAATTATAATAATTCCCATTTTCTTTTCCCACCAAGAAAACAATAAACAAAAGAAAATCTATGTATGTACATATATCTAGATCACATTGAGCCAATAAGATTAAAGAAGAGTAATGATTTTACCTTGTTTGACGAAATATTAAATGTATGTAAACGAACAATGATGATATACGAGTACTTGTTATATAATTAACATACAAATTTGCCTGGCTATTTACATTGAGTTAATAAAATTAAAGAAGATTAATGGTTTTATCTTGTTTGACGGAGCATCAAACACATGTAAACGAAGAATGACAAATACATGGTTACTAACTATATGATTAACATCTCGATTTGCTTCTCTAACTATAAATACAATGAAATTTCTAAGGTGATGTTTGATATTGATATCGTTTGTACTGAATACAACCCTATATGCTTTTTAATTGTATCAAGTACAATCAATTTTTGTCCGCACTTGATGCAATAAGTCTTACTGGACCAGGCCAGTACGCAATGCAGTGTACCAATCGACATTCGGCACCATATCCCCGTAAATATGATTAATTTTACAATTTGAGAAAATTACACCTTTTCATCTCTGAATTATAAGAAAATATCAGTTTTTGTTCACCTATTGTATTATTTCCGTTATTTGTATCTCAATTATTTGCGAGTTTGCCTTTTTTTTTCTTCTTTTTTTTTTTTGGCTAAATTGTGAGCAAATTGATTTTATTGGCTCAACGAACCTTAATAGAATTCAAAGATGTTTATAATAAAAATATCAAATTTTCAACAAACAATTATGAAACAAAAAGATGATAACAGATATAATTGAGAGATGAAAACGATCATTTTTACCTCGACAGCTACATATAGTCACATATATGTGTGCATATATATAGATATAATGGTAAATGTGTGACCATTGCATGTGTTTGTTGTCTAGAATCTAGGCACATGAATTTGAATAGAGATTAAAGAATTGGTGCATAAGATAATAGAACTCAACATTCAACAAGTGGTGAAAAGAGAGTTTTGAGATGGCATATATATCATGCAGCTGCCGTTGCCAATCCTCTACGGCACCCTATCAACTCCGATCCCATTTCTCAACCAATATATTCCTCTCCGAGGAACACACGTACTACATACTACCACAAAAACCAGATCCGCCATTACCATTTATACACTTGTAATTAACTCCGTTGGTCGGATTCCAAACTTGAAGGTGTGCACTTGATGAAGCGGTAAACCAATTTAGGTTACTCATAATTGACTGATTAAAAAAATAAAAATAGACAGCTCGTACAAAGAGAGGGGTTGCCCACATTGATGATAATCTTTAATATATTGAAAAGTCTACATCCGCTATCTGAAGGTGCACACTGAGTGAACACGCATTATGACTCTAGTTAGCAAACGACCAAAAGAATGTAAACTAACTTAGACTATAATGCTATATTTTTCGGGTGCACATACAAGCATATAGCCAGTACAGTTGTGTTAACCTTGGGGAGTTTTTCCGGTAGTTGAACTGCACCGTCGGCTGTGAAATATAACTCTTAAGGCAGTTGTGTACACGACATGACTTATTCATTTTATATTGTTCTTTCTTTATCCCTGTCGGCCAAACTCACATAGCAGCATAATTCTGTTTTATATTTACACTCAGTGTTCAACACACATACATGATCGGTCCAAACAAAAAATGCCAATAGACAATTCTCATTTCCCATTGAGAGTTGAATTTGAAACTTTGTTACTATTAAACCAATTAGTGATTCACCCATGCGATACACGGAATATATTATATACTTATAAATATTAAAAAAATAAAATTCTTAAAAACAAAACACTAAAATCAAAATTTAAACTCTTTACAAACATTAAAGGAAAATAATGATTGTCAAAAAAAATTTACACAACTAAAATTTATTAATTTTGAGATTTTCCTTTATATATACATTGCCTATGTCATCTTTGCTCTAATCTCTAAGATATCGGTTCTCCCTCAACAAAGATGTGCTGGTGAGGTGAGCATTTGTTAATATTTATACTGAAGTAAATAATAAAAGTAGAATATCAATTATTGTATATATAAAAGATATTAATTAATTTTGCATTAGACATCCTCTTAAGTAAAAATCTTTAATTTTTGAGCACCACCTGAATTGAATCCAATTGAAACCTAATAAAAATTGTGTAATTATAATTTGAAAGATTGAGGAGAGAACACTATTGGATAAAGGTTGGTATGAAAAGCAAGTCCGACAACGTGGGATGGTTTCAAATTTCAAAGACCAAAGGGGTCACTTTTGAAAAATATTAAAAATTTCGAAATTGACCCCACATTTGGGTGACTTGCAATCTGTTCGTTGACCATCCTCACCCACCCACCCCCTCCTCCTTCTCCCTAGGTGGGGCCCACATCTCCAACCATGTGAAATTTTGTCATTCGATACATCAATTATATATTCCGATGTTTATCTTCTCATTTTTAATGTTGAATATTGTAATCAAAATAACCTAAATTGTCTCACCAAGGTGATGGATACTATCATTACTATTGATAAAAAGTGAATGGGAAAAGTCAAAATGTTAAATGAGTAATCAATAATACAATAGAGATTGACAACAACAATTTTAGAGTTATTAGGCCATCCTCATTAATAATTTTTACGGAGAAAAAAATTAAGTAAATAGTTTTTGATAGATGAAAATGATGGTTTTTCATTAGACTGTCTTCCTGCAAATTAAGGTTTTTAGTGGAGTTCGCGTGGAGAGAGAAAAGTAGAAAACAACCGATGAAACCGTATATTGAGCGCAAAATGCGCGCTCGGTACTCCAATAGGCGCGTGCATAGCAACTCTAAATTATTACATACTATATATGTAATGAGATTTTAAGTCTTATATATATTTATCTAATTCAATATAAGATTACACAATGGTCAAATGTAAATTTATTATATATTTATACGTTTTTTTAAATACTCAAGAATCTAAGCCCTCACTACCGTAGTTCGAACATATGACCACTCATTTGATACCATCACATTACATGGTAGTTAGCATATTTATACATATTAAATAATATTATACTTATTATTTTACAATGTCATGCCAAACAATTTATTTTGTAATTTTTTTTTTCTGAATACAGTGGAAACCTCATCCATTATTCCGATGGCGTGCATTGGGTAAACTTAATTTTTATGTAGTAGCCCACAAACCACATATAAGAGATAAATCATAGTAGAAAGATTATATGCAATGATCCCTACCAAAATGATATTAACAATAATCAAATTTGTGACCTTTAAATATGAAAATCATGTTTCACTCACTCAATCATTATCCCCGTGACATGAAATGAATTAAAGCTTTAAATAAAACTGCTAAAGTGAAGTTGAAACTATATTATGTTAAGATGGCATGGATCTCTTTTTTTTGGTCATAGATTCTTATCCAAAATTATATTCTTTCCCCACCCACCCCCAACCCCTTTATTTTCATGCATAGAGAGAAGCAAAATATAAACATTAAAAGTAATTATAAAAATAGAAGAAAATAAATGCATTTATAATTTATAAGAAAATATAAATACATGGCATTTTTCCTAATTTCAGTGGTATGTATTTCAAACTTGCAATCTCCCGCCACTATACATTTGAACTAAAGATAGTCCTAAAAATGACTTTTATATTTGGAATATTAATTAGTTAAGTTATTTTATCCAAAGTCAAAGCATCCAAACTTTTTTACCCAAAAAAAAAAAAAAATACTTGATTATACATTTCTACCATTATAGTCTCGGGCATAGCTCAATTGGTCAACCAATATAAAATAAGTTAAAAAGTTTTTTTTTTCTTTCATCATCACTAGTCTCCAAGGCAGAAGCGGCACATCCAACAATTTATCTCATCCATCAATTTTCAAAGCGGGAACAACATATCCTGTGATTTACCTCGCTATCAATCTCCAGGATAGGAGCGACACATCCCGCAATTTGCTTCATCTACCAGTTTTCATGGTATTAACATATCTTTTACTTTGGAGTTCAATCTCAGATTATTCATTTTTTCTTTTTTGGGTATAAAATCTCATATTATTCATACCATTATAAAGTGAGAGCTTATGATACGGTGGTTTAAAACAATTTAATGTTGTTTTATTTTATTAATTGGTAATGAGATTAGTTAGTTTATAAAGCCTCAATTATTAATTATGATATATTTTTATATTTTATCATAAACTACATGAATGGATGCAAATAAAAGTTTTTATTATCTAAGTTTGATGGCATTGATTAGGTGACCAAACTTAATAATAACCAATTAAGTGGTCCAAACCACAATCCAACACATGGGTTGACTTGGGGGACTAACTTGAGGGACAAAGATCAATAGAGACTAGGCCAACATGTGTATTTAACATATTCAAATCAATTCAATACTATTCATTGTCAATTTAACAAATAAAAAACATATAATTCTTTGTTCAACTTATTTTATTTACAACATGTACATCATCTAACATAACATATCTATTGAATGTAAGCTTTTAACATATTCAAATCAATTTAATATTATTCATTGTCAATTTAGACAAATTAAAAAACTTATTATTCTTTGTTCAACTTATTTTATTTAAAAAAAACTCATTTTATTTATATAAAAATTACTTAAATTGTCTGTTTACCACCTAATAAGTCACTCATACTTTAACACCAAATTAAAATTAATACGGGTGTACCATATTATGGTACTTTGCTGGTCAAATCTGCTAATACAATCCGCTGTTTGATAACCGATAACATAATCCGCTACCGCTAATAGCTAACCGCTGATAACCAAACAAGCCCAAAGAAAGTTGATAATAGATGGAGTGATATTGACTAGAAGTTGGGCTTGACCTTGGGCTTCAAACAAAATAAACAACCAGAGACCCAAACCTACCAGACAGACAAAAACACCCCAAGAAGACAAAAAAGGACACCTCGATTTCCCCTCCCCGTTGACCCTACTTACCACTTTCGCTAAAACCCCCAGACCTATAACCGTCTTTTCCTCCCACAGTCACGTGTCTTCCTACGTGGATATTTTAACCTGCCACGTCGATCCAAATTTCAATTTTCTCTCTCTCTCCCCCCATTTTCAAACTCTCCCCTCTCTCTCTCTACAAAAGCAAAGAACACTGGTCTCCCCTCTCTCTCTCCTCTCTCTCTCTCTATACTTTGCAGTCTTTTTAATTCGCAGGTAAATCTACAAATACAAAATTTATATACTCCGGCGCGGCGTTCTCTCTCTATCTCTCTAGGAAATCTGTTTCTCTCTCTATATTTTTTCTCTCTCTCTATATATACATACATATATTTATATATATATACTTGAATTTATATATATAGATTGCAGTGTGAATAGATATAGTTTGATTTGGGGGTGGGGGGGATTGAGATGAATCGAATGTGATGGGAGGAGGGTTTTCGCATCTGTTTCCGTGTGTTAACCCGGCGGTGAACCGGGATGAACCGGAGGTTGTCTTCACCGGCAGCGAGCCACTGGACGAGACGCTCGGCCACTCATTCTGCTACGTTCGGTCTTCAGCTCGGTTTGTGTCGCCTCCCCACTCCGATCGGTTTATTTCGCCGTCGCAGTCGCTCCGGTTCGACGAGCCGGCTCAGCAGAAGCCTAGACCGGGGTGCGGTCCAATGGAGACCGGTTTCCGGGCCATTTCCGGTGCGTCGGTGAGTGCTAACACCTCCACTCCCAGAACTGTGCTTCAGGTGGATAATTTTTACGAGGATGCTACCGGAACTGATGGCGCTATTACTGGAGTGAGGGGAAGTGTTGTGAACGGGTTTGAGAGTACGTCGTCGTTTTGCGCCTTGCCTCTTCAGCCGATTCCTCGCGGCGGCAGCGGCGGGGAGCGGTCGTGTCCGATGGAGAGGGCGTTCTTCATGTCGGGTCCGATCGAGCGAGGAGCGCTATCTGGGCCGCTGGAGGCGCCCACCGGGTCGGATTCCGGTGCGAATAATGTCCCATTCTCGGCGCCGCTGGGAGGTGTTTATGTGAAAAAGAAGAGGAGGAGAGGCATTTCGGGAATTCGAAAGGCCTTGTACAGGAACTTCCCGGAGAAGAAGAGGCCGTGGGTTTTACCGGTTAGGAACTTCGGTGGTGGGCGCAAGGACGATCCACCTGCATCAAATTGTGGGGGGCGTGAGTCGGAAATGAGCTGTGATAACAATATTCAGTGGGCTTTAGGGAAAGCCGGTGAAGATCGAGTACATGTGGTTGTATCGGAAGAGCTTGGATGGCTATTTGTAGGTATTTATGATGGATTCAATGGGCCAGATGCCCCTGAATTCCTTATGAGTAATCTGTACAAAGCAATGTATAAAAAGCTAGAGGGTTTGTTTTGGGATAGTGAAGAGACTAGTAGGCAGGAAGAAGTAGGTGCAGGTTTAGAAAATGATGTGATTCCAGAGAATTCAGACATCCTACATACAAAGTCATCACTTGAACCTACAAGTGAGGTTGTTAGGGAAGTTGAAGGTGTAAATGGGGTTAACTTTCAGCAGCTCGATAAAGGATCCACAAAGAAGGTGACATTTCGTTCGGGTGAGATTGAGGTTAGGAGGAGAAGATTATGGGAGTTTTTGGCAGAGGAGGACCCTGAAGATGGTCTTGATCTCTCGGGTTCAGACAGATTTGCATTTTCAGTAGAGGATGCCTTAAGTGTGAACAATGCTGGTTCTGCAGTGAGAAGATCACTGCTGTTGTCAAAATTGAAACAAGGGTTGATTAAACACAGGGAGAGTAAAAAATTGTTTCCATGGAGATTCGGGTTGAAGGGCAAGGAGAAAGTAGGGGTGGAGGAGAATAGAGTTGAAGAGGAAAGGAGTATTGGAAACGGGAGGAGACGCATAGTGGGTCCAGTGGACCATGAGTTAGTTTTGAGAGCAATGTCAGGGGCTCTTGAAATAACTGAGCTTGCCTACTTGGATATGACCGATAAGCTTCTTGATCGGTATCCAGAGCTTGCGCTGATGGGTTCGTGTTTGTTGGTTGTTTTGATGAGAGATGAAGATGTGTATGTGATGAATTTGGGAGATAGTCGGGCTATAGTAGCAAAGTATGAGGCCGAAGAGGTTACTTCTAGTTCAAATTCAAGGGTACTGGGTAATGATGGGTTGGCTGTGGAAGGTAAAGCTGAAGAGTCAAAAGGTAGCATTCTGGCGGAGGATAAGGCTACAAATGTGGTTCCTGTTCAAGATATGAGGTTGGCCTCATTGCAATTGTCAACGGATCATAGCACAAGCATTGAAGAAGTAAGTTCCTCTTTCCTTCAGTTGGGTTCATTTGGTGTTTTCAGTCTTTTTTAGCTCTTTAATTACTTCATTTGAAGGTTTCATAATTTGTTCCTTTCCTTTGGACTATGAAATGGAGCCTGATAGTAATTACTTCAGGTCACCTAGATGGCACCCGTGTGGTGTCTTAGTGTCTTACTGTCTTATTAACCCAACTGCACACATTAACACTAAATGCTTGGACATTTATGAAGACTCATTTACCCTCCTTTGATTGAACATCAAAAACATTTGCTATAGTTCGGATAAAAAAGTATTGAATAGTGATTTCCTGTGGAAAAATCCCTTTAAACATCACTGCTAAAATTTGAAATTGTGGAACACATTGCTGCAGTTATTTACAGAATTCTGATGTTCTCTTAGCTTTAACTTCTAATATTGAAAAGATACTTGATCAGCAACTCTGTGTAAACATCTTCAGATATTCAACGTAGCTGCCTTTGTTCTAATGCAAAAGTTCTGGGCTTGATGAGAAAAAGTCACTGCTTTTATTCTAACTAATTTAATCAAGGTTCTGGATGGTGGAGTTTTAACCAAGGAACTAGGTAATAGTCTTGTGCACCAAAGTTGTCTGGTGGGCATATGTTATGGTGTTAAATGGTTTAATATCTGCCTTGTGTAGTATCCTATACCCCTATCATTCCATACCTCAGGGATATCAGTGTGTGGAACACTGGAACCCACTGAGAAAGCTAGTTGTGGCTTATCACATATATAGGGAAGTTAACCCATAGAGCTTCCTTTGATCTTCAAAGACCTGCCAATTTAGCAAATTAGCATATGATCACATGCTGTGTTATTAGGCACGGATTCTGCAAAGGAAATTCTTTATCCTCATTTTCATAGAATTCTAGAAATTCTAGCTTCAGATTCTACTAACATGTACAAGGAAAATGCTTGTCATTTTTGCTAGTCTACTAGTCTAGCAATGCGGCATTTTCATTATCTTGATATTGTCCATGCGTAGTTTGAGCTATGGCTGTAATCCTTTATTTGTTTGTTTTGATAAGTTATTTCATACTCAAAAACAAAAAAAGATGAACTGAGACACTGCAAATAGAGCTACTCCATATTAACTTTTAACAGTTGCATATATATTATGAAAATGCGCATTGATAGCTTCAATACAGTGACATGAGCTTAAAATGTCAGTCAAACTTTGATTACTGTTGAAGATATTTCTGTACTGTCCAGTTGCTTCCGTTTTGATGAAGTAAAACAGTGCTGCCATTAAGAAAGGTTTTTGTGGCTTGGTGAAGGAGATTATTTGTGAATGTCATTGATATTTCTTGGTTTTACTTTTTTGAAATTAAAGTATCATACATGTATTACATTATGGTGTTATTACAAATTGTTTTAGAATCATTGTTAATTTTAGCTGTATTATTTGCATCTTATGCTTGGTCATTGTTTTTTCATATTCTAAATTCCTTTCTTCTAACCTTCCACAGGAGGTTATCAGAATCAAGAATGAGCATCCTGATGACAGTAACTGTATTGTCAATGATAGAGTTAAAGGTCGCCTAAAGGTCACCCGTGCATTTGGGGCAGGCTTCCTGAAGCAGGTTTGTTATTTACTTTCTAGAATTTTGTGTTAGAGTAAAAACCTTACAAACCCCTCTTCCAGGAAAGAGTTGGCAAAGCTGCTTTATGAGATTAAGCGCATTTCAATATGTTACAATATTATACTCCTTGTTCTGTAATTCAGTAATTTAAATGTTGTATCCCACACTAGCAGTTGCTTGCTCCTCTAGCCTAAAAAATTGAGCTTTCTGCCCGCACATGTGTAACATTCTATTGTGTCTAACTTGGTTTTTCACTAGTAAACTTTTCTATATTTGCATCTTTGAGAACTTGTATGATAATTGTATGAAAAGTGATTGCTTATGTAATGTTTTGACATCCTTGTTGCAGCGTAAGTTGAATGACGCATTATTGGAAATGTTTCGCAATGAATATATTGGCAACACACCTTATATATCTTGTACGCCTTCTTTACGTCACCATAGACTATGTCCTGGAGATCAATTTTTGGTGCTCTCCTCTGATGGCTTATACCAATACTTGAGCAATGAGGAAGTTGTTTCCCATGTTGCAAATTTTATGGAGAAATTTCCTGATGGAGATCCTGCACAGCACCTGATTGAGGAGCTTTTGCTTCGTGCAGCCAAGAAAGCTGGTAATATTTCACTTGATTTTCTTCAATTTTTGTTGAGGATAGCCTTTAGCTTGTTTTGGAATTTTCAACTTTATTAGACTGTTACATCTCATTAGTTGTTTAGAGGATTTTATATCTGCCAGACAATAGTACACAGACATGTGCACATACAATTTATGGTATTTTATTTTTAGAGAAAAGTCGATAGTTTCTTTCCAGTGGCTTTGCATTCTGTACATTACCCCCTTCCCTGTGGAGGGAAATCTGAAACCTGTGTCCATAGTATAATGCCATCAATTTCATGCTCTTATCAGTTTTTTTTTTTCAGAATCATGTATTAGCAGTTTTGCACTGTACTGCTGTTTGCAGTTGTCATGACTTAGTGAGAACATAGCTTTGGTTTGGTTGATGCACTTTATTAGGACCTTTTCTTAATTAATTGACAATCGTGTCTTAACAAAGTCACTTTAATTCTACTGTTCCTTTTTCAACTTTTGTCTATCATGCTTGTTTCATTGAACGATGGTTTTTATTTCCCCAATCATTTTATAAAGGGTATACTGTTATCTGCGTGGAGATGAATAGGTTTAACCATCAAAAACATAAAAATTTCATGGTTATTTGATACTGGGGACCATTTAACATTCCACAGATGGACATTAAATTCAATGCCTTAACTCAAAACCTGCTGGATTTATTGTGTCTGCAGGAATGGATTTACATGAATTGCTCGACATTCCAACAGGAGACCGAAGGAAGTACCATGACGATGTCACTGTTATGGTAATATCACTCGAAGGAAGAATTTGGAAATCATCAGGAAAATACCTTTGAATTCCTCCAACAGCACCAAATCTCTGCAGCAATTGATTTGCTCCTTGCAAGCCGAACCTGCTGCAGTTTGAGGTTTCTGGGAACATTATGAAATTTGATAACGATCTGGCTTCATGTCTCAACAAGGACTGTTTTTAAGTCCCGCCTTGAGCAAAACACCTTCGTGGGGAAGCCCGTAATGCAATGCAGATGGCAAAACCAGTGCCAGATTGAAATCGACGCATATTGTGAATCGGTTTCTGGATGACGGTATAAATTTTGTAGCTGGGACTATCCTGGATGTGCTCTTAGACAAGAAAACTGACTCTCCTTTTGCTCTTCCTTTTCTAGATTTTGCATAGGGGCATAGGATCTTTTTTTCATTCATTTGTATTTTGTTCTTTTAATTAGGGCAAGAGAAGTGGTTGTAAGCAGATTGGGGGGAGGGGGTGGGTGTGGCTTAGTTACAGAGCTCTACACTAGACTCCATTTTCACAGGAGAAAGCTATTGAAACCCATGTGTAAAAATTGTTGTTACAACTGGGAGCAGAAAAAGAAGCACCAATTTCCCAAATGGTCTCTCTGGGCATGAGCACATACTTGTGCTCTACCCTTTTCTGTATACAGAATGCTATAAATGGTTCTAAATTCTAATGCAATCATTCCATTAAAATTTTGTGTTTTATTTAAAATTTTAATAAGCATATTATATAAGTATGTGAGACCCTGCTAGTTGTCTTAAATTAGTTTGAAATGCGCCTTGTGCGGCTTAACTCACTGGTCCAAAAATAATTTTCAAATTCTGTATATATAATTAATACATTCTGTACCTGTAATTATCATATTATGTGTCAGTAATTAAATATTTGTTTATATGTACAGAAGCTATTAACTATATATATATATATATATATATATATATATATAATTTTTTTTATCAGAATTCATAATGTAATATAAACTCTGGTCTATGGTATAACAATTGAACAAGATATAAGAATTGGTGGGATTATTACTATACCCGATGTTATCTCTAGTATGGAGAGATATTGACCTGAAGTTGGGCTTGACCTTGGGCTTCAAAACAAAACAGAAAACCAGAGAGACCCAAACCTACCGGACAAAAACACCCCAAGAAGACAAAAAAGCACGCCTCGATTTTCCCTCCCCGTTGACCCTACTTACCACTTTCGCTTCAAAAACCCCCCAGACTCCCAGACCCATAACCGTCTTTTCGCCCGCAGTCACGTGTGTTCCTACGTGGATATCGTAACCTGCCACGTCAGTCCAAAATTTCAATTTTCTCTCTCTCCCCATTTTCAAACACTCTTTCTCTCTCTACAAAAAGAAAAAGAACACTGGTCTCCTCTCTCTCTCTCTCTTCATTGCAGTCTTTTTTAGTTCGCAGGTAAATCTAAATACAAAAAATATATATATATACACCGGCGCGGTGCTCTCTCTCTCTCTAAGAAATCTGTTCCCCCCTCTCTCTCTCTCTATATATATACATACAAGAATATATACTGCAGTGTGTGTGTGAGTATATATAGTTGATTTGGGGGGTGGGGGGGATTGAGATGAATCGAATGTGATGGGAGGAGGGTTTTCGCATCTGTTTCCGTGTGTTAACCCGGCGGCGAACCGGGATGAGCCGGCGGAGGTTGTATTCACCGCCGGCGAGCCACTGGACGAGACGCTCGGCCACTCATTCTGCTACGTTCGGTCTTCAGCTCGGTTCGTGTCGCCTCCCCACTCCGATCGGTTCGTTTCGCCGTCGCAGTCGCTCCGGTTCGACGAGCCAGGTCAGCAGAAGTCTAGACCGGTCGGCGCCGGTCCAATGGAGACCGGTTTCCGGGCCATTTCCGGTGCGTCGGTGAGCGCTAACACCTCCACTCCCAGAACGGTGCTTCAGGTCGATGATTTTTACGACGATGCCCCTGGAACTGATGTCGCTATTACTGGAGTGAGGGGTAGCGTTGTCAATGTCAATGGTTTTGAGAGTACGTCGTCGTTTTGCGCCTTGCCTCTTCAGCCTATTCCTCGCGGCGGCGGAGAACGGTCGGGTCCGATGGAGAGAGCGTTCTTCATGTCGGGTCCGATCGAGCGGGGCGCCCTATCCGGGCCGCTGGACGGGCCAACCGGGTCGGACCCCGCTGGAAATAATGTTCCATTTTCAGCGCCGTTGGGAGGCGTTTATGTCAAAAAAAAGCGGAGGAGGGGCATTTCGGGAATTCGAAACGCCCTGTACCGGAATTTCCCGGAGAAGAAGAGGCCGTGGGTGTTACCGGTTAGGAATTTCGTTACCCATAAGGATGCCCCGCCATCTTCAAACTGCGGGCGTGACTCGGAAATGAGCTGTGATAGCAATATTCAGTGGGCTTTAGGGAAAGCAGGTGAAGATCGAGTACATGTGGTTGTATCGGAAGAGCATGGATGGCTATTTGTCGGTATTTATGATGGATTTAATGGGCCAGACGCCCCTGAATTCCTTATGAGTAATCTGTACAAAGCAATGTATAAAAAACTAGAGGGTTTGTTTTGGGATAGTGAAGAGACTAATAGGCAAGAAGAAGTAGGTGAAAGTGTAGAAAATGATGTGATTGCAGAGAATTCAGGCATCCAAAATGCAAATTCATCACTTGAAGCAACAGATGGGGAGGTTAGGGAAGTTGAAGGTTTAAATGGTGGTAACTTTCAGCAGCTTGATAGAGGATCCACAAAGAAGGTGACGTTTTGTTCGGGGGAGATTGAGGTTAGGAGGAGGAGAAGATTATGGGAGTATTTGGCAGAGGACGATCCTGAAGATGGTCTTGATCTTTCGGGTTCAGATAGATTTGCATTTTCGGTAGAGGATGCCTTAAGTGTGAACAATGCAGGTCCTGCAGTGAGAAGATCACTGCTGTTGTCGAAATTGAAACAAGGATTGTTGAGTAAACACAGGGAGAGTAGGAGATTGTTTCCATGGAGATTTGGGTTGAAAGGCAAGGAGAAAGTTGAGGTGGAGGAGAATAGAGTGGAAGAGGAAAGGACTATTGGAAACGGGAGTAGACGCAAAGTGGGTCCAGTGGACCATGAGTTAGTTTTGAGAGCAATGTCAGGGGCTCTTGAAATAACTGAGCTTGCTTACTTGGATATGACGGATAAGCTTCTTGATCGATGTCCAGAGCTTGCGCTGATGGGTTCTTGTTTGTTGGTTGCTTTGATGCGAGATGAAGATGTGTATGTGATGAATGTGGGAGATAGTCGAGCTATAGTAGCAAAGTATGAGCCTGAAGAGGTTACTTCTAGTTCAAATGCAACGATTCTAGGTAATGATGGGTTAGCTGTGGATGGTATAGCTGAAGAGTTGAAAGGTAGCATTCAGGTAGAAGATAAGGTGTCAAATGTGGTGCCTGTTCAAGATATGAGTTTGACTGCATTGCAATTGTCCACTGATCATAGCACAAGCATTGAAGAAGTAAGTTCCTCTTTCCTTCAGTTGGGTTCTGCTGGTGTTTTCAGTCTCTTTCTTGCTATTTAATTACTTCATTTGAAGATTTTCTTATTTGTTTCTTTCCTTTGGAGTATGAAATGGAGATGGCACCCATTTGGTGTCATAGTAACACCAACTGTACACATTAATACTAAATGCATGGACATTTGTGAAGACTTCTTTGTCCTTATTACTCTTCAATGGAACATCCAAAACATTTGCTAAAGGTGGGATAAATGAAGTATTAAACTGTGATTTTGTGGAATTTTCCCTTTGAAGATCACTGCTAAAAATTGAATTTGTAGAATGCATTGATTTAGTTCTGATGTTCTCTAAGCGGGTTTCTTTTGAACCAATTGTAAATCAGTGTAAACATCTTTAAAATTTGAATGTAGCTGCCTTTGTTCTAAAGCCGAAGTTCAGGGTTTGATGAGAACAGCCCACTGCTTTTATGCTTAACTAATTTGTTTTATGCATCTAAATTGTCTGGTGTTTTATCCAAAAGAACATTGTGGGCATATGTTATGGTATTAAATGGTTTAATATCTGCCTTGTGTAATGTCCTATCATTCCATACCTCAACTAGTTTGCTGCCTCAGTGATCCCAATGCGTGGAATTCACAGAGAAATCTGGTTGTGGCTTTTCACAGATATAGGAAAGTTAAACCAGAGAGCTTTATTTGATATTTAAAAACCTGCCAATTTAGCATAAGATCAAATTCTGTCTTATTAGTGTACATAATTTTCAGCAGCCATTCTTTCTCTTCCTAAGATATTGTGATTTTCATTTTATTTCAAAGAAACTAGCTACAATATGCATGGATTCTGAAAATTAATTATCCTCATTTTCATAGATTTTTAGAAATTCTAGCTTCAGAATCTACTTACATGTTCAAGGAAAATGCTTGTCATTTCTGCTAGTCAAGCAATGCTGCATTTTCATTATCTTGATAATGTCCATGTGTAGTTTGAGTTATGACTGTAATCCTTTATTCATTTGTTTTGATACGTTATTTCATTCACAAAAAAGATGTACTGAACCAGTGCAAACATAAGAGAACTACTCCATATTAACTTTTCAATAGTTGCATATACATGATGAAAATGTGCATTGATATCTTCAATATAGTACCGACTACCATAAGCTTAAAATGTCAGTCAATCTTCTTCGATTACTGTTGAAGATATTTTTGTACTGTCAAGTTGCATCTATTTTGATGAAGTAAACAGTGCTGCTTTTAAGGAAGGTCTTTGTGTCTGGGTGAGGGAGATTATTTGCGACTTTGTGAATATCATTGATATTTTGTGGTTTTACTTTTCCAAAATTGAGCTTTGATACACGTATTACATTATTGTATGATTACAGGAGGTTATCAGAATCAAGAATGAGCATCCAGATGACAGTAACTGTATTGTGAATGATAGAGTGAAAGGTCGCCTAAAGGTCACCCGTGCATTTGGGGCAGGCTTCCTGAAACAGGTTTGCTATTTACTTTCTAGATTGAGCTTTGGTTTTTCCCTTGTAAACTTAGCTATTATTTGCAACTTTGAGAACGCTGTATGATAATTCTTTAGATCCATGTATGAAAGGTGATCGCTTATTTGCTTATATAACGTATTAGCATTCTTGCTGCAGCGTAAGTTGAATGATGCGTTATTGGAAATGTTTCGCAATGAGTATATTGGCAACACGCCTTACATATCTTGTACACCTTCTCTACGTCACCATAGACTCTGTCCTGGAGATCAATTTTTGGTGCTCTCCTCTGATGGCTTATATCAATACTTCAGCAATGAGGAGGTTGTTTCCCATGTTGAGAATTTCATGGAGAAATTTCCTGATGGAGATCCTGCACAGCACCTGATTGAGGAGCTTTTGTTCCGCGCAGCCAAGAAAGCTGGTAAATTGAACAATGGTTTTTATTTCCCCACTCATTTTATTAGATGTTGCAAATAATTGCATAAAGGGAGTTGAATTGGTTTAACCATCAAAAAACATAAAATTTCATGGTTATCCTTATACCATTTAGTATTCCATGGGTGGACAAATTAAACTTTTGCACAAAGGAATGCCATAATTCAAGACCTTCTGATTTGAGCTGGGTTTATTGTGTTTGCAGGAATGGATTTACATGAATTACTCGACATCCCAACAGGAGACCGAAGGAAGTACCATGACGATGTAACTGTTATGGTAATATCACTTGAAGGAAGAATTTGGAAATCATCAGGAAAATACCTTTGAATTCTCCAACCGAAGAAATCCAATCCCTGCAGGCTGCAGCAATCAATTTACTCCTTGCAAGCTGCAGGTTGATATTCAGGAATCGGGTCAAGGTCTCTGAAAACACAGTGAAATTCAATCGCGATCTGGTTTCACATCTCAACCCTTGAGCAAGCTGAAGCTTGCAATGCTGACAGCAAAAATCGATGCCAGACTGAAACCAAGTCTTATTGAGGATCGGTTTCTGGATGAGGGTATAAATTTTGTAGCTGGGACTATCCTGGATGTGCTCTTAGACAACAAAACTGACTCTTCTTTTCCTCTTCTTCCTTTCTAGATTTTCCATAGGCATAGCATCTTTTTTCATTCATTTTTATTTTGTTCTTTTCCTCTTTTGCTTAGGGCAAGAGAAGTGCTTGTAATCAGATTGGGGGGTGATGGGGTTTGGCTTAGTTACAGTCTTACAGAGCTCTACACTAGACTCCATTTTCAGAGGAGAAAAAACTATTGAAACCCTGTGTAAAAATTCTTGTTACAACTGGGGAGAGTGAAAAGAAGCACCAATTTTCTGTATTCAGAATGCTATAAATGGTCCATTGAAATTTCTCATAAAGTTTAGACTAACATATATATTCAGAATGAAATAAGCATACAGTGGTGGGAATACCGGATACCGTTATGCTGATATTGTTGCAGCATCCAAAGAGTATGCCTTTGATTGAATCCAAGACACTAAATCTTCTTGAGTCGCAACGAAAAATCCAGCCTTCTCTTCGCTCTCCTTGAACGGGGCTTCGAACTTTTCCAGGTGCGAAGCGAATGCATTAGCCAAGCCTTGGGAGAATCTGTGGGTTCCCGCGCCAGTGTAAGCCGTGAAAAGTTGAGGCAGGGGCTCCTCACGCTGCACGATTTTGGCGAGAGTCGCCATCCATTCCTCGAATGCAGTGCGTGCAGCCCCGACAGAGAGTGACCGGACATTCAAACGCCACTCCTGGGATGTCTTGCTATGTAAACCGGGATACAGGCCATACACAGTCCCGAGGTAGAGCAGCTCGTGAGCTCGGTTCTGCAGGTTTCGGTTCCTGCATATATCAATCAGACAGTTGCAGAAAGGTCTTCG
This sequence comes from Ipomoea trifida, assembly GCA_003576665.1. Lineage (NCBI taxonomy): Eukaryota > Viridiplantae > Streptophyta > Magnoliopsida > Solanales > Convolvulaceae > Ipomoea > Ipomoea trifida. Next base: position 1,172,518 of record CP025651.1, read on the forward strand.
GGATTCCGGAGAGGTATTGCTGAGAATCACTCTGATCTCTTCTTTCACAGTGTCAAAACTTGTGCTATCTTCACCTAACATCCTCACAACAGCAACCAATCTCGGGCTCGCTCTCTGTAGACAACCAAGAACCTTCTCTGCATCCTCGCCCTCGCAATAGGACACAACCGAGAGCAGACACCCACAAAGCCTATCATCGGGTTTAATCCCTCTCTCCATCGACGCTTCAAACACCATAACTAAATCGTCAATCCTCTTCGCTTTCCCCAAGCATTGGATCAAACAAGTGCACCCCATCACATTAAGTTCAACCCCTTCCTCGGCCATTTCCTTGTACAAACTCACAGCCTTCTCCACATCTCCCCCACTCGCATATATATTTATCATGGCCGTATAGCTCCAACTATCCGGTTTACAATTCCGCGACTCCTTCATATCACCAAACAGCCTCTCGGCCTCCTCCTCCAACCCAATATCAGCACACATACTCAACAACGTATTATACAAATAGAAGTCCATAGGCCAACCCTTCGATTTCATTCTCTCCCAAAGCTCCAACGCATCTCTAGCCCACCTCGCCTTCCCATAAATCTTGATCAAGCACGTTAACGTCTTCTCATTCGGAGTAAGCCCATACTCCAACATCTCCTCAAACAAACTCCTAGCCAAGCCAGGCTTCCCGGCCTTCCCCAACGCTTCAAACAACGTATTATACACAACCAAATTGGGCTGAACCCCAACATTCTTCATTTCCTGCAACACAAACCTAATCCCATCATAATCAGCCACAGAACCAAACATTCTAGCCAGCATAGAGAACGCCACAGCATCGGGGGTCCACCCGCTCGCCCTCCCTCGCTCATACAACGATATCGCATCCTCCACCTTCCCCAACTGAGCATACACATCAAGCACAGCAGAGTAAGTCACCTCATCAGGGATCAACCCTGTCTTGTACATTCTCTCAAACCACTCCAAAGCCTTATCGAAAAGCCCACACCTTTTCGCACACGTGATGATAGTCGAATAGGTTATATTATCAAGCTCAACCCCATTCTCCACCATCTCAAAAGCCAGCCTCTCAATATGCTCAAATTGCCTCCCAAACCTCAAAGACTTCATGGCCACATTATAGAATATAGTCTCCAGTGGGAACAAATCCTTGGCCTTTATCCAATTCAAGAAAAGCAGAGATTTTTGCCAATCCCTTAGGCTATTGAGCACCAACAAAGCATTTTCTTTAGTGGGTGACTCTGGGATTTCCTCAAGAACAGCCATGAAACCCTCCTCATCAAAATACCCCTCATTCAATTTCCTAGCAAACCTCTTCAGGTCCCTAATCTGAGGGTTATAGGAGTAAGAAGAGCGCTTCTGACGCTGCAGAGACAGAACAGAAGGTCTGGGTCGGGCCGGGTTGACCCAAGTGGATTGCGGTTTGGATAAGAGCTTAGTTTGGCTTGGCTGGTCAGCAAGAACTGTTGTGGATAAAGGCTTAAGCTGTTCAGACAAAGAAGGGCTTCCATTTCGACGATTTTCAGGCTTTTCTGCTGTTCTTGGAGGGGATTTTGATGAATTATTGCAGGAAATGTTGAGCCTTTTTCTGGGTAATGTTAAAGATGGAGAATTGAAGACATATGGGTGCTTTGTTTCTGAGGAACATGGATAGCTGAAATGGATATCTAGAGCTGTGGAGAGCTTTGCAGCCATGGAGAGTGGAGAAAAAAGAGAGAGTTTGAGAGTTTAGCTTATGGCAATGGCCATCCGTGAAGTTTTGTAGATTTTTTGGGACCTTATCTTCATATCAATGCATTGTTTCACACAAACCCTAAACCCCTAAAAATCCAAATTTTTGCGGGGCAAATGTTAGAAGTTTGAAAGTATAAGGGAGAAAACTACATAAACAAAAGAAAATTTTTAAAATTCAAATAGTGTACACATGAGTATTTCTACATGTATCAGAGTTCATATTGCATTATGAATCATAATACAAAAATTTGGTACCTTCAATTAACATATTTAACATATTTTGTATCTATCGCTAATAGTTTCTGTACATGTAAACAAATAACTTAATAATTGTTGACACATAATATAATAGTTATAGATATAGAAACGGTCAACTGCAGGTATAGAATGTGTCAACTACAAATATAGAATCTGAATGTTATTTTTTTTACCAAGGTTTATAATGCAAGGTAGACCAAGACCCATGATATAATTTGCCTGAGTACTTCAGAATTGTACGCAATAAACTGCTAAATCCATTATGGAAATTTGACTAATTTATATCGTGGATCCTGATCTAATACATAGAATTTGACTTCATAATCTACAGAATTAATGTTCAAAATCTACATACACATAAACACGATATAATGCACAGAATTCATGTTCATAATACATATAAACACGGCATAATGAATATGAATTAAACACTTAACATAATGCACAAAATTCATGTTCATTGTTTTTAAACATTTATATTAATTGGGCCAGGCTTAAATAAGCAAAAAGGATAGCTAAAGCTATTGGGCAGTGGTATGGCCCAAAATAACCTAAATGGGCTGTTTCAGCAATACGGCCCAAAAAATGCGAAGATTCAATATTCTAATAAGAACAAAATCCTAAACACGCGCAGATATCGATTTCAACATGACAACGTGACCAAAAATGTTAGTCAAAATTAAGATAATCATGATTACGACTTAATAAAAAGGAAAAAAAAAAGTTAATCCGCGATGGATTATCTCTCCTGTGTGATTTTCGTATTATTTTCGATATATTTACCTTGTATATGTCTTCAAATAGTAACTGCAAATTTTTTTCATCATTAAAAAGAGTTAATAAAATTTCCATTAAATATAATATCTTATAGAGAAAATGACAATTTTAGTCTATCAATTATATCTATACTGTAGACTCGGTCATGAATTATTACCATACACAAATTTTAATATATACTACGTATATTATAATTAACAAATCAATGTATATTATTTGAACATCCATTCTGCTTAAATGCTCTTCAAAAATCTATGTAAGAAACAAAAAACACTATAAATAATACATATTGGTCAAATATTACACTAATATATAAATATAAAATCAAGCATATAAATATCAGCTTACCTATTAAGAAAGATAAATTAATTTTCTGACTAGTGAATTGGCATTTAACTTTGAAGCTAAAAAAAGTATATATATGTTTATAAATTTTAGAAAACCAACAATTCTTCATTGCAAATGAAAAGAATATATAGGTAATAACTATAATAAGTATAACTAAAATCGAAACAATTTTCTACTTTTTTAAAAATTCAATGAAGACCTCCTCAAAATCCACAAATCATGTTTGACCCAAAGGTGTTTTTTTTTTTTAGAGAAATAAAAATATTTTTTTGAGAGAAATAAAAAAATATTTTTAAAAAAATGTAATTACGCTGCCGACAGCCGGCGGACACACTAAGACCCACTCGCCGGACCCATCTGGAGGCTGCATCAAACATTCCGATGAGATTAACATTAATTAAGGATTTCATAATGCCAATACAAAAAGCATAATCGCATGTTAATCAGCTGACGTTTTATGAATCTCGAATCTTAATTATTGCTACTTAGACCGTAATCTTGGAAGATTATGTCATAGTTCACAGAGAACACTAGGACAGTTGTGTTTCGCATTCTCTCTTTTTGTCTCATGCTCTTATCTCTTCCCATTTCCCACTTAATTCACACTCACACACAAAGCCACAAAGGTGGAAAAAATAATAAGGTGTTTATTAGGGTTTTCCGAAATGCGTTTTCAAATTGTATTATTTTGAAAGTCAGTAGTTTGGGATAACACGTTGAGAAACGGTCTGTTAATGTAATTGGAAGATTGAAGATTCAACAACAGTTATTTGTGTGTTATATTGAAAGGGTTTTGAGTTAATCATTTCTTTAATAAGAGTTGAATTCTTCAAGCTTAATACGAATTGAATCATCAGATCACTCCCACCTTAGTTGCGATAAAGGATGTTGTATGCAAATTCTTTCTTTAAATAAATAAATAAATTTAGTGACGAGAGAAGCTCACTGTTACTATTCTAGACCTCTAGGATATGCACTGAGTAGGTTTCGATCAATCATGTGTAATAGCTCGTAAATATTTTTTTTTAATTGATCAATATGTATCATGTTAGTTGAAGATAATGAGAAAGAAAAAGTAGTGTGAAGGTGGACTTCCCAAGATTGCAAAATAGTTCTTATGATTAATAATTTATAGTAGACCTAAGACCATATATAGGAGACATGTTGAAGTCTAGCCATATTATTTAAGATAAATGTTGTTAATAATATATATATATATTTTTAATAAAAATGATACTTTTTCAATTCCACCATCAATCTAGTGAAATATCTTGACGTGGAGAAATATTTCACTTTTTGTATCCTCACACTATTAATTGTTATGGATTAGTGGACTCTAATATAATTTAATTAAATGAACACAAATCAAATTATAAAAGATTTTGTATAAAAAAAAAGTTTAGTGCAAGTAGCATTAATTATATGCTTAATAATGGAGTTATATATAGGATAATTCTACTAACGTGTTAATCTAAGTATTGCAGATATGCTCTCACTTTCAAGTCACGGAGGTCAAGAGCTATGGTAAGTTGATCAAGTTCCATCAATAGAAAATGTTGCACTTGCTCTTGGAGTCAACCATCACATAAACAACCACCCCGTGGTGTGATTGACATGAGCATTCAATTGTAAGTCGCTCATCGATTTCGTTAGTGACTCTTCAGCACGTTGTTCCTCTCCTCTCTAGTATATATATAGGGTACTCCATCAGTTTGTTCGAAATTCTAATTCTAATTCTCTGACGTTGCATCCACCGGAAACAAACATATAGACTTAATTGTAATATATAGACCTAGACAATTGTACCTAAATTACTAACAATTTGCCAATCTAAATATCATACTTCTACATACTATATAATCCAACATTTTTATTGTTTACTGTACCAAAGATCTATTACGGATGTAGTATATCCGATACTGACTGACTAGCTTGTATACTCGAACCGAATAATGTTATCATCACGATTACATAAATTAAACTAGGCTAATAAAATCATCAAGTAACAATGAAAGAAGAAGAAAACAAAAAAAAAAAAAAATAAATAAATAAAAAATTGTGGCATTCACTACTATAATTTTATGTGAAAATGCTTATATTTTATATTGTGTGGACTAAAATCTTCTAATTGATTGCATTAGGACAACAATCTTGACTTTGCTAAGAAAATATTTTTTTTTTGGTTTTTTTTTTTAATCCAAAGAAAGATCAAAATAAAAAATAAAAAGAAATGAATGAATAATTAATTAACATGCAATTCCTAACAACCCATTTCGATTATTTCTTACCTAGATTACATTAGATAAGATCCATAATAAAATGAAATGATATAATATTTATTATTATTATTAATAGGCATGCTTTGATCATCGTCCAAGATTGCATCATCTGCCGTCCATATCCATCAACTTAATCTAGTCCATATATACATACTTCATCCCTAAATTAAGTCAATCATGAACACTTGTAAATTTTGTCATGTTTAGAAATTAAACCAAAGAAATCTTGCACCATGAACACCTAATAGCATGCCTATCTTTAAACAAAATATTTGATTTATTCTTCCCAAAATGTTAAATCCCCAACCCCAAGGGCCTGCCCGACAAAGCATCTGGGAAGATGTAAATTATGATAACTCAACTGAACACAAAATCTAGACATTTGCTTACTACGCATAAAGAGTCCCCTCACTTTGAGAAGTTGTCCCCACATTGCCGCTAGTGAGGCTAACATTTGAGAAACGCATAAGCGTTATTTACAGGTGCATGTAAACCTCAGTCATGGTGAAGATCAAGAAGTATATTATTGTCCAAAATATCTGCAACTGTATTATTTTTCCTAAATACATGTTTTATCTAGACTTCACGCTCAGTTCTTATGTAGCGCAGCACACGCGTACATGCTCCAGTCAAGTTAAGAACCAGTGCAAAGATCTTTTCAGTACATATATGAATGTTTGTGTGAAGAAAAGTTGTTCCAGTCGATAATAAGGACAAACATATAATTAAATAATAACCCCATAACAACAATAATAAAACTAAGTTAAATGATTTTTTCAAAGAAATCATTTTAATTTCACCAAGCCAATCAATCCCCATTAGCTGCTCCTAAAAACTTTGCATTCTTACATAAATTCACAAACTCGAATGCCACTCCCCAACATTGTGTTGCCCAAAGTCAACTTATTAGACAAATTTGTATCATCTTTGTTAGAGTTCGTTTGTTGCTTAGTTTGGCGTGCAGGCAACAAATTCATCACCATCATCATCTTTGTGAAAGTTTTCTTTAAAACTCCATCACAATCGTTATTCGAGGGTATACACTGATAGAGTAATCTCGTTTCTGTAAGTGTAATAGATAGTCTGCAAATCACACAAAAGAAGTAAATCACACTAAGAAGATTAGTGTTACGGGCTAAATTAAGAAGGTGTTAGTTAAAATCAAATTTATAACATTTTGATACGAGAGCCATGTTATACTCACTCGACCACTCCTTTGGAGATAAATTTTTATTTATTTTGAATGATTTAGTAGCCGTTGTTTATTTGAGTGGGACAAATAATCCTACAATGAGGCAACTAGACAAAGTGCCGAAAGGGGAGGAGGACATGAGACCAACAACCAACAGCGACAAGGATATATATATACACCATATATGACTATTACAAAATATAATAATTTTTTTTTGACTTTTTTAAGATAAAAATTAAGCTGACTAGTCCGAATTAATTTTATAGTGGTAATAATTTTAAATAGAGGAAGGTCTTAAGTCTTAACTGTGATGCCCTCAATTTCATAAACTACAGGTGAGAGCATCTAGTGTATATTAAGAGCCGTACCATTTCTTTTCGTGTTCAAATTTTTCATCGACAAGTAGAATAGTAGAAGACGAAGAATTCTTACTCTAAACTATTTACGTCAATCAAATCTTATCTTAAATAAAGTTATTGTCTTCCTGTATTCTTGAGCGATAGCGCAATTGAAGTTGTGTTTTTAGATTAGAATTTTCTTTATTAATTGATGGGTTTCACACCAATTCAAACCTCAATGTGAATACTATGCTTGTTGTAGGTACACTTTCATGTCACATCGTCGTGTAATCTCTTGTTGTTTTCACTACATTATTGGTTCATGCATGCCATTGCTCAGCATAATGCACGAGTAGTCACTATACCTACATGATCAATTTATTCATCAATGGGCATATGTTAATGATCTATTGTTTAGGGTTTTCATTTTACTTTTTACTTCTTAATTTGTTGATTGATATTTTTTAATGACAAGAGAAATCCGTCGTTATTATTCAAGGGTGTATGTGCATTGGGTAAATTTTTTGCAAATCACACCAGAAAAATTATGTGTGACAGTTTTGAATAAGAAAATATTGGCAATAATTGAACTCCTGACTTTTAGGTACAATAATCATGTTCCACCTACTTGGTTATCCCTTTCCGAGTATATGCTGATAGATTATTATTGGTTTTAATTTAGGGGTCTTTTTTTTTTTTTTTTTTTTTTTTTCATCGATGAATGTAGACCATATATATGATAGAAGTATATACGCTTGAGAATACAATTAGTATTTATAATAAGACTACACTTATTGGCTTTTATAGATAGCAAATTGAGGTTGAAATAATTGAGAGAGTGACCAAAGGTAGGCATGCCAATTCTCCTTAATTGCACTATTCTTTTCAATCATATCATTTTCTTCTATTTCGTCCGTTAAAATTCAGCCTAAAAGAAAAAGTTTATTTAGTACACCAAGAAAACAAAAGGATGTACCCATCCATATCTATCATCTGCTTATCATGCATCCCTTTTGGAGAATCCATAAACAAAAGTAGCTTACCTAGCTATCATCAATTACAAAAACATAGAATATATATATATATTATATGCCAAACACCTTGTGCTAAGATTACATGTAGTGAACTTCCCCAGGTCATGCGGCGTTCAAGCCTCAGTGGAGACGATATTGACTCTTTATGTTTCAACATGTTAAGAAAGTATCGATGAACAGACCCTACATGTAGTAGATAGCTATATATATAAAAAGTTATAAACCATGTTCCTGTGTAATAGCATGTGTAAATCGCATTATTAGGAATGTCCCACAAGACAAGCTCGACCGAGATAATGTTTGTAAGAATTAAACTCGTGATCGTTAAGTGAAAAAATATACTTTACTTACTTGACCACACCTTTCGGGCGAAAATTATCATACTTGTTTTAAGGGTTTGCAGCTAGCTAGCTAGGTATTAATTAATAATGTGGCTTTTGTAAAAGTGCACACAAATATTCTTAGCTTGACAAGCTAAGCCTTTTGGTACTTGAATTGCCTTCACAAGTTTCCATAGTAACTGCATCTACCTAACCTATCTTATGATCTTGCGGCCGGGAATCAACTTTAACACCAATCTTATGATCTTTAGGTATAGGATGACTTGATTCACCTTGAATTTTAACTACTATTCATAATGAATTATCATTAAATTCAAATTATATATCGGAGAGAAATTTTTCCAACCTATAAGTTTTACACATATTTATAGGTTCGAACACCTGACCTCATACTATAAAGGTAATATTAAATAGTAAATACACACAAATTTGCTCATGTAACTTTACACATAGTGATAATGCAATCTTATTTGATGACTTATTCTTTGTTAAATCAATCAATTCACAAACAACTAATAATATAAATATCAAGAATTGTGAAATCACATGAACGTGTATAAATATACATATAAATTATATTTACGTGCAGATAACATTTTTCTCTCTCTATAACGCACATTAATAAGACACAACATTTTACGATTATCATGAGTACCCAACACCATTAGACACGGGTTCAATTCCCACAAGTGACGATTCCCCCTGGGTCAGCTCCTGTGCCTCTCGAAGCGAACGTGGGTGGACCCGGATCGTTAAACGGACGGAGAAAGACCCCTTGAATTTACCATATATATATATATATATATATATATATATATATATATATATATATATATATATATTAAAATTTTATAAAGGAATTATATTGAACTCTCAATGTGAATGATCAAAAAGGTTATTGAACACCAAGAGCTAAGGATATCATATCATGCATGCATTTGATTGATATGCTCTTGCTTTGAGAGCCTATAAATGTTTTGTTTATCTTATTTTTGGGTAAAGGGAGTGGGGAACATTGCAACTTTTAAAAAATTTGGTGGGTCACAATAAGAAAAATTAAATCTATAGAAAATTCTTGGAAACCCTCCCCCCACCCCACAATTTGTATATATATGCAAATGAAACTGGTTTTAGGTCCCATCTTGGGCATGAAAAAGTTCCATTTCACACTCTATCACTGGTTTGCAACAGTGGCATTTCACTTTTGATCTTTAAAGCCTTAACACACCTTTTTATCTCATCTAAAAGCATGCAGTCCATTATCACCCTCTATTTTATGTTTATTGTACGATTTTTTACATCATGAAGGAGGGGGTTACCCCTGGGGAACTACGTTTTAGGATAGCTCCACCACTCTACGTGCCCTAGTAACATGTGCCAGGTCATCGAAATACAAATCCTCGGTCCCGATTGGACAGGACGAAAACGTCTTGATCTCCTCCCCTTGGGACGCTCCAAACGACGCAAGGCAGTCCGCCACTTTATTCTGTTCTCGGTAAATCACCCGAAATGATAAACTCCAATTCCTTGAAATCCACCATTTAGCCTTCTCGATATAATTTCGGAGAGGACCTCGGCCACCCGACTCCTGCTGAATCCATTGAACAATATTTTTGGCATCCGATTGTACTTCCAAGTCTCGAACTCCCATCTGCCATGCCCATTCTAGACACTCGACAATAGCCTCTGCTTCCACAATGGATGGATCTCTGAAGGCCGATTTGCAAATGATACCTTCAATCCACTCACCTTTATTGTTTCTCACCACTCCGCCAAAACCAGCGCTGTTGCTTCCCATCTTGACACTTCCATCTACATTAAGGGTATAACAGTGCACGTTAGAAGCCTTCCAACATGTCTGAATGGTTTCAATTATTGTACGATAATTGAGTGATAACTAAAAACTTAATGATCTCTAGTAATAATTTTTTTAGGGCGTGATGACACACGTATCTAATTCTTGATGACTATTTCTAACACTTTTAGAGGAGATCTAACAAGGTCGTTTCAGTTTTCTAACTTGCTAGCTTATCAGTCAACTTGTTTTGCTCCCTATAGACATGTCAAACAATGATATCCCATTATTTTGCCAGCCAACTATCTCTCTAAAGTCGGTTTGTATTGATCTACATATTTTCTTTGGGATATCGCCCTTTTTCTTAGACCATTAATGTTTTCTAATTTGATTTTCTTGTTCTAGGATATATATAGGTTGGACGCGACCTTTTTTTCTTAGACCATTAATTCTAAGTTTCTAAGCATAATCGGCTCCTAACTTTGATTTACAAGAAAATCCCTACATACTACTGAATATGCGCTTTGAGTGAAGCTCGATCACCTTGTAATCTTAGTATAGCCTTGCTTTTTCTTGGAGCATTAATTCTAATTAAGTTTCTAAGCATAATCGACTCCGAAATTTGATTTACAAGAAAACCTATAACCACTACTGAATATACGCTTTGGATGAATCTCACATTGTGATCCTAGTATAGCTCGCCAAAGAACCACAGTGAGGTAACCAGCTCAACCAAGAAAGCCAATAAGTAGCTCTCATAAGGGTAGAACTTAAAACTATGTAGTTAATGAGTCAATTGCCTACCGCAACTTAGCTGGAATTCCTCGATTAATTCCGAAATTGAATACAAAGAAAGTTGTACTATAAGTACTTCACTACAGTTTTATTGAAATCATTTATGACACACGAAGTGATAATAAAAACAACATAATCTCCAACTTTTTTTTTTTCACATCCTTTTATTTTTCACAAGTGACAAAGGCAAAGTAGTTCCATCACATCACCTCTCCACACGTATCTTTTGCTAATTCTTTCACCAATTGGATGGCCCCCTTCAAAATTTGATGGGAATTAATAAGAGTAATTGCCCTGCAAACTATAAATATAGCTTTACCACTTCCATGTGAAACCAAAAACTTATAAAAGAATTGAAAGGTTGGTAACTACAAAAAAGTGACAATAATCACTTTCAAGAAACACATCTTTTTGTGCTTTTGTGACCAGAGAAACTACAACCACTATTTAAGGGTATACATTGGATAAATTCCATTTATGTGTAATAGTTAACAAATCACATCAGAGGGAGAAAATGCACTAAAAGGTTAATATGCGTCTGACTCGACTGAAAAAGTGTTGACAAGAATAAAACTTGTGAGTTTCGATTACAAGAATTATACTCTACTTTATTTGTACAAAGGTGAAAACACATCTTTTTGGACATTGGGCCATACAATGACGCATACGATGAAGAAAGTGTTTTTGTCGACTCATCATGATCTGTAAGGACCAAGCAGCTTCAAGACTTGGCAAAGACCTAGACCAAGAATTTTTTTTTTTTTTTTTTAAAAGCTTATTCCAAAAAGAGGAAATTCCATTCTTTTAAAACTTTTTTTAATGAGTATAGCTAGATCAGTTTGTATTTCATATTTATTAGTTTCTGATGTTTAAGTTTTGTCACATTTAATTTGTTTCTTTATTTTTAAAATTGTTTTACTTTCCTTTCAAAAAAAATTGTTTTACCTAAATTTTAAATATTTAAAATATTCTTATTTTATAAATATTTGTGTTGAGCAGAGCTTGAAGGCCCAAGTCCATCGTACTGTCATGGGTGTGAATTTAAAATGTGAAAATGCCTCCATGCAAGTATGAGACAATATAATTGTGATTTCGTTATTAGCTTAGCATAAGCATTTGATCCAACAATTCGTATTGCACGAGCTAGGAGGGGATTGTTGGGCAAGGATCAACTCTATGTGTGAGGCCGGATATATATATATATATATATATATATATATATATATATATATATATATATATATATATATATATATATATATTAAAAATCATTGACTCGTTTTTTTTTTTTTTGTACTATTGACTCGCTATTTTATCATAAGAAAATTGATATTTTCTCTTTCAATTCACTCAACGAAATCCTATTGTGAAGAAAATCCAATTTCTACACTGGATTGAGCATGATAGCTGTATTGTGAGAGTTTCACTAATGTAGTGAGCTTCTTGTGAGCACCAGACAAGCAAACACTTGTCGATCTCACCTATTGGACTGCCGAATCACCATGATTTATCCTTCCACTATCTCATTGGTTTGGAGGTACGGTCTTGAAGTGTGCAAATTTTACTTTTTGTGGGCAAATGCTTTTTCTTTTTCTTTTTTTTTTTTAATTATAAATTTGTAGTTAATACACGTCAGAGCACACCCAAGCATGGCGTCCAGTCATACTCCAACGTTGTACCTTGTTACCTTCGTCTTTTAACTGTCAGCATTCTATCTTTGGCGGGAAATAACAGTTTTTCAGGTGTGAACACATCTCTGGTTTAAGTGGGGGCCACCGTAGAATTCTGGGAAGCCATTACCCTTTCGGCCATTGTTAAGTAGAGTTTTTTGAACCTTGAAATCGCCTCTCTCCGCACCCTATAAATTCCCAATTCCTCTCTTCTTTCTTTTTACTCTACACAAACACACCCTTTCTCTTTCTATCTCTCTCTCTCTCTCTCTTCATGTAATCCATTGTTAGCTAATAATAGACTAATAGGATTTCTTGGCAAATCACAGTTCTGGGATAATACCCATCAATTCCAATTTGTTTTCTTAAATAAAAGATTGAATTTTTATTTGGTGGGGGAGGGGGGTTTAAGAAGAACATAGTGCTGAGAGTGTTTTTTCCCAAGTACAATGATTCTGTTCCTCAAGGGATGCATTCTGTGGAAATTCTTTGCATTTCTTGAAACTGAATTTTGTGTGGCCAAAGGCTATTACTTTTGGATTTTCCAGATTTTTAATAGATACAGTTTGGGGACTTAGCTAATTGTTGAGTGTATATCTGATCCTCTCTGCTTTATAGTCTGATCTTTAGCTAGTTTTGGGGATTTTTTTTTTTTTTTTTGGTGTGGGATTAGGAATTGAGAGATGGGGGGAGCATCATTGCCACCGGGGTTTCGTTTCCATCCAACGGATGACGAGTTGGTTGGATACTATCTCAAGAGAAAGACTGAGGGGCTTGAGATTGAGCTAGAAGTGATCCCAGAAGTGGATTTGTACAAGTTTGATCCATGGGAGCTGCCAGGTAAAATTGATGAGGCTTAGGTGTTTGAAGAAATGTCTGAATGTGTGTGAACATGTTGTTGTCTTCTTGGGATTGTTGATTAATAATTGTGTGGAAGCAAAATGGAAAGGAAAGCTAACTTATTACTTAACTGTCTTGTTATATATGGAAAAGTGGATGCTTTATTGCTTTTGTTGTTTGCAACTTTGTTTTTTCTTGCCAAAAGATGAGGTTCTCTGTGGGGCATCTCTCCTTTTTAGTGTTTTTATTATTGATTCTGATATGTGTATGTATGAGTTGCAGATAAATCGTTCCTGCCAAAGCGCGATATGGAGTGGTTCTTCTTCTGCCCTCGAGACAAGAAGTATCCGAATGGGTCTAGGACGAATCGAGCCACAAAATCTGGGTACTGGAAGGCGACGGGCAAGGATAGGAGGATTGTCTGTCAGCCTGCAACTGTTGGGTACCGCAAAACACTGGTTTTCTATCGCGGGAGAGCGCCTCTTGGGGATAGAACGGATTGGGTAATGCACGAATATCGCATTTCTGATGAAGATTCCCATGGCAATCCTAGTTTTCAGGTAAGCAAACTCGAGAAATCCCAGTAGAAATCCCGGTGTTGTGATGTTTTTTGAGTACTATTGACTCTGTTACAATGCAGTATCTGTTCATACTGCAACCGGGTGCCACTAGACCACAAGGTCTTGGCCCAGTGTTGTGATGTTAATCCGTTTGCATTTTGGTTGATTTGTGTGGTCGAGTGAAGAACGTCTGCTGCTCTGCAGGGTCCTTTCGCCCTCTGTCGTGTCATCAAGAAAAACGACATTTCAAAGAAGACGACGAGCGAGGCTAGTGGAGTGACAGCAGCAGCAGCAGCATCTAAGGAAACTGGATCCAGTTCAAGCCATGCAGGTTTCTCCTCCTCAGTAGCATTAAATGAGCCTATTATCCTTTCTGATGATATCCCAACTCAAACCGCATTCATGAGCACCGAGAGCAACTACTCGACCCCCATCGCTTCTCCCTACCAGGCGTCGCATATGGGGGACTACGAGTTCGGTATGCAGCCTGATACCGCTAGTGTCTGGATGTCAGCTGACATGATTCTCGATTCTTCAAAGGTGATCATCACTCTTTCTTGATATTCTTATGTGCATCACCTTATCCTAGTTCTCGTGTTGGTGTTAACGAGATCTCTCGTTTACAGGAATGCCCTCAACAGCAAAATGTTCCGGGATTTCACTCAACGCAGTATGGCTTCCCGGGCTCAACTCTATGGCAGCCATACGAAAACCATGAGCTCTCGTCGAGTTCATCTTACTCAAATTTTAGAGGGGAAGTTGAACTTTCTGATGATCCAAGTCGATATGGCTGCGTGTCTCCTTACTTTGGCCATGGAAACTACCTCGGCTTTTATGGAAACGACGGCAGGCCATTTGAAGGTTATGATCAGAACAGCTCATCAAGAAATCCAAATCTTTTCTGACGAAAAACAGCCCAGAGGAACTGAGAATGCAACAACAAAATTGTACCCTTTGCGCGGTGTTAAACTTGGAATCGGGATCCAGTTAGTGGTGATGGAATTTGGCATGAGCTTAAGATAATGAATCTGGTTACACTGCACAATATAATCCAACTCGGTTTGCCTTAAAATACTCGAAAAAATCTGTTCTCCAAGATAACAGTTTTTGATGATTGTCTTGGAGTAAAACAAAACACCCTTTAAATTTTGTGCCCTTAATTCCATCATCAAAGGAGCAACCTCCTAACCGCGATCACTTTTTAAGATCACACTAGGAATCGGGTTACTTATCTGCTCAACTTTTGAACTTCGACTCAAATAAGCTTCGCGCAGAAGAATCCTCCCTCGTTAGAGGTACCGGGACTTGGCGCTGTTTCTACATGCCATCTTTGTCTTCCATTATCGCGCTTGTTTTTATCTGATATGTCCAATGCTGCAACATTTATAGTTTCTTGTTGTGTACTTAGCTGGTTTAGGAGGAAGCATTTTGCTGTATCAGTTTTAGTGTAATTTCTTATGAGCTGTTAAATGTATCTGTTTTGCTTTCTTTTGTGCCTGGTTTTTGTCTTTCTTGTATATGTGGTGTGCAAGGTAGTAATAAAGGGTAAAGTAACCAATGCCTTTAAACATTCATTTCTTGCAAAGGGGAACATGTGAAAGCTCTTTGAATAATTGTTTAAACATCTTTCACCAAAGACTAGGTAGGAGTTTGTTAAGCCACCACGATTAGCTCAGTTGATTTCAGGGTGGTGAATTATGGGTAAGGATGCCAGATCGAGCCTTGATCGCCATAGTATGAAAGTTTTATCATATTGAGGGTGGCTCATTGTGGACACCTGGCATTGGTCCTTTCACCTAATGAGCCACTTAGTCACCGCTCTTGTGGGGTTGGCAATTGTGGACACCACTCACACCAGGCATTAGTCCTCTCACCTAATGGCCCGCTGAATCACCTCGATTTATTCATCTGCAATCTTAGGTAGGGGTGGCTTCTTGTGGTCCGTTGTGGACATCAAGCACTGATCTCTTACCTAATGAATCGTTGAGTTGATTCACTGTGATTTACCTGTCCACAATCTTGTCGGGTCACGGTGTGGCTCCTTGTGGGTACCAAACACTAATCCTCCCACCTAATGAGACAATGATTCACCATGATTTACCAATCCACAATCCTATCAGGCCAGAGTGTGGCTCTTTGTGGGCACCAAACACGGATCCTCCTATCTAATTGATCATTGAATCACTGTAGGGCCGAAGTGTAGAACCCTTGGAACAAGATATTTCTTACCTTTTTATGGGCAAGGTAGAAGTTTGCCAAGTCTTTGATAAGATATGCACAGTGGAATGTTGGATTTAGAACTGTTTAGGAGATCCTAAGATCAAGCTATGCTAGGAATCTAGGATTGACTTTGAAAGCACTGAGTTTTTTATTCCTCAGATGGCTCCTTAAGTCATGCTAAACTTACAACCTAGCCTTGTTTGTCTGTTGTTGCATATGTACTGCATGTATTGCTGAGATTCAGTGGCTCATGATGGGATCATGGAATGTCAAAATTTGTGCCCAGACAAAATGATGTTTCTTGCTGTCAACAAATGGCAGGAAATTTTGTGTGTTTATTATCCGGAGAAATAGAGAACGCGTTTATTTGTTATTTTTTCAATTTAGAAACTGAAATTTGAAAAACGAGCTAGACATGTTCTTAAATTTGGAGAAGTTGTGTAGAATGCAGAAATAGTTGACCTATATTCCGTGACTCCGTCTTTCTCTTTAGTCATTGTCCCCCACTTTCTCTCTCTCAATCTCTATCTTCGACTTTCTCTCTAACCACTGTCTCCTACTCTCTTTCCAAGCTCCCTCTCCAACTTTCGCTCTAGTCTTCGTCTCTCTCAGTCTATCTTCGACTTTCTCTCTACCCCCGTCTCCTACTCTTTCCAGCCATCCTCTCCAACTTTCACTCTAGTCTTCATTTCAGGCTTTCTTTTTTGCCATAATCTTTAAGTCGATTTTCTCTTTGTTCACCTCTCTAATTTTCTCTTCGGTCATCATTTCTAGCTTTCTCTCATTCGAATTTGTATCTATAATCTCAAAAATTAAATTTCAAAAACGAATTTAAAATTAAACTAGCCCGTAAATTCCTAAATATCATTTTTCACGGCACGGCTTTTTAGGCTTCTTGAAATGATTATGGTGGTGTAAAACTGTGATCCAACTTGACAGAATGCCAAGAATAGATGATGTTGGAAGACCATATAGTCAAATCATTTGGTCATCATCTCTCACTATTAACATTCTCCACATTGAAAAATTTTGCTTTAAAAGAAGCTCATGGAAGAATGATTAGCCATTGAAAGTGAAGTGCTGCTTTGCTTTATGCTTTTGATTTCAAATGTTATATGAACAAGTGAACAACATTGTCAAAATGTTCTCCGACCATCTTTCATTGCCTTCGGTGATACCATGAATAAACAAATGTATAGTGACAACAAAAGCCTCTATAAAAGTGTCACCAAAAGCCCAAAATTTATTAAGTGATATATTCTCTATGATTTTTCAGAAAAAAAACCCAAAGCCCCCTTAGCCGACAAAGAACCAAAAGACTACTAGACAGCTCCAGAGCTGGTAAAGGACCACAAGAAGGAACAAAAGACTACTAGACCGCTCCAGAACGAGCAAAGGACCACAAGAAAGACCAAAAAGACTAATAGCATATAGTAAAATTTGAAACTTTATGATTATCAAGTCAGATATCCAACTAATATGGCTGGAGGGAGTTGCCCCAATATTTTCTCTACAGATATGTTTAACAATACTAGCTAGGCAGAAAAAGAATCACATAAATCATATCTATATATATATAGAGAGAGGTCCAATAAATAATTGGACTTACGTCGAGGGTGCAGTGCTTGTGCATGGCATGTGCCCAACACGAACATTCCCTACGATCTCTTACCTAGTTTTTTTTTTGTGCAGCGCTTGTGCACGAACTGTGCACAATCGCTATGTATCTTTTACCCAGTTCTGTGGTGAATCTAGGACAAAAAAAACTCGTTTAGAAAGCAGCCACAGCTACTGTAAAACATGTAAAATGTCAAATATATGTATTTGTCTTCTTACTAAGAAGAAGACATGTCAAGCAAGAAAAAGTAAAGTAAGGAAATGTAATATCACTTTGTTATCTGTAATGCCATGCTTTCTTCAGATCAACAAGCAGGCAAAGATGCTAGGAGGTGGCGCCAAAGACACGAATTCTCTGCTCAATAGGGACGCGACAGGCGGGACATGCAGCCCTGCCCTTCTTCCCGTAGTTCTCGTTGCAGTTGGCACACACAACTTGGTGAGCGCAGGGGAGAAAGACAACAGACACCTCATCCTTCAAGCAGAGAATGCATTCCCGATCACACCCAACTTCCTTCTCTGCAGAATTCTCTAGGTTGTCTAATTCATGGAGCAACCTCGCGATGTCTCCATGGGCATTCACCCCATCCGAGTTCCCTGTGGTTAGCCTGACAGATTGATGGTGCTGTTCAGCACTCAGCTCGGATGATTTCAGCCTTGAAAGATCTTGTTGAAGGCGTTGAAGATCATCTTTTTGCCTCTGGAAGTCTATTTCTATCTTGAGGCGCAGAGCCTCCAGCTTCCTTTTGTTACCCGCCTCGGTAGCCTCTTTGAGTCTCCGTTCTTCCTCAACTTGGGTCAGGGCTACCTCCTTGGCTGCCTGTTCCTTAGTCCACCTTTCCTGTCAAACAGAAACAAGTACATATTTACTGAATTTAATATGCTGAAGTAATTGTAAAGGTCATTAATTTTCTTCTACCCAAGATGAGTAAAAGGTAAATAAAAGAAAAACGGTGAGAACTCCAAGTCTCCAATGCACAACACGACTTGGGAGTAGTTGAACAAGAATGTGCACTAGTCCAAATTCAAAATTACAGCAGAAACATAATAACTAAAGCAGATAAAGAAGCAATTTGGCTCAGTCAGCAACCAAGCATGGAGAGAATCTTATTTTCCAGAAATTTTGGATAGTTAATGGAGAAGAATGTACTATATTAAAGCCAAAGAGTTGACCACCATATATAGAAAATTTGATTTACAGAGTATATCTTAAGCAAACCTAGAAGGAGAATAGAAATTTATTGCATATGCTAGCTTTGAAAACTGAACATATTGACACAAAAACTTATTATATAAAAAAAAAAAAAAAAAAAAAAAAAAAAAAAAAAAAAAAAAAAAAAAAAAACTCACATCACCAGAGCAACATTAACACCACATTCACAAGAAAAGCAAGGTTGTTGGCTTGACTTCTACATCCTACTCTATTTCCACTTTGCTTGAATTCTTCATAAGATGTTCAAAGAAGAGTAATGACTATCATGAATGAGCATCTCTGAATATCAAATAATGCAATAAGGTGAACTAGCAACAAGCATTCCATGGCAAACACACATTAGTGACATTACGAAAAGTAATTGTTCAAGCAAATGTAAATTGGTTCGGTTGAATAGATTTAAATCTGAATAGAGCCCAAAATAAGCAGTTGGTCTTGACAAGGAATTCGGAAAGCTGGCACTAATCACCCAGTTAATTAAAATATTTAGATGCATTTTACATTTTGAAAAGCACTGGGGATAAATGGAACATGAAATTTTTAGAGCTGGCATGCAGCCAGTAAAAACATATAGTTAAAAACAAACCTCAGCTTTCTTTTGATCTGCCTCAGCCTGAGCCAGCTGTTCTGCCAAGTCTGAACACTTCTGTTTCTCAGCTGCAATATCCTCCTGAAGTTTAGATTTCTGTTTCTCCCAAGCTGAAATCTTTTTCAGGCATTTCTTCTCCCTCTTTGCAACCTCCATAAAAGTTGTTGCAGATTCTGATGCACTCAGTTTGCACGCCTCCATTTCTGCTCTAATTTCTGCATTCTCAGTCTCCAGCTTTTTCACAGCTGAGTTGGCACGGTCAACTTCACCACTTGCTTTACGGAGAGCATTCTCCATTTCTGTGAGCTTCTTCATGGTATTGTCCTCAATGGTCTGCTTACCCTTCTTCACACTTTGGGTCTCCTCCCTTTCCATCCTCAGCATCTTAAGCTCAGTTAAGTCATTGCTTAATTTCCTTGCAGCTTGCATTGCTTTTTGATGTGCCCATTCCTTCCGCTCCTTTGCCTGCCTCTCAAGATCCTTGATTTGATGGATCAAACTCACAATAATCTCATCTTTTTGATCCATCTGGGGATGCCCATGCTCTGTACTCTCATCAAGATTTAAATCACGAAATTTACTTAATACAGAGTTGACAACGTCTTGGTTTTTTGAATTCTGGGATTCCTCACTCTTTGCTACAATACCTTCAACACCTGATCCATTCAAGCTTGAGGAATACCCAGAAGGCAAAAGGCTTGAGGCTGCTTGTGACTGGTTTTGTATATTTTTAGAGTTCGACCTAAATCCAGCAGCAAAAGTTGCAACATTCTTCTTCAATAATGATTTCATTGAAGGACTAAGATTAAACCTCTTTGGGCATTCAACCTCTCTCTGCAAAGGTGTCTCAGAGGAGTATGAGAAAAACCTATTAAAATCATTGGGACCTTCATTTCCAAAACCCCAACCACCATGAAATCTACATATAGCAGGGGGTATGCCAACAGGACCATTCCCAACACCCTCCACATTACTATTACCAGTGACTGATACACTAGCAGAACCATTCCCATTAGGTTGAGGAAGAACTGGAATATCCATCACGCTGGCACGCCCCACATTAAGATCACTCATTAGCAAACACCACATTGCATCCCCTTTACTGAACTGCGGCTTAACCTGCTGCAGTATGCACACCATACCAGCCAATGAGTATTCCTGCATCTGCCTCAGATCAGTGAAATTATTCTCAGACTCTTCAGAGCTCGTCCCACTTTTCAAATAAGATATTGCATTATGCAATATATTATTCAGCACATCCATCCCACCATAGCAAAACCCATTCTTCAGAATGGCCTTCAATGCCACATCCTCATCATACCCTAAAGACACAAGTTTAACAATAGCCTCATTATATAGAAACTCCAAATTCTTCATCACAAGATCCTCCAGCTGCTCCTCGGTACAGTAACCCCACCCATTGCTATCAAACCCACCGCCGGGAGTCGGGCTAGGGTTTGTGCTCAGGGCAGAATCATGACTGCCCATAAAACAATTCAAAGGCTTAATCCCTGATTCCATGATGGATTTAGATAGCGGAGTCCTTTCTACAGCATTGCCTGTGTTATTATTGCTGCTGCCCTGCTCCGGGTCGGGCTTCGCCGATCGGTTCCTCCGATTGGCACGGATATGCTTCTCTCTTACGTTACACCCCATTCCGATTCTAAATACAGACTGAGAATTCACAGAGAAAATTCAACAAACACAAAACTAACCAAAAAAAATAAAACTGAATTTACACGAATTTATACGTTTTCTATTCTAATTTTCGAATGAATCGCATATATAACTATTCACAATTCAGAAATGAGATGATCACATAGAAACGGAGATCAACTTACATATATCGCCGGTGATCGTCTTTTGAGCAGAAGATAGCTACTGAGAAGAAATGGAAACTGAGAAAGAGAAAGAGAGAGAGAGAGAGAGAGAGAGTAATCGCACGGTAATAACACGTTAATCGCACGGTCTGTTACGTGTTTTACGGAAGGATAGTTGGGCTTGATGGGCCTAGGTTCATTTGGGCCTGGCTGGGGAGTGAAAATGGACCTTTCTCGTATTGGGCTTGTTGATAATACTTGTGAATTACCCGCATGGGCATCTCAACTGGTCACAGGGATAAAGTTTGGGGGAAGAGTCCAAGGATTGAGTCTCACCAGCGATAGTGTGGGAGCAACTTTTCAAAGTGAGGGGGGACTCTTTGTGCTACATCCTCCCAGAAGTTTTGTCGGGTCGAAGCATGGGAGGCCCTTAGGATTGAAGATTCAACCTTTTGGAAGAAGATAATACGTGTGGATTGCCATTTTTAAGTGACAAATAGAAATAGAAATGAAAATTTAATACTTTAAAAATAATTTGAAAAAATTAAAAATAGAGTTATATATGTGTAACGAGCTTAATTAAGAAGGGTAGTGACAATAATTGAATTCACGAACTTTAAATACAAAAATCATGTTTCACATACTAAACCGCTCATTTCGAGTCTAAATGACAATGTTTGTTGTACTTATAAATTTACATCAAACAACTCTTGTGACATAATACAAGCATAGTTAGGCTATTAGCAGCGCAGCAGCCTGTGACTTGAGGCTGCTTGTGACTTCAGAATACCCAGAAAGCAAAAGGCTTGAGGTTGCCTGTGACTGATTTTGTATGTTTTTGTAGTTTGACCTAAATCCGGCATCAAAAGTTGCAACGTTCTTCTTCACCAATGACTTAACTGAAGGACTGAGATTGAACCTCTTCGGGCATTCAACCTCAGGCAGACTCTTTGAACTATCGTTCTTCCTTTGCTTGGTTGCATGTTCGTTGCACCACTTTTCCTATCAAACAGATACAAAATTTACTGAGATATTTATCAACTTAGGCTACACAGAATCTGCACAGAATATGCACAAAATCAACTTAAAATTACCAAAATAGCTGTTCTGCTAAGTCTGAGATATTGAAAACAAAGTAACAAACCTCGGGTTTCTTTTGATCTCTGCCTCATCCTGAGCCAGCTGTTCGGCTAAGTCTGAAAGCTTCTGTTTCTGAGCTGCAATATCCTCCTGAAGCTTAGATATCTGTTTCTCCCTAGCTGAAATCTTTTTCAGCCTTTTCTTCTCCCTCTTCTTAACCTCCATAGAAGTTGTTATAGATTCTGATGCACTAAGTTCATATGCCTCGGTTTCTGCTCTAATTTCTGCATTCTCAGTCTCAAGCTTTCTCACAGCAGAATTGACACGGTCCACTTCACTACTTGCTTTACGGAGAGTATTCTCCAATTCTGCATTCTCCGTTCTTCCTCTACTTGTGTGAGGGCTACCTCCTTGGCTGCCAGTTTCTTGCACCACTTTTCCTGTCAAACACAAACAGGTACAAAATTTACTGACATATTTATCAGCTTAGGCCGCACAGAATTTGCACAGAATATGCACAGGTAGAAGTGATAATATAACACTGATTTGTATAGCTGATGCTAATCACCCAGTTGGTTAAAATATTTAGATGTATGAACTGATATAAAGCCAGTAAAAACTTATAGTTGAAAACTCAACAAACACAAAACTAACCCTAAAAATATGAATTTATACGGTTTCTATTCCTGTTTTCTAATTACATGCCAAAGACCGGGATTCTCTGTTCAATAGGGACGCGACAGCATGGACATGCAGCTCTGCCCTTCTTCCCGTAGCTCTTGTTGCAGTCGGCACACACAGCGAGGTGAGCACAGGGGAGAAAGACAACAGACGCCTCATCCTTCAAGCAGAGAATGCATTCCCTATCAGCACTCAGCTCAGATGATTTCAGCATCGAAAGATCGCGTTCAAGGTGTTGGAGGTCATCTTTCAGCCTCTGGATGTCCAATTCTACCTTGACGTGCAGAGCCTCCAGCTTCCTTTTGTTACCAGCCTCGGCAGCCTCTTTGAACTTCTGTTCTTCCTCCATTTGGGTCCGGGCTACCTCCTTGGCTGCCTGTTCATTGCACCAGTTTTCCTGTCAAATAGAAACAATACAAAATTTACTGAGATATTATCATATTAGATCGCACAGAATTGGCACAGAATTGGCACAGGTAGAAGTGATAATATAGTACTTCAAGTAGTAATTAGGCAATCAGGGGCGGGGCAGATCAAAGCTTAGTTGGGCAGATGTTGTTAAGACTCCAGACATAGATGATAGAACAAGAACTTAGGACTAAGGAAAGCACTTGTAGAAAACTGATGTTTCAGATCAGAAAAAATGCAGAGAACTGATGTTCAGACCATAAAAATCAATATGAAATACACATGTTCAGAACTGGATCTATACAAGATGTTACTACACTCGATCTTATTTCAGATATACACACAAGAGACATAATAAAACTACACTGCTCAAGGCAGACACTACACTGCACTGCCCAAGAAGTCTGCCCAAGGAGTCAAAAATGTGTACTGCCCAAGGCAGATATATTTAATATTTCAACAGCACTAAACAAAGATGAATATAACAATTGATTCCAAACAGCAAACCAATCCCAAAGTAAATTTGAGTTGAGTTTATAGTTCATTGAATATCAGTCATTCATCACAAGCAATAATAGAACATCAAGAGCATCACAAGATGAGAAATGTAGAACCAAATCAACTTAAAATCACCAAAACAGGAAGGTCACAGCAACTATCAAAAAATCACAAGGGCTAAAGAGTATATAAAGCAAGTGGGCTACGGGCAACCGAATTCAATACGCTGAAGTAGTTGAACAAGAATGTGAGCCCAGATCAAATTAAAAGTTACAGCAGAAAGTCAGAAACATAACAAATAATCAAGCGGATAAAGACGCAATTTGGCTCAGTCAACAACCCAGTATGGAGAGAACTTATTCTCCAGAAATTGTGGATAGTTACTGCAAAAGAATGGTAATATATTAAAGCCAAAGAGTTAACTACCAAATATAGAAAATTTGATTTAAAGGTATATCTTTAGCAAACCTAGAAGAAGAATAGAAATAAATCTTTAAAAATTATATTTTCATAAACAATTTAGTGAAATGGTATTAAAAGAACTCATACCAAAGTATAACCTCATTCTCAAAAGTGCAACATTACCGTCGCATTCACAACGCGCGACCAAGGTTTTAAAAGGCGAAGGCGTGCCTTGAGGCGTTTTGTAATTTGAGGCAAGGCATAAGCCTCAACTTTTATACAGAATATATCTTTATTCATAAAATTCACCAAAATCTAATATTAAAGTTTCATTAGCTAAAAGTCTCAAGAAAACACACCACAAAGCAAAATTCAAAGCATTATATATATATATACACACACACACACACACACACACATAATCTGTAATAGGCTAACAACATTAAAACATAATAATAATCAAGTGTTGTCACTGCCACTTGGCAGTGTGGCACACTGCGACACTATATATATGCACACAATAAACACAAGGAAAATTCAAAGCACTATATATATATACATAAATCATAATTTGCACAAGCTAACAACATACACCTCATTACCGCCTTTTTTAACCTTACGCGCCACAATATCACATTCTCTAATTTTACAATTAAATATATATCTAGAGTTTTGAAGACATGGCATTTCGAAAACGCGATAGATTGACACAAAAATTTGTTTTATATGCTAGCTTTGAAAACTCAACAAATTGACACAAACTTATTGTATATGCTTCATAAACAATTTAGTAAAATGGCATTTAAATAAATAAACGAATAAACAAAACTCACACCAAAGTATAACAACCTCATTCTCAAAAGTCAAAAGTGCCACATTAACATCGCATTCACAATGCACGACATTAATGTCACATTCTCTAAATTTAGAATTATGTGTGTGTGTGTATATATATATATAGCGTTTTGAAGATACAACATATAAACACAAAAGTTTATTGCCTATGCTAGTGTTTTGAAAACACGACATATTGACAAAAAAAAAAAAATTATTGTATATGCTAGCTCAAAAAACTCAACATATTAATAAAAAAAGTATTGTATATGCTTCTAAAGGATTTAGTGAAATGGTATTAAAGAACACACACACACACGCACACACACCTCACACCAAAGTATAACAACCTCATTCTGAAAAGTGCAACATTAACACCGCATTCACATAGAGTGACATTAATGTTAGTTGTCACATTCTCTAATTTTAGAGTTTTGTATATATATATATATATATATATATATATATATATATATATATATATCTAGAGTTTTGAAGATGCACATATTGACACAAAAATTTATCGTCTATGCTAGCATTTCAAAATGTGACATATTGACACAATAATTTATTGTATATGCTAGCTTTGAAAACCCAACATATTGACCCAAAAACTTATTGTATGATGCTAGAAACTTAAAAACGCGACATATTGGCACAAAAATTAATTGTTTATGCTAGCATTTTGAAAACGTGACAGATTGACACGGAAATTTATTGTATATGCTAGGCTGCTAGCATTTTGAAAATGTAACACATTGAGTCATTGCCACAGAATGTGCATTGGGTGAGGTTGCCATTTTAAATTTAATTCAGAATGTGGTTGTCATGTTTTCTTACATTTATATTTCAGAATACTTTTAAATAAACAATTTGAAAAGATTAATATTTTTGGAATTCTTCAAAAGAAAAGCAAGGTGGCTTGACTTCTAAACCATGCTCCGTTTCCCCTTTGCTTGAATCTTATTAAGATGTTGTTCAAAGAAAAGTAATGACTATCATGAATTAGCATCTCCGAATATCAAATAATGCAATAAGATGAACTAGCAGCAAGCTCTATGATAAACACACATTACCAAAAGTAATTGTTAAAGCAAATGTAAATTGGTTAGGTTGCATTGTTGCAAAGGATTTAAATCTGAATAGAGCCTAAATTAAGCAGTTGGTCTTGACAAGGAATTCTGATAGCTGATGCTAATCACCCAGCTGATTAAAATATTTAGATGTATTTTACATTTTAAAGCACTTCGGATAAATGGAACATGAAATATTTAGAGCTGGCATGCAGCCAGTAAAAACATATAGTTAAAAACAAACCTCATCTTTCTTTTGATCTGCCTCATCCTGAGCCAGCTGTTCTGCCAAGTCTGAACACTTCTGTTTCTGAGCTGCAATATCCTCCTGTAGTTTAGTTCTCTGTTTCTCCAAAGCTGAAATCTTTTTCAGCCATTTCTTCTCCCTCTTCGCAAACTCCATAGAAGTTGTTGCAGATTCTGATTCAGTCAGTTTACATGCCTCGATTTCTGCTCTAACTTCTGCATTCTCAGTCTCAAGCTTTCTCACTGCAGACTTGATACGGTCCAATTCACCACGTGCTTTACGGAGAGCATTCTCCAATTCTGTGTGCTTCTTCATGAAGTTACCCTTCTTCACACTTTGGGTATCCTCCCTTTCCATCCTCAGCATCTTGAGCTCAGTTAAGTCGTCGATTAGTTTTCTTGCGGCTTGAATTACTTTTTTATGTGCCCATTCCTCCTGTTGCTTTCTCTGCCTCTCAAGATCCTTGATTTGATGGATCATCACAATAATCTCATCTTCTTTATCCATCTGGAGATGCCCATGCTCTGTACTCTCATCAAGATTTAAATCCCGAAATCTACTTAATACAGAGTTGACAATGTCTTGGTTTTTTGAATTCTGGGATTCAGAATACCCAGAAGGCAAAAGGCTTGAGGCTGCTTGTGACTGACTTTGTAGGTTTTTGTAGTTTGACGTTGACCTAAACCCAGCATCAAACGTTGCAACGTTCGTCTTCATCAACGACTTAACTGTAGGACTGAGGTTGAACCTCTTCGGGCATTCAACCTCCAAATGCTCCTCGGCACAGTAACTGTTATCAAGCCCAGCACTGCCTGTGGCACGAGTATACTTCTCTGTTACGTTAGAACCCATTCTGATTCTAGTCCTGCAGGGACAAAGCCATAAAATTCCTTTGAGTGGGGTGATGAAGCAAAGGTAAAATGAAATTAAAAATGTTCAAATACAAGGTTCAAATACAAAATATCAAATAAGAATAACTGAATAAGATTGTTCAAATACAAAATACATTATAAATTACAATGCAAAGTTTATGATAAACTACGGTATAATACTCCTCTACGAGATAATACTCAGACTATAAACAAGATTTGAAAGCCATCTCTATGAATCCGAGATCAATGTAAAATCTTTGATTTGATACTTTACAGAATGCCAGAAATGGATGTAATCAATTTCATGAAGAAGTTTTCAGAATTATACTTAGCCTTGCAAATCAATATGAATTAGGCATAGGCAAAACTATTAGAAAGAAATAACCAAGCAATTCCCCTTACCTCAATACTTGAGACTAGCAGCTTCAATTCCCAGTTTGAAAATATTTCGAATCAATTCAATTAGCCTACACAAATCTGCAAAAGCATATATGTAATCGGGATTAATTGCAAAACAGAACAATTTCAGAAACAAAGATGTAAAAGAAAAAGGTTGAAGATTGAAAATTTAGGAAATTAGCCAATTAGGGATTTATCACTCAAATCATTTTTTATGGAATTAGCAATTAGGGCAAACTAATTAAGAGAATAAAGTTAAAGAAAAATGACTATAAATCTATAATGGTGGACGAAAAAAAAGGTTGAAGATTGAAAATTTAGGAAATTAGCCAATTAGGGTTTATCAATCATCATTTTTACGGAATTAGCAATTAGGGCAAACTAATTAAAAGAATAAAGTTGAAGAATAATGAAGATTGGTTCGAACCTGAGGCTATAATCAATAACGGTGGACGAATGGTGAACGGATGGAGCCACGGAGGAGAATCGCCGGCGACGATGGTCGGTGGAGGAGAAAAAGCAGAGAGTGTAGGGTTTGGAAAATGGAAGAAAATAGAAAGGAATTTTTTTATTAAAAAAAATGATTTGTGTTTATATATATAAACAGCTCAAACGGCGTCGTTTTTTGGGATGTGTAATTTTTGGCCCAGCTCCGTCCCTTTCCTAGATACAGACTGAAAAAGTGAAAATTCAAAGCCAAACCAGAACTCAACAATATTGCATTGGTTTAATTTATCTATATAAAATTTTGTTTTTTTTTTCTCCAAAAAAAAATTTGCTTTTTTTTTTTTTGTTTTTGTTTTTCTTGAATTAAGGATTCATGTCTTCAGCTCCATGGCTCACGGTGCCACGGCCTTTGCTACGCAATTCAGCTTCTCCTTATCTCCTTCTTCTTCCTCGTAACCAGGCAAGACTCTCTTCTCTGCTATGGAATTATCTTGTTTTCTACTTCTCTTTTCTGTTTTCCCAGTAATTTTTGTGGCAAGATAGTAAATAGTCTTCCTTGGAATTTCATGCTCAGAAAGCTAGCATTCCCGGCGCAGTGGACGCTCGTCGGAAGAAGATATTGTATGGGAATCATCTGCTGCGGCTTCACTGCTCTTCTGACAGTGATAACAATGTAAAGTTTTAAACTTTTTGGTTGTTCTTGAGTTATTCTTTTGAGGGTCAATTTCATTTGTGCTTTTTATCATTTGAAGATTTTTTTTGAGTGTTGAGGAAACCACAACTAATCCTGGATCCATGACCTGCTAGAAGTCGAACTTGTAACCAATAGTCTAACCAACTTGGTTGGGTTGTCCCAACTTGTTGATGAAATGTCTTTGATTTGCTTATTTGTTTATTTGTATTTTTAGTTGATTGTGGAGTGGAGTCATATGATCAATGCAGCTGTGGTTTATAGTATGATGATAACTTCAAGGAAGCTAAATTGTTGGAGAGTTTGATAAGTGTAAAAACTATCCACATTGCCTTAGGATAAGAGCATGAGATAATTAATAAAAATCACAAGTTGTTCTGCTTGTTCCCATTTGATTTTGGATTGGATGTTTAGATGGTATTGGAGTCAAGCCAGGCACACTTTTTTTTTTGGGGTAATATGTATTGGTCGGGGTAGACTGTTGAGATGTTGTATAAGAGAATAGCTAGGAGCTCATGCAGGTTATTAGTTCTTCCCCCGAGTTCATATCCTCATTTTTGAGGCAGATTGCAGTATCAATTTTGCTTCTCGGTCCTCAGGCCATAGGATTCTTACTCCTCAGCTTTGCCGGGTGGATTTTCCACCTATGCAGATGGTTTAAGGATTATAATGTATACTTTTAACGACAGCTTAGCAGTGAGTCAAGTAACTATCATTTCATATCATAGATCTAGGTGGCTATCCTTGATTATGATCCTGGAGAGCTTCTCTGTCATTAAGATGTTCTAGATTTGTTTCGTTTCAAAATTTTCTCTTCTTCTATAGCTTTCTGTATGTTTTAACACGGCTAATGTATCTCTTATTATGCAAGGTAAGGCTAATGAACCGCCAGAATCTCAGCATAGCTTGCAAGACCAGCAAGGTATTTGAGTGGAAATATTCACGGGATGATAGTGATGCATATTTTCACATTGATGACTTGGACTAAACCTTAAAGAGTTAAAGATATTGTCCGTATGTATTTCTCAGGTGCAGCAGCAGCAGATGCCGGAAATAATCTTAGAGGATCGCTTTCAGTTAAAGAGTATGTAATGTTTCTCGCAACGCTTTGGATAATAGTACCTGATTAAAAATTTTAAAACAATGCACGAGGGTGACTGGTATCCTTTGTAAGTTACATACTTGAGATCTAATTGTTGTCTATTACACTTCTCAGGATTTTGACGAAACTGAGAAGATACGGCATTTCAGGAGTATTATCATACGGACTATTAAATACTGCCTACTATCTTACGGCATTCCTCGTGGTGTGGTATGAGTGTATGACCAATGCATACAAATGGAAAGATTATGCTTATCTCCGTTTTCTGTGAAAATCTATTATCCACTGATCCATTATAAGTTTTGCCACCATTTAACTAGCCTATAGTTATCAGTGCTAGCTAGTCATTGAACACCTATTTGAGACTCGTTGAATTTGCTATCTTTTTAGGATTTATGTCGCTCCTGCACCTGTCAAAATGGGCTATTTCGCTTCTGTTAAAAGGTAATTGTTTCGCTTTTTTCTTTTTTGGTTTTTCAACATTTACATTACCTACAAGAGATCTAACTAGTAATGTGTCTTGTGCAGATTCTTTAAAATCTTGGCTATGGTGTGGGCCGGTAGCCAAGTCACTAAACTTGCTAGAGCAGGAGGGTGAGCTATCAAACTTCTTCATAATTAGCAGCGAATTATGATTATTTTCCTCGTTCTACAGTAATTTAAATTCTTTTCACCTTTTTTCAAGACACCAAGAGATTTTTTTTAACATATATTGAAAAGGTTTTTATACTTTTAGAGTATAAAGTGCTAATCAGTCCCGTGTCAATCTGTACTGGGTACAACTTTGTATTGCTATTTTGGGTTCCCACAGTATCTAGTCCAACCAGGCATACCATGGATGGTTGTAATGGTAAAAATCTGTATGATATTGATCGACACCTTAGAAATTCCCAAAAAATATATATACAATTCTTTTTCTTTAAGGATTGATGATTTGCGCCTGGGTCAATATTAAATTCAGTGGAAAATGAATCCAACTTCTTACTGTGTTGAGATACCGCTGTGCTATTTTAACAACCGGTGGTTTCTTTGTGCTAGATAACATGCTCGATATTAATGATATAACCAAAACCTGCATTTTGATTATATAATTCCTGTTCTTTTTATGATATTCAATGCATCTATGCAAAATGTGCCTTTTAGAAAGTGTTAACTTATCCATTAGAGTATAGACTGTGTGCTGGCTCTGTTTGAAGTTTGACTTTGGACTCGCGCTTTACTGCAGGGCGTTAGCTCTTGCTCCATTTGTGGACAGGGGATTGGCGTGGTTTACCGCCAAGTTTGGGTTTAAGTCACAAGGGAAGGTTAATGAATTTAGAGTTCCTATACTGCAGTTTTATTCGTTATGAATACCACACGCTTTCCCTAATCTGCTGTGTCGGCTGTTTTCTTTTTCAGGCTTTCATGGCCGTTGTTGGGTTTTGCTTTGGGTTGGCTGTGATAGTATTTCTCATGGTGACGTTGCTGTGGGCATAACGCTTCTCAGCTGTTGATCTATGGAGGTTCTCGGATCTCCCTTTTGGATGGTTTTCGACTTTTCGGCCTCTGCAGTCGAGATGTGAGCTGAGGATATGATGTGCATGTAGCAAGAAATCGTAATTGATGTAATTGACACTTATGAGGGATTCAATGTGAAATGTTTCACTTGAGAGTGCCATAAAACATTGTAGTTTTGGTTCACAGAAATAAAGCTTTTTCACCATTCATTAACTCTAGTCCTAGTTTGCTAGTTAGAGTCACAAGGTGGACTTCACTTGAAATGCACATTCTGGTAACGGTTGCTGGCTTTCCCGTAAATCAAATAGCATATATGTAATGGGTAACAAGCAGTCAAACATAAAAATCACTAGAAAACAAATTTGTAGCTTTGTATACATTGGAAGTTTTCAAGAGTACAATTGTGCTGTTCAATGAAAAGGTTTCATGTTCAAACACCAGCTCAATTCTTTCAAGGATTCACCCTTTTACAAAACAGACAGTTCCAGATAAGCGACTGCAGAGACCCATCGCAAGTTTCTCGGTACAAGTTCTTCAGATCTCTAGTCTGCCTTGATGCTCAACACAAAGTTGAATTTTACCAGCAGATGAGAGTACCTGGTTCCTTATCTTAGCCGGCCTAGTCTGGTATTTCACTTCAAACCTCGGGAATTGTCTATCCTGCTCTTCGATGCTAAGCTTCTCAGGCAAAACCTCGTTAATGAACTCATCTGCCACATCTCCATCTTCATCAACCCTGAGACGCTTGGCATACCATCTCAAGCCCTACTCCAAGAGATACATAGAGAAAATATATGTGGGGTCAATGAAACATAACATTGATAAAACTGCATATTCCAATCTATTGAATCTACGACTAGTGTTACTAGATGAACTCAACTAGAATTGATGAAATTGTCAGTAAGTTTCGTCATTCATATTATCAAACAACCCTTGTGATGTAAGAACTGCATCATACATGATCACTGGATTTTAATACGGAGTATATATTAAACATATTTAACATGTGCAGTACATGTTTTGCCCTAATATGCTATATGCTGATTAATTTATTTGTATAAACAACATAGTCGAATTAATAAAATGCAAAAAACTCTTAAAGAAGAATACAGATAGTAGAATGTGGCACTGGTATATCCTAATTTGTCAAAAGAACTTGCTTAGAGCTAAGAAGAGGTGATTGATGGGCCTGCACTTCACTCAAGCAAAGCACCAGAAAATGGAAAACTGAGCACTTAACTGAGCTTCTGGGCCAAAGCAAGAGCAAAAGGCAACACTGAAGCAAGATTAAAAAAAAAATTAAATTAAAATTAAAATTAAGTGGGTTAACAGTAAAAGCTCCAAAATAAGGGCAAGAATTGGTTTACAGAAAAGAAATTGCTTCATTTTTTAGCCATGAGCCTCATCATCTTCATCTCCAAAATTGAGAACTCCACTAGTGCATTAAGTTAGGAACATATACCTCACAAATACCTTTACCAAAACATATAGTGCCCTAAACCTAACTATTATTCGATACAAGCCTACATTTGCCCGTCAGTGAATTCCATGGTTCTAGCACTATTTGTAACTATCACTTCCTTCTTATTACAAAGTATATCATATCTACTTATCTATCTTCTATCCAGGGTTCTATCTTCCATGTTCTTATAATGACATTATAAAGATCATGAACCTCCATACTATAGCTATTAATTGATTGCCATGAAGAAATGAGGGCAATGCAGAATCATGACTTTATATTCAGCTACACGCCAAATTTAAAGATGTTTGTCTCCCTTTAAATAATCCAGAATTCAGGGAAATTGATTTCAGATTTCTTTTATCCATGTCATCCAGTTAAGGCATGAAATCTACATTGCTACTATAAATGGTATTTCTGGGAGCCATGTGAGACGTGGTAGAACAACTAAAAAAATCTTGCCAGGAGTTTACTATGCAAGATCAATGACACAAACATTTCAGCAAATTTGCAAAATATTGCTTTTAAAACACTCAAGACATTATCATTTCAAAATGTTGTCCAATTATAGCATTTAGCAGGATCTTAAATTTAGCTAAATAATACTTTCCAATACATTCGACTTACATTTGTAAATTTGAATTACATATTTACATGGATTATGCTCAAGCTAAAATTCAATTTTTCAAGCAAAAAGAATGATCATGAAAGTAAGCACAAAGGAAAAACATGATCAAATACACTGAATAACCAATTATTTAGCAGAGATACTGTATGCAACAGGATTAGAGTTAATAAAGTACTCCCTAATGCACTAATACAAACATAATAATAACTATATGCAACCAAACCGGACATCAAAAGGCACATTTCCTTTTTTCTAAGAAAAGGATCAATTGATCTGTCTACTTTTACCTGAACGCCTCCGTCGCCGGCAGTGCAGGGTAGAAGGACAGGTCCAGGCGCAGGTCTATCGACTTGCACTTGAATTGGGACACTGAAGCCTCTGCGATGCAGGTGCTGAGCTTGAGCCGCTGCCGCCACCGCCGCCGCCACTGCCGAAGGCGACGCTAGATTCGCATCAGCGTCTCCGTTTTCGTCGTGCACTTCCTGACCTTCCTCCCTCGAAAACCCTAGAATTCCAGCGAGCCTCCTGAACAGCCCCATCTCTCTCTACACATGTATATCGGCCAGGCTAGATATAGCAGAAACTAATCACAGCCGGAGATTAGAGAATCGGAGACAGACTGAAGCCGTCTGCCGCCGTCGACGACGTGTTGTGTATCGCCGGAGATACGGTACCGGAAAAATGAAATCAGTTATCTTTCCTTAATGAGAATGATAATGCAGATGAGATTTAACGGCGAATGGTTTTATATTGGCCGAAGTCTACACGGATGGTGTAATGATGGTGAGTACTGAGTTAGCGAGTTCTGGCACCAACCCCCGAGTCCCGACTCAGTTAAAGCGAGTCTTTTGTTATCATGGCATATTTGGCATTTTAGGATTCGGTATTAGATATCATGATCCAAGGAATATGGAAAAATATATTACTTTATACTTTTGCTATAAATAAGATCTTGTATTATAGGTTCCGATATTATTTGAATAGAGGTAGTTCCGTCATGTTAGGTGATTTTAATGTCACGGTACTGTGTAAACAAGTCTGGATAGATTGATTCAGTTCCTATGCTAATGCACGGTGAAAGGTGAAAGTGAATGAAATAGAGTCAATATCGGCACAAGCGAAGGAAATATAGTCAATATCGTTTCTATTGAGACTCTCACTGGACCACAAGGTCCTATACGATATGATGTAAAAGACATGTTAAAAGAATTACCTAATGTTTTATCTCGTTTTCTAAGCAATCAATGAATTGAATACAAGCCAAAGACCTTGTGGTCTAGTGATACTTGGTGTTTTGATTTACACTTGGATGATAGAAGTGGGTTCGAGTCTCAATGGAGTTAACTGGTGACTCGATCGAGATCCCTTTCTATATCTGATCGTCTTGGTAGAATTCATAGCATTGCCTCCAGCTTGTCCAAAAATAATTTCCTCTCGTACCATCCTCTTTCAATAGTCGCTTGTCCCTCTTTCAATAGTCAAGGTCGCTTGTCCCTCTTTCAATAGTCGCTTGTCGCTTGTCCAAAATTTTATATGGTAATCATCGCAGCTTGTACCATCCTTCCAATAGTCGGTCACCGTCATATTATGTTCGCCTTCTGGAATATCCACTAACGCATCAAGAGGTTCAGGAGTTAACCATCTGGAATATCCACTAACGCATACCAATCAAGAGGCCTTCCAGGAGTTAACCATCTGGAATATCCACTAACGCATACCAATCAAGAGGTTCATGAGTTAACCATTTGTCCTTCCAGAACCTTGTGGACATACCATTTCTCACGTGTTTGTGTACTCCTTCCACGAGAGTAATGCTTGTTAAAAATATGTGATAACGTTATAGAAAAATTCAAGTAGTTCAAAAACCATAATAGTAAGCACACATTTTAGTACCATGATTTTTTATTTTTATTTTTTGAATTGCCCAAGCCGACTAGTGAAAATATTAATGGGATAACTTGCTTGGTCTTGCAACAATTGAACTAGTTAACCTCGGGTTGTATAACTTATGACCTAGATCACAATAGATGTCTTAATAAAATAAATTGACATGTCACTTGACTGATTGACTAGGATAGCCAATCTGTGAGAGCTACATTTGTTCATTTGTAAAGTATTATCATAATATAAATAATTTAAATCTCATATGAATACCTTTTGTCATAATTTATTTAGAGCTTAATATACATGGATGGATTTTAAAATAATAAATAATAAAAATTTTAATCATTTACCATACGATAAAACACTACATCCCATTTGATGTGTCTGTTTTGATTAACGATACTTGGTTGGAGTTATTTCTAATTCAAATTTTCATAATATTAAGTTTAGTATTAATATACAAAATTTATATATTTAGAAAGTACACTACAAGTACTATTAAACACAAAAAATTAAATTAAAAATAATTAAAAATACTAGAGAAAATAAATAAATAAGAAAGAATTGGTTTAACTAATGAATAGTATGTATGACAGATAAAATGAGACTAATGGAGTATCTATTTAAAAATTGCTTTAATTTTAATTATTCACTTTTTTCGTGTTTCATTTTGTAGTTTTTCATCCATTTTTTGTTTTCACAAATTACATAAAATAAATAAATCACTTTAAAAAGACTCGTGCAATTGACCGACCATTCCCGACCAAGCTGGGTTATAGGTGCTTAGTGTTGAGGTGCACCGTGCAAGCATAATAATTATGCCGAAAAATGTATACGCTATGATGCACTGATCCTGTATGTATAGGTAGTGCCAGACAGTTGCAATCTCTAGCTGGAAAACCGACGAGAAAGGCGATTTGGAAGTCTCGCCGGCGTTTTTTGTCCCTCGCTCTACGAATTACTCCGTGGAGTACAGCATTACAGCGGCGGAAGAGAGGTAGGCTGATCGAGAACTGAGCAGGCAACAACGCCTTTGGAAGAATTTTTCACGCCATTTCTGAATCTCTTGCTTTTTTCTCTATGTTATCAGGTCCACTGTAAGCCCTAGATCCGCCTCGTTCGAGGTTTTTTTCCGATTCGGTGGTTGCTGTTCTGATACCGGATCCGCTGAGCTGCAGCCATGCCTGTGGCAGCTTCAGCTATATACTTCCTGAATCTCCGAGGCGATGTCCTTATCAATCGTCTCTACCGTGACGATGTCGGGTATGCTTTCCGTCCATCGTAACTGTGTGTGATATTTCTATGTAGAAAAACGAGAGTTCTGATTGTTGTTTGGGAAATTCAGGAAAAAAATTAGCATATAGAAGTGCTGATAGGTAGATAGTCAATAGTTGTTTGTATGAGGATCAAAGGGAGAATCATTCTTCAGTTTGCTTTAGGTTTGCATTTCTGCTTGGTTATAGATATGTAGATCCTTCTCTCAGTTTTAATATTGAGAGGATCAATTGGGATGAGAGGTGATTTCTGAAACAACTGATATGTGTATCAGTATCATAACTAAACTGCCTAGTTATTTTAGGATGGACCTGAATAAAAAGCCAGGTTACATCATGACTATAACTTTCCTTATTTAGCCTCCCTCGATCTCATCCTAGAATCATTGCAGCCGTGTTTGTGCTGGGGAGGTGGTGTTGGGAAGCATTTGAATTTGATGGCTTGATGAAATAAAGTGGGTGAATATGTTTTAACTGAAAGCGAAGTTGGAATTTGAGAAAATGAGTGATGGTTCTTAAACTTCTCTGTTTCACCATAACCTGTGATTTTTACATTGTATGTATGTTTGAATTAATCAGGGGTAATATGGTGGATGCCTTCCGAATGCAAATAATGCAGACAAAAGAGCTTGGAACTTGTCCTGTACGTCAGATAGGAGGCTGCTCTTTCTTGTATATGAGAATTAGCAATGTCTATATTGTGATTGTTGTCAGCAGTAATGCTAATGCTGCTTGTGCATTCAAGTTTGTTGTTGAGGTAAGTAAAGTAGCCGCTACTTGATGCTTATGCTTTTAGGATGTTCTGCTTGCTTATCTAATTTCTAAGTTATTTTTGGTAGATTGAACTAGAATGCTATCACTCAGAGGAGGATTACATTGGCTATCAACTATGCCAGCTTGCATGGATATGCTATTTAGAGAACTTTGAAACCCTAACATTTTGACACTAATAATGTAATGTTGTATCTCTGATAAAATGGTGTGAAAAGTGTGCACCAATTCATACTAGATTTTTTTTATTTATTTTTTATTTATTTTTTAATTTTTTTGCTCTATAAACATCATGTGATAGAGTTTCTAATTAAATTGAACTATGCACTATGTTATAAATTCTGAACAGGATGCCTGCATGTATTATTCTGGTTTTCCTAGGTTGAGGTAGTGCAAACTTATGCTTGTCGGAGTCTAATCATGGTTAATGGTCATGAGGTTTTTATGATAAATGTAAATAGAGGGAAGTTGTATTCATCAACATCATATTTGAGTGTTTGACTTGTGTTCTATCTAACTTTTGTGCAGGCAGTTTCCCTGTTCAAATCATATTTTGGCGGAGCTTTTGATGAAGACGCTATTCGCAATAATTTTGTTTTAATCTATGAACTATTGGATGGTATGCCATTTGGAATCTCATATATATTTGGACATTTTCATCTGAGTGAAACATATAAAGGTTTTGTTTAGCAATTATGGTCATATACTCATATATGGCCTTTTTGTGCTTTAACTAGTGACTTCATTACTGCTCTCATATTTACTGCATCTAGTACTTGGCAATCTGCCATGCTATTATGATCTAATAGGTAATGAATTGATTCAAATCAAGTCTCAAGGATTTTGTTACCATTGGAATAATCTCACGTGACCATACTTGTGAACTGGAAAGATGAATATGTCTAAATAGAAAATAGATGTTTTTCCTCATAAGCAACTTCACTTTAGGAAAGACTGATTAAATATTTTCCTGAAATTGGTACTATTATTTGCAGAAATAATGGACTTTGGTTACCCCCAGAACCTTTCGCCTGAAATTTTGAAGCTCTACATTACACAGGAAGGTGTGCGGTCCCCATTTTCTTCTAAGGTTTGTTATTTTATTTACACTTTTCTTTTAGTTATATGAATGCAATTATTTGATAGATGAAATGACTGTGATAGTTTGTTAGTTTGCCAATGAAAAATTGAATATTTTTGGGATGCTGTACTATTGTGAAATTTTTTTAACAAACAAACCTAACAGGCTGTGGATAGACCTGTCCCTAATGCTACATTACAAGTCACTGGTGCTGTTGGCTGGAGAAGGGAGGGTCTTGTATACAAGAAGAACGAGGTGGACTTTACATTTTCTTTTTTGAACTTCATTTAATTGCTTTACCACCAGGACAAGAAATAATTCAAGTATCATGGTTACTGTTGGCAGGTGTTTCTGGATATTGTGGAAAGTGTCAATCTTCTCATGTCTTCTAAGGGTAAATAAAAAATTACTTCTTACTCCTTACTCCTCTAGCTCAGTGACTCGGTGCTTTTTGTTTCTGGTTTTGACAAAAGGTTTTAATTTGTAGGTAGTGTTTTGCGTTGTGATGTTACTGGAAAAATTCTCATGAAATGCTTCCTTTCTGGGATGCCTGATCTGAAGTTGGGCTTGAATGATAAAATTGGCCTTGAAAAAGAGTCACAGCTCAAGGCCCGCCCTAGTAAGAGGTAATTTATACAGGCTCACCTTTTTTTTTTTTTTTTTTTTTTTTTTTTTTTTTTTTTTTTTTATAATAAATTAAATAATTTTTCATTTTGCTCCTCAGTTCTTGTGCCAAGTCTCTCAAATTCTCCACTATTATCATCTTTTAGGCCTTTGGCCTCTGCTTAATTGGTTATCATATTTTCTTGCTAATAAACAATATTGCCTGATTTGCCTCATGCAGTGGAAAAACTATTGAGCTTGATGATGTTACTTTCCACCAATGTGTAAACTTGACACGATTTAATTCAGAGAAGACTGTAAGCTTTGTTCCTCCTGATGGTGAATTTGAACTGATGAAGTAAGTTGCAATTATTTGAATATATGTTCTCTGTTATCCTTAGGAGTAATAAACTACCCTGTCTGCCAGTGTGGGTGTGGGGGTTGTGGAAATCGGGATCAAGCAAGTGGGCTAAATTGGTACTCATTTTTAGAACAGTACAATGCAGATCTTTGTAAAATTGTCATTTTTAGTCACTTTGGTGTTGAATTGGATTGAATATGAGTTTTAGCTGCTTTTAGAAATAAATTGTGGTAGTTTTCACAAAGTTCTAATTTATCAAATAATCAAATAATATGAGATTAGATTTAGTGGTGGTTCCATTGTCATGTGGCTTGTGCTCTTGGCAAACTCAGATAGAAGCTCTCAATTCTAAATTTGTTTCATTGTGATTTCTTAAAGCACTAGTGTTCTGATTTCTTTCTTTACAGGTATCGAATTACTGAAGGTGTGAATCTTCCATTCCGTGTATTACCAACTATCAAGGAGTTGGGTCGCACACGCATGGAAGTTAATGTGAAGGTTTGTCACTTTGTCATCATTTTCTTGGAATGTGGCAGCACATATCATTTGACATTTGATATAATGTTTAATGTTTTCTACTCTCTCTCTCTCCTACATAAATAAATATGTTATCAGGTTAAGAGTGTTTTTGGTGCGAAGATGTTTGCACTTGGTGTTGTCATTAAAATTCCAGTACCAAAGCAAACAGCAAAAACAAATTTCCAGGTGACATCAGGAAAAGCAAAGTACAATCCCTCCATTGACTG